>OZ004683.1:10814137-11394137 GCA_963924505.1 Agonopterix alstromeriana
GAAGCCAGAGCCATAAAAATGTACTAAAATGGATGGATAAGTAAGGCCAAAGTATGAAAATAGCTGATATTTGATTTCCTTTTTCTTTCACTCCCTCGAGTAGAATATTTCACTCTCGTTCTTACTTGTTTTCTACTATGGAAGCAGACGGAACAAACAAAAATTCGTCTTTACATCCGTTTATACGTACGATACATAACTTTTTCAATCTTAATTGAACAGAATGAGCACAAACATAGCTATAACATGATAATAACCAATAATATTTTGAAAATTTTAAGAAATATCAAATCTTCTTCTTTTCGTGTGGGCAAGCCCTGGCGTCAGAGTTTTTCAGACCGCCTTACGGCCTCTGACGTGGTTTTTATGTAACGACTACTACCACCAGAGATAGTAGCCGGGACCAACGGGTTAACGTGCTATCCGAACTACGGAATCATATTTCTTTTCAGACAATCACGTCATTCGGCCTGCAATGTCCTAACCAATTGGGGAAAAACGAACAAAGTGGCAAAGGAACAAAGTAGGTGTCCCCCATGGGAATCTAACCCACGACCTCCGTGTCAAGAGCCCAATGCTCTTAACCATTAGACCACGAAGGCAGTTTCAAATCATCACCATTGTTTTAATCGATTTCGATGTTTAGCTACTTCTAGCAACTTTGATGAGAATTGAAAATTGGGCAATCTAGCAACTCTGTCTAATGCTCTCCTGATATGCCGAACCTCATCCATTCTTTCTATGTTATTTCTGAAGTAGAAAATATGATGAACGAAAAGGAATTAATGAAAAATACAGAGAAACTACAAACTGACACCTTATAATTATATAGCAACGGCAAACGATTGTTACACTAAAGTTGTACGATGAACATTGTTTTTAGAGTTCGAAATGATTTTAACAAGGTCTCCTATGTCAAAGCCAAAGAATCGCTTTATCGTTTAAGGACCCAGTGTACAGAGTTATAGACAATTTAGATAACGCATCGAACGTCGTATACAGGGTCCAACTTAATTTGCTGACAGTTTTTTAGGAGGATAATCAGACCATCAAACTGAACAACTTTCTCTATGGGACCAACATCGAAATCACGAAAAAAAATCTGCTGTCCCATACATTTGGCTCGAGTAGGTTTGTAGTTTTGTATGGAACAGCTGATTTTTTTATCGCGATTTCGATTTTGGTGCCATAGAGAAAGATGTTCAGTTTGACGGTTTGATCATCCCCTTAAAAAAGTGTCAGCATATTAGGAGGGACCCTATATGAAACTAATTGTGCGTCATATTTATACCCATACGTGTGTACAAAATATTGGGTGATTTTAAATACTTTCTACAGGAGTGGTTCAGACCATTGAACTCAACAACTTTTACTATTAGAGCAAACATAAAAACGTCAAAAAAAAACGAACGTCTGAACCATCCCAGTAAATTTAGAGTGTTTACAAAAAAAAATACACATTCATTTAAAATCTCGTTAAAATATTTAATTCTACAATCATTTGTTTTAGAAATATGCTTAACTAGAGTTAACCCGCGACTTCGCCCGCACAAATAATATACCAGATTTTAAGTCATAGATCATAAGCTATCAAACAAAAATAGTTTCATCAAAATCGGTTCAGCAGTTTTTGCGTGATGCTGTTACAAACAAACAGACAGTAAAAAATTCTAAAAAAGGTGGATTTGGAGTCCGGGATACCTAAAACCATATCGTAATCTTTTTCATGTAAATATCTTCAATGTGCAGACACACTTCTGTTACAGTTTTATAATAGTAAAGATAAGAGTTCCAACATGAGAGATATCCCCGGATTGCGACATCTATTCTTTCTTTGTTCTATGGACAATCGTGTAAAGATATACGAAACTCAATATCTTGAATTTAATTTCGTTTTTATTGAAACTGCTTTAAGCCTACGAAATTCGGTATGTTTGTTTTTGTAAAGTGTGTTATTTGAGATATGTATTAATTTATCTGTCAATTCGTATAAATATTCTAATGTAGGATCAAGAAACATTATATTACATTAGACTAGCTATTGTCCGCGACTTCTGCGTTAACTATAAAAAAATAACCACGTGTTTCATCTGTGAAAAATTTCAGCACGGGTATGAACAATATAACATGTGAATTTCTCATTGTTTTACCCTTTGACTATTTATATGTGGACTGGTTACGCGTGTAATTCTACTAACAAATATTTCTGCCACTTTTTGCGGGGGGCGAGGTAACATTAAATCCGCTACTTTGGATTTTATTCCCCATAACTTTAGATTCTAATTTTGAATGTTAAAAATCATGAAAAGTAGTCTCGTGTGAACCCCAAACGTTCTAAGTTCGAAGTTATTATTTCGCAATTATAGGCTGTCTCGTTTAGTGATAATGTGTAAAATTGAATGTAAATGCACAAGATCAATTGTGCTTATACCGTGGCAGAGGGGAAATGCTACCGCAAGGCTAGTCCTTATAATAATTTGTCAAAGGTTTTACCAAAATAAAACGAGCCATGATTGTGTCAGTTGAGATTATTCAAGAGCAATAAACAACCATTATATTTATGCACTAGCAGCCCGTCCCGGCTTCGCACGGGGTAGACAAATAAATTTTAAGACTCATTTTTCTACACCTTCGGTTACATTGTTCAAATTTTACCAAGGATCCCTAATTTTTTTCAAAATGAAATGTAGCCTATGTCAAATTGGAAGAATGTAGCATTCTATCGGTGAAAGAATTTTTTAAATCGGCCCAGTACTTTTTGAGCCTATTCATTGCAAACATACAAACATACAAAAATAGGTACAAATCTTTCCTCTTTATAATATTATTATTATGCATATTATGCATTATGCATTACGCATATACGCCTGTCTATCGTGGCAATTTTTAATAAAATTTCTAGACTTGAAGAATTGTGGGCATGCCCTGGTGTCAGAGTTTTTTCAGACCACCTTTCGGCCTCTAACGTGGTTTTTATCTAACGACTACTACCACCAGAGATAGTAGCCGGGACTAATAGCTTAACGTGCCATCCGAAGCACGGAATCATCTTTCTTTTCAGACAATTCGATGATTCGGCCTGCAATGTCCTAATTAACTGGGGCAAAACGCACAAACTGACATATCACTAGGTGTCCCCCGTGGGAATTGAACCCACGACCTCCGTGTCAAGAGCCCAATGCTCTTAACCATTAGACCACGAAGGCAGTTTCAAATCATCACCATTGTTTTAATCGATTTCGATGTTTAGCTACTTCTAGCAACTTTGATGAGAATTGAAAATTGGGCAATCTAGCAACTTTTCGTGAACTACCTTAACGATACTGGATGGATACCTGTTACAGCTATACGTGGGGCCATCCACTAAACCCATACAGATAATTCGTGAATAACCAATATGATTTCGTTATTAACTCATCTCCTCTCCACTCAGTTTCAGTGGACACTGTTCAAGCGGAGCGGAGAACTCGAGCTAAATGTATGGGACAGATGATTTTTTTTAGCGATTTCAATGTTGGTCTCATAGTGAAAGTTGTTCAGTTTGATGGTCTAAACAACCCCCTTAAAAGTTTTAACAGTTTATGTTTACTTTTGTAACACCTTGTATACACACTCTTAGGTCTATACCTATAATAGCGCATTGTTGAATAGATACTTGTGTCATGCTAGGGCAGAATAAACCTTTTGTATACAAATAAAAATCTTTTATTTATTTACTTACTTATTTATTTATACTGCTGTTTAGGCGATTCTGAAAGTATAAATTTCTGATGCATGCATGAATATAGTCAGAGATATTCTGAAACCTCGGAACATCCACGATTCACTAGTACCGAAACTCTGTCCGTGTGACGGGGAGTGAGCCCGTATGAATTTCTATTCATACTATACAACGTGTTAATGAATTAATGCAAAACTAGAAAGTAGTTTGTTTAGAATCGAGAGCAGAATCGAATTATCATGTTTTCAACATAGGCAATTTTTTTCAAAATATTAAATAAATTGTTTGTAAAATTTTAAATTTACTGAATTCGGTCTCAACCCATCGCACAGGCACACTCATCCTACTTTCTACCAAAACAAGATTCTTAAAACGTATCCATGAGCACGTTTCATTCATGGCTGAAATGATAACAAATCATTTTTGCCTCAAAACCTAAAATGGGTATAACTTTAAATTTTAACGATTAAATAATGAAATTATTGTTTCAATCGAATTATTTTGTTGTAAATCAGTTGGGGTGTATGAGGTTTTGCGCTTATTCATTAACACGTTGTCTAAGTTTTTTCGCGTTAAAATTAATGTTAACTCTCCAACTGTTCATCACCTGCCCCCTTAATTATACTTCGTTAAAATAGCGAAGTTTGTAAAGTTTGACAATAATTTAGCTCTTGTATACTTAATGGTTCCCAAAGTTGTACTTTTAAGAGACAATGTTAATTATCGGAACGGTCCAATGAAATGGTCCGTGAAGCATTTTGTAATGTCATTATTGGTGATTCATTAACAAAGTTACGATTGTCGTAAACTTTGTTGTTAATTAAAAGAGAGCCGTGGTGGTCCAATGGCCAGTAACCTTGCCTGCCGTGCAGGAGGCGATGGTTGGATCCCCGTCCAGACCGACTCGTACCAATGAGTTTTTCGGAATTTATGCACGATCTGTAACACCACTGGCTTTTCGGTGAAGGAAAACATCGTGAGGTACCTGCATTCTTCAATTTCGAAGCATGTATTGTACCCACTGTCCATTACATGTGGCGACGAGCTCACCCCCCGTAACACTGGACAGAGTTTCGGTACCATTGGTGAAACGTGGATGTTCTGAGGTTTCAGAATATCTCTGACTACCCCCTCGGGGAATATAGTCGTAAGCTTATGCTATTCCAAATGAGTAAATGCGCGCTGCATACAAACGAAGTCTGGTGATATTTTCAATACTAACCATTTAAAGTTAGGGAAATTTTTCAGGAACAATCTAGAAACTTAGCTTTATGCTTGTATGAAGACAGATTTTCGTTACAATATACAGTGTTAATTCTAGCATTAATTTAAGATTTGTATGGAAATCTTTGAGGCACTGCAACTTTAACACTATACTTTTTAGTGACGGGCAACTACGGAAGCCTACCCTGCGCGTGGCCCGACTCGCACTTGGCCGGTTTTTTTAATTACCTAACGAATTCAGTGTAATGTTGAAACTCATGCTTCCAAAGTATCGCCCAAAAACAGTGACGTCATTGACTTCATTCAATCTTGTTATTTGTATTGGGAATTGTAATCCACGGTATGACTTAGCTTTGTTTTGTTTAAGCAATCTTATACCTTATACAATAGGAAAGAAAGGTCGAATTACATTAATGTGATAAGTTAATAGGTACATTATTAATGTACCCAACTCCTATAAGGAGAAAATGTTTATTC
Organism: Agonopterix alstromeriana; assembly: GCA_963924505.1. Lineage (NCBI taxonomy): Eukaryota > Metazoa > Arthropoda > Insecta > Lepidoptera > Depressariidae > Agonopterix > Agonopterix alstromeriana. The sequence goes on from OZ004683.1 coordinate 10,819,560, forward strand.
AATCAAAGTTGTTTAGAAATGTGAGAAGTCATTGTATATTTAAGGCTCTACCGCTCGATTTTACCGTAAAATTGGGTAACTTTGTAACCATAGTGAACTTTAACTATGACACTTTTTAAGCAGAAAACAAAACTGAATAATCTACAGGACATGAGAAGTGATTTGGTTTTTCTCGAAATCTATTTTATCATCTTAACTATTATAAAACTGTAACAGAAGTGTGTCTGTACCTTTGACTATTTATATGTGGACTGGTTACGCGTGTAATTCTACTAACAAACATTTCTGCCACTTTTTGCGGGGGGCGAAGTAACATAAAATCCGCAACTTTGGATTTTGTTCCCCATAACTTTAGATTCTAATTTTGAATGTTAAAAATCATGAAAAGTGGTCTCGTGTGAACCCCAAACGTTCTAAGTTCGAAGTTATTATTTCGCAATTATAGGCTATCTCGTTTAGTGATAAGGTGTAAAATTGAATGTAAATGCACAAGATCAATTGTGCTTATACCGTGGCAGAGGGGAAATGCTACCGCAAGGCTAGTCCTTATAATAATTAGTCAAAGGTCTGTACATTAAAGATACTTACATGAAAAAGATTACGATATGGTTTTTAGGTATCCCGGACTCCAAATTGACCGTGTTTAGAATTTGTGTCTGTCTGTTTGTTTGTTTGTTTATTTGTATGTTTGTAACAGCATCACGCAAAAGCTACTGAACCGTATTTTCAGGGATTTTGATGACACATTTTTTGTTTGATACTTATGATCTGATTTAAAATCTGTTATGTACAATTTGTGCGGACAAAGTCGCGGGTAAACACTAGTTTAATGTAAAGAAAAAGGAATCTAAAGTCTTTTTTTCCAGTTGTAACCATTTTACTTTTATATTGTAGGTCAGAAGAAAATAAAAATTTACAATTTCAAAAATCGCACTCCAGGCTAGATTCTAGTATTTTAATTGTGACTAGAAAAAAATTTTGTGACGATGTCCAAGATATTTATTTATTATTCAGCGATTTGTAACACCACTGACTTTTCGGTGAACGAAAACATCGTAAGGAAACCTGCACGCTTCAATTCCGAGGCATGTATTGTATCCACTGTCCATTATAAGTGGCGACGGGCTCACCCCCGTCACACTGGACAGTTCGGTACTACTAGTGAAACGTTGAGGTTCTGAGGTTTCAGAACATCTCTGACTACCCCCACGGGGAATATAGTCGTGATCATATGCATTATTATTCAGCGTTTTTCTTCAGTTGTTCTAAATAAGTCAGTCTCAGTAGTTGAAATCGGCTATGACAGTTGAAATCAAACAGATATTATTTAAACTAAAATCGTCATATTACTGAAAAATTCCTGAATACCTCTCCATCAATTTGCCGATCCGCTGCGTTATAAAATGTGAAAACAGACGGCAGTCAATTGTGCACTGGAAAAATCTGTAAACACGAGGTTTTCGCGGTATCAATGCTGGTCCCATAATGAAAGTTATTCAGTTCGATGGTAACGAATTTATACCCTGTCTGTTTAGGTTATTATGGTTCCGTACCCAAAGGGTGAAAACGGGACCCTAGTACTAAGCCTACGTTTTCCGTCCGTCTGTCCGTCCGTCCGTCCGTCCGTCCATCCGTCCATCCAATCTATTTAGGGCTGTAACTTTTGAACCATAATAGGTAGACAGTTGAAATTTTCAGAGATTTGTTAAAAAATAATAAAAATGACAAAAAGTTAAAATTTAAGGGAATCATACAAGAACCTAGTTTTTATCAAAGTTTTTTCTTCTCGCTCTATCGTAAAAACAGTAATACATACAAGCGTCGAACTTGGTGTGATTATAGAGCGAACTCTAAAGCATAACAACAAATAATAAAACCCGGCCAAGTGTGGGTCGGTCTCGTGTTAAAGGACCAGGACAAAAAAAAAGTTTTTTAGTTTTTAGCTGTGTGGATATTTCCCCAAGAAATCGCAAAAATATATTTCGACTTTTCATACAAACGTTCGATCAGCTGATTGCATTTAGTATGGGAAGTCCAAAATTTTTTTTGCGAATTTTCTATACGTTTCTTAGGGAAAGTTGTTCAGTGTCATGGTCACCCCTTGAAGTGTTTACCCAAACACCCTGTATAGTCAGGCTTGTTTGAATTCATTGGCTTCATTTTTTTTTCTTTTTAGCTGGAAAACCGCTGTTTATTCAAATTCAAAAATTATAGAAAAAATACAATGCGCGTATCCACAACAGGCTTCGTCAAAAGTAATACAATACTCACATCCGCAACAGGCTTTGTCAATAGTAATCTTTGACTATTTATATGTGGACTGGTTACGCGTGTAATTCTACTAACAAACATTTCTGCCACTTTTTGCGGGGGGCGAGGTAACATGAAATCCGCAACTTTGGATTTTATTCCCCATAACTTTAGATTCTAAGTTTGAATGTTAAAAAAAATGAAAAGTGGTCTCGTGTGAATCCCAAACGTTCTAAGTTCGAAGTTATTATTTCGCAATAATAGGCTGTCTCGTTTAGTGATAAGGTGTAAAATTGAATGTAAATGCACAAGATCAATTGTGCTTATACCGTGGCAGAGGGGAAATGCTACCGAAGGCTAGTCCTTATAATAATTAGTCAAAGATGGTAATACTTCACTCACATCCACAACAGGCTTCGTCAAAGGAAATACACCACTCTGATCCACAACACGTTTCGTCAATAAATACATCCCGTATATCTGCAACAAGCTTCGTCAAATTCCTAATTCCTTGGCTTCATTGGTTTTCAGAGATCACTGTAAAATTGGCCTAAAATCCAAAGAAATAACATAGACCCGTATACACCCAAAGGAGCCATCGATTCCGACAGAATCCAATTTGCGATGCATTTAGTGCAAGCCCGTACATCAAGATAATTGATTTGAACTTTATTTTATAATTATTTCCTTTCGAATCATTCGAATTATTTCAATTGTGTTCGACGGAGCTCGTTTTCTGAATTATTTCCGTTGCGTTGAAATGAAAAACTGGCCAAAAGCGTGTCGGGCCACGCGCAAGATAGGGTTCCGTAGTTTCCCGTCTCAATATACGGACTTAGAAGGGGGCTTTTTGTTTTATACTACGGTTTAACGGCTAATAAAGTCTAAAAAGTATATTCTGCAAGTTGGTTGACTTTTACTCGTTAACTTGTAAAGCCTACTTAGCGGTAATAGTTATCCTTTTATCTTCGTTATATAGGGTCCTTCTTAATATGCTGACACTTTTTAAGGGGATGATCAGACCGTCAATCTGAACAATTATCTCTATGGCACCGACATCGAAATTGAGAAAAAAAATCAGCTCTCCCATACAAAACTGTGATCCTACTCAAGCCAAATGTATGGGACAACTGATATTTTTTCGCGATTTCGATGTTGGTCCCATAGAGAAAGTTGTTCAGTTTGATGGTCTGATCATCTCCTTAAAAAAGTGTCAACATATTAAGAAGGACCCTATATACACTACTGCCGTGAATTTTTTCACGTATCCAGAACCTTTTAGCTGGCTGAGGGGACGGGACACTTGACTCTCTAACAAAAATCTACTCTTTAAAGCTTTTGGAACGGACATGGTGAAACTATAAGGGTTCCTTGTTGACCACGGAACCCTAAAAAGGGCTTATGCAGTCTTTTGTAGGTGAAAGGCGACCAATCCCTGTCATTCCATCCTGGAGGCCGATCGCGCTAATTTGAAACATCAAAGTCCATTCTTATTCAATTTCAGTTGTAATCTATTTGCAAGCCAGTTACTATTATTTATTCAACTGTGCTGAGTTCCATATTGCGCTAAACTTGACTTATTTACTATGTGATTGACCGACTGAAACAGTAGCACTTTTTTATGTAGGGTCTTCCTTATTGAGAAATCTTTAATATTGAGATGAGGGCGCCACTGAACGGTAAAAGGACACTTAAAGCTCTACCGTCCGATTTTACCGTAAAGTTGGGTAACTATGTAACTTTAGAAAAAGTATAACTTTCTTAGGTTGATGTGCGTGAAGCGTCATACAAATTATGTCTGTGTGTATATATGGGGAAAAGAGCGTGTCGCGATAGGGTTTAGAGGCCAGTAATGGTAGATTTTTTTTTCGACGCTTTGTTAGCTTCGACTGTCAATCTTGACATATAACTTATCCAAGTTTGTAACCATTTTATGCATTAACTATGGCACTTTTGAAGCAGAAAACCAAACTGATCAATCTATAGGACATGAGAAGTGATTTGGTTTATCTCGAAATCTATCTTAATTAATACAGCTAAAGAAAAGGGAATCTAAAGTCACCCCTTATTTTCCAGTTGTAACCATTTTACTCTTAAATTTTTGATCAGATGGAAATGAAAATTTACAATATACTTCACAATATAACATGGAATGATTAAAATTTCTTATTTTTTCAATTCATTACAATTCATCTAATTTTTCAAAGAAAACTTCTTAATTCTGACCTGAGTCACGCGCTTGTTCACATCGATTAGTATGGAGAGTCGTGTTCCCGGGCGGATACGCCTTAACTGATATTGTCGGTCTTTAGTTACAGGTCAATGGTATGTACACACGGCGACATATCAAGCTATACAAAACCAAAATAAGCTGGCCGCGCGACGTTCTACGTTATGCAACCTACGCGTGGCCAGCTTATGTTGGTTTTTACCCGACTGCGCCAGAAGGAGGGTTATGTTTTTCGAGCGTATGTATGTATGTATGTATGTATGTATGTATGTATGTATGTATGTATGTATGTATGTATGTATGTATGTATGTATGTATGTATGTATGTATGTATGTATGTATGTATGTATGTATGTATGTATGTATGTATGTATGTATGTATGTATGTATGTATGTATGTATGTATGTATGTATGTATGTATGTATGTATGTATGTATGTATGTATGTATGTATGTATGTATGTATGTATGTATGTATGTATGTATGTATGTATGTATGTATGTATGTATGTATGTATGTATGTATGTATGTATGTATGTATGTATGTATGTATGTATGTATGTATGTATGTATGTATGTATGTATGTATGTATGTATGTATGTATGTATGTATGTATGTATGTATGTATGTATGTATGTATGTATGTATGTATGTATGTATGTATGTATGTATGTATGTATGTATGTATGTATGTATGTATGTATGTATGTATGTATGTATGTATGTATGTATGTATGTATGTATGTATGTATGTATGTATGTATGTATGTATGTATGTATGTATGTATGTATGTATGTATGTATGTATGTATGTATGTATGTATGTATGTATGTATGTATGTATGTATGTATGTATGTATGTATGTATGTATGTATGTTTGTATGTCTATTTCTTTGGCACGGCCTACAGCCTAAACGGCTTGATGGATTTTAACGTTTGAGGTGTCATTGGATTCGTAAAAATCGTGAGAGTGACATAGGGTATATTATTTTAAGATGGAGTCTACGAATTAAAAAAGAGAGGGGGAATAACAACTTTTTTTTGATAAAAATTATGTATAGCTTGATGTGTCGCCGTGTGTACCTAAACCTATGTATAATATGGGTTGAGAAGATTTGTAACGGGACCTTAGAACAGACATTTTGAGAGCCTTACTGCGAAAAAACGTCAATAAGTCACGAAAAGAGCGTGTCACGAAATAAATGGAACATCGCATTTCTTTTGATATGAAAAGGAAATTAAATGAAAATAACATTTCTCGACATCTGCGTTACCAATAAATAGACGCTTTGGTAAGGAAGGAATTACAAAATAGCAGGAGATAGCAAATTGATTTTGTCTCAAAAAAACTTTCCAAATTTTCCGAATAGACACAATAACCCACACTAATCAAGTATGCATACTGTTTAGTAACTAATTCGTTGTATTTTATTAGTAAACGTCGTATTTTACGGTCAGTTAGTTGGTAAAAGAGCTCTTAAGAGCTCTTTTGAAGCGTTGATTGTTTATCTAGTTCTGCTAATACAAGATTTCCCTCTCTTTTTTTATTTTGCAGACGCCATATTAAAATAATATAGCCTATGTCACTCTCACAATTTTTACAAATCTAATGACATGTCAAACGTTAAAATCCATCAAGCCGTTTAGGCTGTAGGCCGTGCCAAAGAAATAGACATACAAACATACATACATACATACGCTCGAAAAACATAACCCTCCTTCTGGCGCAGTCGGGTAAAAAGACAATTTTGAAATCTTATACAACGTGTTAATGAATAAGCGCAAAACCTCATACACCCCAACTGATTTATAACAAAATAATTACATTGAAACAATAATTTCATTATTTTGGTAATTAACATTTAAAGTTATTCGCATTTTAAGTTTTCAAGCAAAAATGATTTGTTATCATTTCAGCAATGAATTAAAGCGCTAACGTGCTCATGGACACATTTTAAGAATCTTGTTTTGGTAGTAAGTAGGGTGAGAGTGCCCGTGCGGTGGGTTTAGATCGAGTTCAGTCAATTAGAAATTTTACAAACAAATTATTTAATATTTTGAAAAAAATTACCTTTGTTGAAAACATGATAATTCTATTCTGCTCTCGATACTAAACAAACTACTTTCTAGTTTTGCGTTAATTCATTAACACGTTGTATACCGGTTTTACAAAAATGTCCCTGAAGAAAAAAGGGTGTGAAAGGGTCCCCTTGTAAAGAGCCTATTGACAATGTATGACCGCCGTAGTATAATATTATTATTTACCGAAAAATTAATGATCGATACTATGATAAAATATTTATCGTCGAAGCGCAGCACTATTTTACTGCCTGTCCGCTAGTTCAAAGACTAAACGGCAGCAGATACGTCGTAAGGCCACTGCGATGTCACCACTGTCTTGTTAGTACTTAATTTAAAAGATGATTATTCTATAAGTTATCTTTATTACTAAAGTTAACTTGAATATTAAGATCTATTTATTGAAAAAAAAAACAATAAATAACAGATTGACAAAAAAGTTAAATTATTGTTACAATTATAAAAAATTAAGAATAATTTCAATAAATATTTGTCATCATGTAAGATAATTTAAGCATTTTAAAATTCTGTATATGTAAGTTGAAGAGACGTGTGGCGGTGGCGGATAATCTAAATAACACAATATAAACCTTATAGTACGTAGCATAGCGTCGTTTTGGTCGTAAAGGAGAATCGCGCCCGCGCCTCCAGGTGACGTCGCCCTGAGGCGCGGATGTAATTCTCCATACGACGCTATGCTACGTACTATAAGGTTTATAATTGCGTTACTTTGACTATCCGCCAACACCACACGTCTCTTCTGTATAAACCGCGCCTAAGAATCACTAACTCAAAATAATAAGCCTGCTATCACAATAAGAACAAAAATGCATACTATCCTACTAAAATTATAAATACGAAAGCTTTTATGGATGGATGTATATTTGTTACTCTTTCACGCAAAAACTAATGAACGGATTTTGATGAAACTTGACACACGTATAGTATATGATTTGGATTAACACATAGGATACTTTTTTAAGGTCTACGCAGACGGAGTCGCGGGCAACAGCTAGTAATACATAGTTGATTCAGCTGCCTCCTATAACAGTAGTAACTATTGTTTCGTCAATATCCAATCGCTCATAAATATAGGTACGGAAGGTAGCCAAAATCAAAACTCAATTTTTGTTGTCCTATTCACGTAACGACGTTGTTGTATCCACGTAACAATGTGATGACAAAACAGGTGAAGGATTGTAAATGTAAGTAAGTACAGTCGCCATCAGATATATCGTAGCAAACAAGGTATTCAAATATTTCTGAGCAGTGCTAATTTTCAATAAATTCTATACAGTAAATATTACAAATTATATCGAACCTTGTATTTTGTCATAAATATCGGAACAACTTATTTTCAATTATTTCTTTACTATGTTATTTAAAATTGAAATGCATAACAGCGGAGTAAGGTCTTTTTTCCTACCCTGCTCAGATATTTATGATCACCCTGACTGCGTAGATAAATTTGATATTCTAGGCGTTCCGATATTTTTAACTGGTTATGTGTAAAGAATTTATTGAAAATTAGAACTGCTTAGAAATATTTGACCACTTTGTTTTTTTTTTTTTTTTTGACTGACATACAGTTTGCTCAGGGAGCATTTACTGCTTTTTACAGCGGGCTTTTGGGGGTGGCCATACCAGTGACGGCGAAGCGCCCTGGTAGGTCACCGAACCAGTGATTTAAGCAACCTGCCCAAGTGGCACCCCAGGGGGGTACGGACCTCGGCAATGGGCGTTGCTGGGATTACGCGACGGGTTGGGAAGCGGGGATCGGTGAGACCACCTTGTTTGCTACGATATATCTGATGGTGACTGTACCTACTTGTTCATTTGTAGTTAGAGCCCGAGTAGTTATGCGTAACTACCTATATTTCAAGTTTTCTAGTGTGTAATCATTATTAGGAGGCGTCCATTAATTATGTGAGGGGTTTAGGGCAGGGGGTCGAGCCAAATCTCACCCAATCTCACGTGAGGGAGAGGGGGTCTTGGCAAATTTTTTTCAGCAAGGTACAGTGTAAAATTGCGAGAAAGCATATGCTCACGACTATATTCCCCGAGGGGGTAGTCAGAGATATTCTGAAACCTCAGAATATCCACGTTTCACCAGTAGTACCGTATTGCGAGAAAAGTGGGTTTAATTAAGTAAAACATGTTTCTACACTGAAATATGGATTTTTTTTAAATAAATCTATTCAAGCACATATTAACGCATTTACACTAAAAATAGGTACGCATTTTGAAAAATATCACGTGAGATTTGGGAGGTCAAAAGTCAAAGTCAAAGTCAATCGCAAGAATCACCTCACGTAGTTACTGGACACCCCCTTACTCTCTAAGTGTGTGTGGATGTGTGTGTTTCTGCGTGTGTGCATGAGTGCGTGTGTACATGAGTATGTGTATTCGTGTAAAGATGAAATAACTTCTTTCTTGTTAGGGTTCCGTACCCAAACGGTGAAAACGGGACCCTATTACTAAGCCTACGTTGTCCGTCCGTCCGTCCTACCTATTTAGGGCTGTAACTTTTGAACCGTAATAGCTAGATAGTTGAAATTTTCACCGTATATGCGTTATTACGGCGGATTTGTTTACAAATAATACTAAATGTCAAAAACTTAAAAATTAAGGGGGGTTATCAACAAGAAACTAGTTTTTATCAACGTTTTTTCTTCTCGCTCTATCGTAAAAACGGTAATACATACAAGCGTCAAACTTAGTGTGATTACAGAGCAAACTATACAGTATAACAACAGTAATAAAACCGGCCAAGTCTGAGTCGGTCTCGCGCTAAAGGTCACGGAGATTTTTTTTTTTTTATGTTAATATGTTCTGTTGTATGGAGGTGTGGTACGGAACCCTCGGTGCGCGAGTAGCCCGACTCGCACTTGACCGGTTTTATTTATCATTATCATGTTTAAAGCATTAACTTTCAAGGTATTTTATCTAGATCCATTACCTAACTCTGTAAAGTCATTTCCGCTCCTGACTTCAAAGACTTTCTTTTTACTGCAAAAATTCTTTTCATACTTTAAGCTAAACATTCCTTTTAACAATGTTCTAAAACGTTTTACTCATGGCTTAGTGTATTCCCGTTACTACTTCTTTAAAATAATCCATGAAGATGGGAATAGTTTCCTTTCAGGCTAGACAAGAAACGGAAGTTGCAAGACGCACCGAAAATGCCTGGAAGAGCTTTTGGTCAATGAAAGAATAGCTGAATGGAGATCTTCCACTATCACTGAAACGCAAACTCGTGAACATGTGCATTCTTCCGATTCTCACGTACTGTGCTCAAACGTGGTCTTTGACGAACGATCAGAAGTCAAGCCTCAAAGTTTGTCAAAGAACTATGGAGCGCAGCATCCTATTCTTAAAACTGATCGACAGAGTCAGAAACGAAGTCATTCGCTCCAGAGCCCAAGTGACAGACGTCGCCACCACTGCTGCCAATCTAAAGTGGGATTGGGCTGGACATGTCTGCCGTATGCCAGATGACCTATGGGCCAAAACCAACACCAACTGGTCCTCAATGAAACGGAATCGGCTTCGAAGCAGACCTAGACGAAGGTGGCGAGACGAAATTGATGGTTTCCTCAAGAACTGGCCTGTCGAAGCTCGGAACAGAGACTCTTGGAGAGAATGGAGGCCTTTGCTCAACAGTGGGACATCAATGGCTGATAATAATGTAGATGGGGTTATATCCCAGAAGGGAGAACCTGACGCCGCTTTATGTGATAGAAGTCAGTTCATTCAGGGGGGTTTATTCAACTGCCTCCGTGGTCTAATAATTAAGAGCATTGGGCTCTTGACACGGAGGTCATGGGTTCGACACCTAGTTATATGTCACTTTGTGCGTTTTTCCCCAGTTGGTTAGGACAGTGCAGGCCGGATCAACTGATTGTCTGAAAAGAAGGATGATTCCGTCCCGGCTACTATCTCTGGTGGTAGTAGTCGTTACATAAAAACTACGACAGAGGCCGTAAGGCGGTCTGAAAAAACTCTAGACACCAGGGCTTGCTGCCCACACGATAAGAAGAAGAAGATTCAGGAGGGGGGGTTTCCTAAGGTGCTGAAGCCCGGGCTATTGAGTTGGAGCCATTGTGCTATGTATGAATCTTGCCTTGCTTGTCGACGAGCCCCAAATAATATAGGTTGCGAGTTCAAGTCCCGTCTGCCTCTGCATTTTTAAATCTTTGGTTTGACGAATGAATTTCTCTGCAACCAATTCAAAAAATTACAATTATGAAAATACTGAGTAATAGGCAAGAAATTAACACCGCATCGTAATTACAAAATTGGTGACAATGAGAGTTAACCGGCTCGCCCAGTGCCGGATTCAAGGTTTCAAACATAGAACACTAGACATAGGCTTTCTATAAACTCTAATACAATTTCTATAAAATGATTATATGTATGACCAAAATACGTGGTCTTGAGAATATGGCTTTTCGGAGAAGGAAAACATCGTGAGGAAACCTGCATGCTTCATTTTTGAGGCTTGTATTGTTCCCACTGTCCATTATAAGTGGCGACCTTCTCACTCCCCGTCACACTGGACAGCATTTCTGTACTACTAGTGAAACGTGGATGTTCAGGGTTTCAGAATATCTCTGACTCTTGTATTTTCTTTTAAAGATGTAGTGTAGAGTCAAAAAAATGACGTCCAAAAGTATGATTATTATTTTTCATAAAAATGTTGAAATGTTTTTTTAATACGATTTATCTACCACCGGTGAAAGAAAACGTTGAAGTCGTGTCTTATCAGGAACTAAAGGCACTAGCGGAATGAAGGCTGGATTGGCGAATATTCTACCGAAGAAGAGATGAGTGTAGCCACAGTATAAGAAAGAGTATCTAGTACTACATACAGTATGGACACTCCCTTCCTCCCACAAACTTTTACCTCACCCCCTCTATTGCCCTCTGGTTACCTCGGCGGTTACCCGTAGCCTAGACACAACAATTGACACGCAAGAATTTATGTTTTCGAAACTCTTTTTGAATAGACGGGTGTTTTATTAACGAAAAATTCATTTACCGCACACAGCTATAGTTATTGCATACCACAGAACATTATAAGAGGGGTTAGAAGTGAAAAGTAGGCGTGGAACGTGTCGCCACAGGTTATACAATGATTTGCATAACACCATAAGGCGCGCGGCGTGCTGCGAGCGAGAGGGCATGAGTAATTGTAGCAGCGTGAGCGGGAAGACAAGTGGCGACAGCCGTCTCCGAAGCAAAAGCGCTTTTTTGCATTTCTAACCCCTCTTATAATGTTCTGTGTTGCAGCCCTAGACTCCGTTTCGCATACGCTGACGTCATCTTGTCAATTTCTGATTCTTCTAGACAGTGTCCGGGGTGTGGTGTAACTCTTAATTATAGGATTATTAAAACTCTATTAGACTACACTGAATCCATCTCTGTACTTAACCCTTTCCTGTTGATGGTTGTCATCAATCATCTGGGCATAATGACCGGAAAATAAAAAATTTTCCATGAAAGGGTTAAGTTTCTATATTACTTTGTAATGTTTTGTGGGAAAATTTCTATTGAAAAAGCTTTTTGTCTCTACGAATTTTATTCGTAGAGGGTAGAAACTGTTATAAAACTATTTTTGTTTTTTGAGCTAGTGTGTGTGAAAAGTGACCGTAAACATAAGGCCATAATGTCACTTGGTGCCTTTTGTCCATACTACTTGACACCACACACTAAAACCTAAACGTTAAAAAAAAGTGGACACTTTACAATTGGTATGGCTCACTCTAGTCTTAAAGAGAGATCCTTCCTCTTAGGGTGGGATACATGAAGCTGGCGTAGGCACCGTAAAACGAGGTGACGTTGATTAGTTTTAAAATTCAAAATATAAATGTAAAGGATGTAACAAAACACACAATAATTAAGAGGGTGCTTCAGACCATCAAACTGAACAGCTTTCTCTATGGGACCAACATCGAAATCGCGAAAAAAAATCTGCTGTCCCATGCATTTAGCTTGAGTAGATTTTGTAGTTTGGTATGAACATCAGTTTTTTTTTCGCCATTTCGATGTTGGTGCCATAGAGAAAGTTGTTCAGTTTGACGGTCTCATCATCTCCTTACAAAAGTGTCAACATATTAAGAAGGACCCTGTGTATATATTTTTTCCTGCAACTATACTTTAATTTACTTACTTATTTTTGTTAATTATTAACTTTCAAATATTTTAATCAAGATATAAATGTAACACCATAATAAAGAATACTAATGACATTGATTATATTGAGTGCGCTTCATAAAAAGGAAAGGCCTTTGCCCAGCAGTGGGATGACACAGAGGCTAATAAAAAAACTTAAAAACCTTCATGAGGAATAATTTTTTATAATTGCGGGTATTGTCTATGGGATACAAGGGTACAATCAATGAAGCAAGCCAAGAAATTTTCGCTTACCGTAAAATACAATACAATATACATTATTGCATTGCCATCAATTCTTATTACAAAGATAAATTTAAACAGCGGAACGGATTCGTGAAACTTTTTTAATTCAAAACTTGGCGCGGTCTTAAATCGGAAAAGGAAAGTAAGTATATAATAATAAGCCCGGTTAAGTGCGAGTCGGGCTACTCGCGCACAGAGGTTTCCGTACCACACCACCACACAACACAACATTATATCATAAAAAATTTTTTTCTCCGTGTCCTTTAGCGCAAGACTGATTCACACTTGGTCGGTTTTTAGGGTTCCGTAGTCAACAAGAAACCCTTATAGTTTCGCCATGTCCGACCGTCTGAAAAAATTCACGGCAGTAGTGTATATAACGAATTTAAAAGAAAAACTATCACCGCTAAGTAGGCTTTACAAGTTAACGAGTAATAGGTCGACCAACTTGTAAAATGTACTTTTTAGACTTTATTAGCCGTTAAAACGTAGTATAATACAAAAGGCCCGTTCTAAGTCAGTATATTGTGACGGGCAACTACGGAACCCTACCCTGTACGTGGCCCGACACGCACTTGGCCGGTACTTTAATTATTATTTGTTGTTGTACTGTAGAGTTTGTTTTATAATCACACCAAGTTTGACGCTTGTATGTATTACCGATTTTACGATAGAGCGAGAAGAAAAAACAATGATACAAACTAGTTTCTTGTATGAGGACCTCCCTTAATTTTTAAATTTTGTAAATAACGCATATTCTGTGAAAATTTCAACTGTCTAGCTTTTACGGTTCAAAAGTTACAGCCCTAAATAGGTAGGACGGACTGACAACGTAGGCTTTGTAATAGGGTCCCATTTTCATCGTTTGGGTACGGAACCCTAAAAGTAAAAGATTTTTACGAACTTCTCAGAATCATAAGTGAGAAGTTGATGAATAGAGTGGCCGAGTTGAAGTTTTTATGCATTTTTCACTCAAGTTTTCAGGAAGAGAAAGTTCTTTGGTTTTTCCTGATGGTCTGATCGGACTGCCTTAGAGAATATTTAGGTATAAGAGCCCCAAATGGTAAAGTTTTTAATGTATCAAGCATATTAGTCCTTATAATATGCTAGGATTTGAAGGGGATGCTGAAACCATCAAACTGAAAAAAACTTTCTATACAAGGTCCTTCTTAATATGGTGACACTTTTTTAAGGGGATGATCAGACCATCAAACTGAACATCTTTCTCTATGGGACCAACATTGAAATCACGAAAAAAAAATCTGCTGTCCCATACATTTGGCTCGAGCAGGTTTGCAGTTTTGTATGGGACAGCAGATTTATTTTGGGCGTTTTCGATGTTGGTCCCATAGAGAAAGTTGTTCAGTTTGATGGTCTGATCATTCCCTTACAAAAGTGTCAGCATATTAAGAAGGACCCTTAGTGTACAACGTGTTAATGAATTAACGCAAAACTAGAAAGTAGTTTGTTTAGAATCGAGATCAGAATCGAATTATCATGTTTTCAACATAGGTAATTTTTTAAAAAAAATTAAATATTTTGTACGAAAAATTTAAAATTTACTGAACTCGATCTCAACCCACCGCACGGGCACACGCACCCTACTTACTACCAAAACAAGATTCTTAAAATGTCGACGTTAACGCTTTCATTCATTGCTGAAATGATAACAAATCATTTTTGCCTCAAAACTTAAAATGCGAATAGCTTTAAATTTTAACCATCAAAATACTGAAATTATTGTTTCAATCTAATTATTTTGTCATAAATGAGGTTTTGCGCTTATTTATTAAGAGAAGTTTATTCCGAATGCGGAAATGCGCGCTGCATACAAACGAAGTCTGGTGATATTTTAAATACTAACCAATTATGTTGAAGTCAATGAAATTTTGCAGAAACAATCAAAAAACAAATTTCTATGCTTGTATCTTGTCCGATTTTCATTAAAATATACATTTCAATGCTAGGATTAATTTAAAACTATACATTTTAACGAAAAACGGAAACCATACAAGCATAGATATTTGTTTCTAGATTGTTTCCACAAAATTTCATCGACTTTAATTGGTTAGTATTGAAATTATCACCAGACTTCGTTTGTATGGAGCGCGCCAACAGTAATTATACCCTTAACACGTTGTATGTAGTATCTTCCAGCAGACGAACAAAGGAATATCTAAATACTCTCGTATCAATAGCTCACGTAACTCAGTTAGAGAAATAGTTTAGAGCCACGCGGATACCTGACAAGTTTAAAGCTTTCTAACTCTACTCTGATCTGGGCAACTGCGGTCTCGTAAAGTCTGTCTGTGTTGGAAACATACGGATTTGCATTTAGACCGTGCGCCGGGCACGCTTGATTGTTAAGAGAAGTTTATTCCGAATGCGTAAATGCGCGCTGCATACGTCTTATTATTATTAAACTTAATGAAATTTTGCAGAAACAATCTAGAAACAAATCTCTATGCTCGTATCGTGTCTGATTTTCGTTAAAATATAAAGTTTCAATGTTAGGATTAATTTAAGATTTGTATGGAAATCTTTGAGGCACTGTAACTTTAAAACTATACATTGTATCGAAAATCTGACACGATGCAAGCATAGAGATTTGTTTTTAGATTTTTTCTGCAAAATTTCATTGAGTTTATTCAGTTAGTATTGAACATATCACCATACAAACGAAGTCTGGTGATATTTTCAATACTAACCAATTCAAGTAAATGATTTTTTTCAGAAACAATGTAGAAACTAATCTCTAATGTTTGTATGAAGTCTGATTATCGTCAAAATCGTCAATTAACGTCGAAAAATAAAGCCTTCCTTCTATACGAAACCCACATTGTCTTATATCCACGTCATCCCGCCATCTCTTCCTGGGTCGACCCATGCGTCTGCGACTGGATTCAGACATGGCGAATGTTGTTTTAGAAATTTGGAAAACAGATAAAAAAAGACGAATTTTAAATCTATACAACGTGTTAATGAATTGACGCAACACTAGAAAGTAGTTTGTTTAGAATCGAAAGCAGAATCGAATTATCATGTTTTCAACATAGGTAATTTTTTTCAAAATATTAAATAATTTGTTTGTAAAATTTAAAATTTACTGACCTCGATCTCAACCCACCGCACGGGCACACTCACCCTACTTACTACCAAAACAAGATTCTTTAAATGTACCCATAAGCACGTTAGCGCTTTCATTCATTGCTGAAATGATAAAAAATCATTTTTGCCTCAAAACTTAAAATGCGAATAACAAATTACATTACAATTAGTCTAGGAAAAATAAGGTTTGAGATTGCATTAAAGACACTTTAGTAAATTGTGTTTGAAATAATATTACTGTTAATTTATAACACTTTTGTCGAGATTTCGGGGTTATATAGGCTCAGGAACCTGAGAAATACCTTAAAATCGATATTAATGTACAAATGGCAAGCTTAATTCTAAGAATATTTCGACCAGCATACCAGCAATAGAGACAGTTAATTATCAAAAGGCAAATTTAATGTGTAAAAACAAACAGTAAATAATTTAGTTTTGAGGTTATAATTTTTGAAGACTTACAAAATATTAAATATCTACCCAAATTGACGATATTAACCGTGGATTATTATTTTTATAAGTAAAACGTATTGAACGAAGCCATCCTGTACAAAATCACCAGTTTTCCATTTTTTGTTCATACCTAAATTTTATGTTTTGTAAATGTCTTAATTATTCAATAATACAACATAAAAAATCGGGGATTATTGAGAATTTATGTTTTTCAGGTATGTATCTACTATATTCCAAATCTTCACCAAAAGTGCAATTAATGCAACCTACTCCATACAAAAATCCGTAGATTTCCCCGACTAAATTGACTTAAAATTTTAAGTATTTAGATAATGAAACGATAGGAAGGGTGCGAATAACATTGCACCTTATTGCCGTGCCTAGAGAGTCGCTATTTATTTTAATCTGTTTTCGAAGTGACTCTTCTGTACCGGTAGGTACTAGTATTTTTTCTGTGCCACCATTCCGAAAGAGAATCCGCATTCGCAACATTTTAAGACAATCACAATCACGCGCGCAGTCTACCTTTACCACCGTATGTTCCCAACACTAGATCAGGGAAACAGATTGGGACTAAAGGTGTCACGAAAGTTCTAAGACAGGGGTTATTATATCTGTAAACGTGCAGTCTTGCCGATATGATGCTAAGTTCATTGAAACTACTTGAAGTTTTCATACACTGCCTTAACTACTTGCAGTTTGAATTATGAGACATTTCGATGAAGAATTAGGTATAAATATTCTAATTGGTTTGTCAAAATAAAGATTGAAAAATTTGAACAACGTGTTAATGAATTAACGCAAAACTAGAAAGTAGTTTGTTTGGAATCGAGAGCAGAATCGAATTGTCATGGTTTCAACATAGGTAATTTTTTTCAATTATTATGTAATTTTTTTGTAAAATTTACAATTTACTAAACTCGATCTCAACCCACCCAAAACAAAATTCTTAAGAGGATATAATTCGGAGCGCGCTCCATACAAACGTACTATGGTGATATTTTCAATACTAACCAATTAAACTCAATGAAATTTTTCAGAATTAATCTAAAAACAATTTTCTATGCTCGTATAAGTCAGATTTTCGTTAAAATAGTTTTAAAGTTACAGTGCCTCAAAGATTTCCATACAAATCTTAAATGAATCCTAGCATTGAAACTGTATATTTAAACGAAAATCTGACTCCATATAAGCATAGATATTTGTTTCAAGATTGTTTCAGCAAAATTTCATTGACTTTAATTGGTTAGTATTGAAAATATCACCATAGTACGTTTGTATGGAGCGCGCTCCGAATTATATCCCCTTAAAATGTATACATGAGCACGTTAACGCTTTCATACATTGCTGAAATGATAACAAATAATTTTTGCCTCAAAACTTAAAATGCGAATAACTTTAAAATTTAACTATCAAAATAATGAAATTATTGTTTCAATCTAATGATTTTGATATAAATCAGTTGGTGCGTATGAGGTTTTGCGCTTATTTATTAACACGTTGTATAAAGACATACGGGCAGTAAGCTAATGTATTGACGAATAAACACATTACCCTTCCTTTGCGTCGGGCAGTCGGGTAAAAAGCCTGGGTGTTACGAGTTTTGTAGGGTGTAACCTAAACAGATAAATATATATTTTCCACTTAGTGACGTTGCTAAGTTCTGTACCGTCATTAGGGTAACACAAAGAACATGGATGGTAACGCAATGACCCGTGGAAGGGACGGACGGTGATCATTATACGACCATTAACACTTCCAGTCTCGAGATCAAACGGTTTGAATAGAATGGATTTGAACACAATAGTGTGTGTGTTTCAACATACAGGATGTAAACTTAAATGCATAATATCAATAACATAATAAGCATTAATGTACGATTTGTAACACCATTGGCTTTTCGGTGAAGGAAAACATCGTGAGGAAACCTGCATGCTTCAATTTCGAAGCATGTATTGTACCCACTGTCCATTATGTGGCGACGTGCTCACTCCCCGTCACACTGGACAGAGTTTCGGTACTACTAGTGAAACGTGGATGATCTGTGGTTTCCTTTGACTAATTATTATAAGGACTAGCATTTCCCCTCTGCCACGGTATAAGCACAATTGATCTTGTGCATTTACATTCAATTTTACACCTTATCACTAAACGAGACAGCCCATAATTGCGAAATAATATCTTCGAACTTAGAACGTTTGGGGTTCACACGAGACTTTTTTCATGATTTTTAACCATCAAAATTATAATCTAAAGTTATGGAGAATAAAATCAAAAGTTGCGGATTTCATGTTACCTCGCCCCCTGCAAAAAGTGGCAGAAATGTGTGTTAGTAGAATTACACGCGTAACCAGTCCACATATAAATAGTCAAAGGTGGTTTCATATTCATCATATTTCGCATTCACATTTTTAAAATAGGGTCCATGTTAACATAACAACAATGCGGACATGAATAACCGGCAGAATCCGACCTCTGGTTATTGAAGTTACGTAGGTTTGATAAGCTAAAGGATAAAACATCATTGACTTAAACCATCGTCAAAGATTCCTCTAGACGTAATCATGTAAAGGAGTGACTTTATAGCTCCAATAATTAAATAAGGAAGGACGAAGCGAGTTCAGCCTCCGACCTATTTACAATATAACCTATTATACTTTGAACTTGATAACAAATTTATACATAAATACGGTCAGAACAAAAAATAAT
Organism: Agonopterix alstromeriana; assembly: GCA_963924505.1. Lineage (NCBI taxonomy): Eukaryota > Metazoa > Arthropoda > Insecta > Lepidoptera > Depressariidae > Agonopterix > Agonopterix alstromeriana. The sequence goes on from OZ004683.1 coordinate 10,838,812, forward strand.
CAGCTGTCCCATACTAAACTGGAATACCTACTCGATTCAAACGTATGGGAAAGATCTCTTTTTTTTTGGTTTGCTCCCATAGTAAAAGTTGTTCAGTTTGATGGGTAGAATATGTGGTTTAAAGGTTATTGATACTTTTCCTTACTCCCTGTATAGGTACAAACAACTCGGGTACAAATATTCATATTCATCTCTATCTATCTATAACGTCACGCCTCTTTCCCAGTGGGGTAGGCAGAGACCAGAGCGCGCCATATACTACGATCCTTACATACCTCTTTTGCCTCATTCACATCCATACATCTCTTCATACATGCCCGTCGGTTTCGAGTACTCCGCACCTCCCCTTTTTTTAGGACGCAACCGATTTGATCAGAATACGTCCTACGAGGGCGCCCTCTGCCGACACTTCCACTCATTTTAGCTCCATATATCTCTTTCGTACATCTGCTATCACTCATCCTCTCCACATGCCCAAACCAACGAAGCATACCCTTCTCTATTCTTGTCACAACATATTCATCATACAAATATTTGTCCCTTACAGGATTCAAACCCGCGACCCTCAGCACACCAGGCAGGTTCACTACTTATAGACTGTGCTATCGGGCCGTCTAATATCAGGGTCGTATTTAGGGCAGGGCAACAGGGACACGAGCCTAGTGCCCCCGTTGCCCTGTCCAAGTGCAGATCCACCGTTGGGCATGATCACAACTAATTGATTCAGGCGTTACTGCGGAAATCCATGACTAATAAAAGGTAGATCAAACGATTGTATCGAGAACTCCGCTTCTAAATACCTAGTAGACAAAGTTTTATTATGTTATGCGATACATACAACCTGCCCACCAAACATAAATAAAAAAACAATAACTGATATAATTCGGTCGTGAAACACGCTCAAAATTCAAATAATAGCTTAATCAGAAACAGTGTTGCATAATATACAAGAAGTTCTGGGCACAACTGCGTGTGCTGTAAAATTTTTAGCTATTAAAAAAAAGGTTACAGAATTTAGAATTTTTAGTCTGTTTGTTTGTTCGAGCATCACGCGAAATCTATTGTACCCTTTAACTAATTATTATAAGGACTAGCCTTGCGGTAGCATTTCCCCTCTGCCACGGTATTAGCACAATTGATCTTGTGCATTCACATTCAATTTTACACCTTATCACTAAACGAGACAGCCTATAATTGCGAAATAATAACTTCGAACTTAGAACGTTTGGGGTTCACACGAGACTACTTTTCATGATTTTTAACAATCAAAATTAGAATCTAAAGTTATGGGGAATAAAATCCAAAGTTGGGGATTTCATGTTACTCGTACCTCGCCCCCCGCAAAAAGTGGCAGAAATGTTTGTTAGTAGAATTACACGCGTAACCAGTCCACATATAAATAGTCAAAGATTGTACCCTAAGTACTTATATGAGGACAAGTTACGCGTGTAATTCTACTAACAACATTTTCTGCCACTTTTTGCGGGGGGCGAGGTAGCACGAGATACGCAACTTTGAATTTTATTCCATTAGTTTAGATTCTAATTTTGAATGTTAAAAATCATGAAAAACAGTGTCGCGTGAACCCCAACGTCATAAGTTCGAAATTATTGTTCCGCAATTATAAGCTGTCGCGTTTAGTGATAAGGTATAAAATTGAATGTAAATGCGTAAGATTGTTTGATCTTGCACGTTGGCAGAGGGGAAATGCTAAGGCGAGGCGGGTCCGCATATAAGTAGTCTAAGATTGTACCGATTTTGATGAAACTTTTTGTTTTACAGCTTATGAACAGCCTTAAAAATTTGTGTTATATATTTTGACTCGCTACAAGTACGGAAGCCACTGCGGATGTCAATTGCGGATCAATTAGCAATTCGCGGGCTAAATCTAGACCTAAATATTATCTAAACAGTAAAGTCCCAACAGTCAGTAGTCGCAATCAGAAGGCAATTATTTCCGGGGCAGTCCTGCGGCCCGCCCGATGCTCCTAGACTACCAACTGTATATGACTACAGTTTTAACGCTAAGGGACCAAGTACACGAGCGTGCGAAGCATCAAGTGAAAACTTGACACTATCTATAGGCCTCCGCCAAGCATTCTTCAATGAAACACACCAGCCAGAATCAATTGTTTATATTTCCAATCGCGGTTACAACTTAGAACATCTATAATTCTTCGCTATTTTTATTCTTAAAAACAAATCGAAAACACTCTTCAATTCAATTTTTTGTTTAGTGGCATCCGATGCGTTATCACAATTCAGCCAATGTCTCGTTATGTGGATATTATATGAAGGAAAATGATCAGTGGTATTTATTAAGTCTAGAGTGGCAGTTTTGCCAATGTAAGTAGGTTATAGTCTCAAGTGATTGTTTTAAGGTTAAAACACAAAAGAGTTCACAAAATGGTGGAGCCACGTGCAATCCCGACGCGTCGATACGCAAGCGTCCGTACTCCGCCAGAATTGCAACGCGACTCGAAAACACTCTTTGAGAGTCCGCCGCCTTCGCGCGCGCAATTCCTTGTCAGGTTGACGTAAAACGTCACGAATCAGTGTTGCCCATCTTAGTTTTTAAAACTTACTGCTATTATTTCAGTCAATCCTGCGTTACAAGGCTAAAACTAACTGGAATAATAGTATATTCTATCACAAGCAAGTTGCCTAGTATCTGGGGGACTGCTTTGTAACTAGGCTGACTTCGAATAAATCATGAAATGTAAGATACAGGATCCTTCTTATTATACTGACTCTTTTTTTAGGGGATCATCAGACCGTCAAACTGAACAACTTTCTCTAAGGCACCAACATCTTATTCGCGAAAAAAATATCAGTTGTTCCTTACAAAAATGCAAACCAACTCGAGGCAAATGTATAGGACAGCTGATTTTTTGGGTTCCATAGTCAAACAAGAAACCCTTATACTTTCGTCCATTCTGTCTGTCTATCTGTCCGTCCGCCCGTCCGTCTGTCTGTCTGTCTGTCTGTTTGTATGCCCCGCCTCAATAACTCACTCATTTTTGCACCTATTGAATCTAAATTCAGCATATAGACAGATAACAGTAACCCAAAAACAGAAATGTAGTAGTTATGAAGAAGAAGAAGAAAAGCCGTGGTGGTCCAGTGGCGAGTAACCTTGCCTGCCGTGCAGGAGGCGATGGTTCGATCCCCGTCCAGACCGACTCGTACCAATGAGTTTTTCGGAATTTATGTACTATTTGTAAATCCACTGGCTTTTCGGTGAAGGAAAACATCGTGAGGAAACCTGCATGCTTCAATTTCGAGGCATGTATTGTACCCACTGTCCATAATAAGTGTCGTAATCGACGGGCTCACCCCCCGTCACTCTGGGCAGAGTTTCGGTACTACTGGTGAAACGTGGATGTTCTGAGGTTTCAGAATATCTCTGACTACCCCCTCGGGGAATATAGTCGTGAGCATATGCTTATGCTATGCTAGTTATGAAGAAAACAATTTTTTTCGACACACGTTCTTCTAAAACGAGAAAAATGATTAAAAATACATGAAAATACGACATCTTTGTGACGATTTTCTATCGAGTGAAGTAATTCCAATCGTGTATTCAATTTATGATTTCACTAGATAAACTATCCAAGAATACTGAGGTATAAATCTAGTCGAAAAATTAAAAATAAAAGACGAGTCCAAGGTTTTTCGTCCTACTATTGCGCCTTAAAAGTTTTTTCTTCTCATTCAGTTTAAAGCGATTCCATATTTTGCGCAGTTAGCCCCTTAATACAATCTTCGTGAAGATTGTAGACAGGCCACAACTTCCTTTAATCTGCGAGATAAAAATAGTTTTAAATCTCATTTTCTGAACCAACTCGGAAAATTTATTGCAAACTGCGAGGTACAGTCGGGATTGGAAGCTGACAAACATCATGCTAGAACCTTGTTAGAACATCATTGCGTAGTAAAAGGTGGAAGTAAAGGGTAAAATGAAACTTAAAGACGACATTGTTACACGGAGAAGAAATAGTTAACAAGGTATACACATTTATTCCAACAAAACATTCACTCCGGTATAAAAACAAATTAATGTTACCGGTTTCTACTATGGAAATGCATTCTTCTAGTCCATATGTAATGTCAATAAAAATTTACAATAAACTGCCAAATGTACTAGAAGACGAAACACAACATAAAAAATTTCTTACAAAATTAAAACAGTTCTTACTCATCAAATCCTATTACAGTATAAATGAATACTTTAATGATATTATTAATACATAATGGTCCTCCTCTCTCCTAATTTGCCGTACCCTACAAACAGGGTTCAAAATGAACTGTTAGCTTTCCACTTTAACACTTTTGTAACATTATGAGGTGCAATAAATAAATTGAAATTGAAATTTAACTTGGTTTTTTCCATACTCCAGTTTAAGAAAACTGAGTTTTGTTATTTAAAATTAATGACAAATTGACTTATCGCTTTTTAGCATTAAGACCACCTATTTTGTACCTTCTGTATTTCCTGTTTGTTTACTCCTAAGAGGAAGGATCTCTCTTTAAGACTAGAGTGAGCCATACCAATTGTAAAGTGTCCACTTTTTTTGACGTCTAGGTTTGATTGTGTGGTATCAAGTAGTATGGACAAAAGGCACCAAGTGACATATGGCCTTATGTTTACGGTCACTTTTCACACACACTAGCTCAAAAAAAAGTGTATGGGGATCCTTTCTCTTAGGTTTACTCTCTGTATACAATGTTTTTGTGTAAAATAAAGTAATAGGGTACTTGAAAACTAGTCGAATCAGCTACTCTTTATCAGACGTCAAAACGTGCACTTTGTATGAAATTTGTACTCAATTCTGAGTTGTGACGTCATCAACATTTCATTTTTTAACAGAGATTTAAAATTAAAATTGACTTATGAGTGGGTTTCGGACAAAGTCAAAATTCAAAATTGTTTATTCAAAATAATATCATATAGATAACTTTCAGACGTAATGTTTTTGAATCTACCACCGTCGGAAGTTGTTCCGTTGTAGAGAAGATGTGACCAGAAACTCTACAAAACACTTCTTTTAAACAAAACAAAATATATAAAGTACAATTACAAATATCCAATATTAAATTACATGGTGTAACGTTGTCAAGACCAGACATTTTGGACAGATTAATAAGACTATTTAGAGAACTTTATTTTTTGAGGTGGCAGCCCTGAACGCAAATAGTTCACACTGGAGTTTGTTTGGCGCCGTTGCTCTTGCTATGTTTCGTCGTATTTGAAATTCGTAAAAAATTGGTTTTAGTGATATTTGTGACATAATTTCGTGCGGATTGTGTACCAAACAGTTGCAAGCGACCGACGTAACAGGAATCTCAAATAAATACGATAACAGAACATAAGTTTTGGTTCAAGTTAACTCGTACACGGTCATTTTGGCGGCAACGCGCGAGCTTACGAAATCGACCACAGATTCATCGTCATCTATCATCCCATCATCAAAATAAAGAATATAAAGAAAAAAAATAACGAATGGCTCAAAAGGACTAGTATCCAGAGCCGTTAAAGACATTATTAAAAAAAAATTTAAACTCTCTCTTCGATTTTGGGGTCGAACTAAGAGGAAGGATCTCTCTTTAAGACTAGAGTGAGCCATACCAATTGTAAAGTGTCCCCCTTTTTTACGTTTAGGTTTGAGTGTGTGGTGTCAAGTAGTATGGACAAAAGGCACCAAGAGACATATGGCCTTATGTTTACGGTCACTTTTCACACACACTAGCTCAAAAAAATGTGGACAGCCGCATAAATAAATATCTATAGTTCCATCTCCTTCTACTATTAAAGGTATGTATGTCATAAGACAAAAGAGACCAACTACAATCGTAAATTTATGCGGACTCTATGGAGATCCTTCCTCTTAGGGGTCGAAATATCCAAATCGAAATTGACGTGTACCTTCCATATCTGTCAAATGCTGGAAACTTCTTGAGAGGTCAGTGCTTTACATTGTGAATTTATACTGACTGAAGATAATGACGATGATGAAACATGGATGAAACTTTAGAAACATATTTCCTTAGTAGTTCTAAGGTTTCCCAATATCTCTGACTACCCCCTCGGGGAATATAGTCGTGACCATTTGCTATGCTACGAGTATGCTTAAGAATCATTAATTATAACCGGTTAAAATGGTTATTCCGTCGCTAATAAAATATAATTTAGTTTTAACTTAAATAAACCGTTTGAAAATAACGCTAAACTCACATTTTCAGTAATGCTGTTGCTTGAATACTATTTTTAATAACTGGATAAACTATAAAAAGTATCAAAACGACTGCGAAAAACAATGACGTCACTATTCAATTTTTAGTACAATATTTCATACAAAGCACGCGTTTTGACGTTTGATAAAGAGTTGTTAATTTGACTAGTTGGAAACTCAGGGATTATTGATACTAACTGGACCGTAACATATACCCGTGTATAGAATGAATGAAAGAATGAAAGAATGAAATATACTTGAATAGCTTTAAAATAGTTATAGTTTAGCCTTTGACTAATTATTATAAGGACTAGCCTTGCGGTAGCATTTCCCCTCTGCCACGGTATAAGCACAATTGATCTTGTGCATTTACATTCAATTTTACACCTTATCACTAAACGAGACAGCCTATAATTGCGAAATAATAACTTTGAACTTAGAACGTTTGGGGTTCAAACGAGACTACTGTTCATGATTTTTAACATTCAAAATTAGAATCTAAAGTTATGGGGAATAAAATCCAAAGTTGCGGATTTCATGTTACCTCGCCCCCCGCAAAAAGTGGCAGAAATGTTTGTTAGTAGAATTACACGCGTAACCAGTCCACATATAAATAGTCAAAGAGTTTAGCATATCGCGTCCCGACTGACTGTACAACCGCAGAACAAAACTCCAATGAGCAGGTAAATTGATTTCAGCTCCGTCAGGTATTAATGGTTCTCCTGTCTAGGTACTCATTCCTTTTGTTACAGTTTGTCCATCTGTTCTGTCTTTAAGATTAACTTGTTGTTTAATTTAATATTAACTAGCGCCCGCGACTTTATCTGCGTTGACTATACTGAAAACGGGTCAAGTGCGAGTCGGGCTACTCGCGCACCTAGGGTTCCGTTCCACAACACATACGCAACATTTTAACCCATAAAAAGTTTTGTTTTCTCCGGGGCCTTTAGCGCGCGACTGACTCACACTTGGCCGGTTTTTATTATTTGTTTTTATTACTGTAGAGTTTGCTCTATAATCACACCAAGTTTGACGCTAGTATGTATTACCGTTTTTACGATAGAGCGAGAAGAAAAAATGATGATAAAAACTACCTTCTTGTATGAGGACCCTTAAGTTTTAAGTTTTTTATTTTTTTTTTAGTAAATTCGCCATAATAACGCTGTCTAGCTATTACTGTCCAAAAGTTACAGCCCTAAATAGTAAGGACAGACAAAGACAGACAGGAAGACAGTCAGACGGTCGGACAACGTAGGTTTTGTAATAGGGTTATTTAATTAGTAATAGTAATAGGGTCTCGTTTTCACCCTTTGGGTACGGAACCCTAAAAACACCATCAACAAAGCTTGTAATATCAAACATAGCATGCATTCATGCATAAGCATAAGAATATGCTCACGACTATATTCCCCAAGGGAATAGTCAGAGATATTCTGAAACCTCAGGACATCCACGTTTCACCAGTAGTACCGAAACTCTGTCCAGTGTGACGGGGGGTGAGCCTGTCGCCACGTAATGGACAGTGGGTACAATACATGCCTCGAAATTGAAGCATGCAGGTTTCCTCACGATGTTTTCCTTCACCGAAAAGCCAGTGGGTAACATCAAACAAAACAAACTAAAACTCTTTGCCATAATCCAAAACTGAAAATTCGGTCACAAAACTGAAAATGAAATTCTATTAGGAAAGTACAGGCTTATTCTATATCAAGCAAACTGCCTTTTTAGGCTTGCAGTGCCAAAAAGAAGCATTTTCAATGTTCATTTCACCCCGCATTGGGGCTAAAACTTTTAGAATCCGCCTTTACACCTTCCAATATATAACATCTATTTGACATAACCGAGAGACATGAAAAGTTTTGGTGAAATTTCGACTCTATTTCTAAAGGTTAAGGTAGAAAGCGGTGGGGAGGGAAAGCGATCATTCTAGCCAACTTTACAAGTTTAAAATTGGATATTGTAAGTTTTCGTGCTCTTTGGAGTCAGTATTTTCTGGGTAATGTTGGCGTACAAGTCATGAGATGGAGAATTAGTTAAAAGTTTCCTATCTTGAACGTTTGAGAGGTAGGTTTACTAATATCATTGGTTAGTGTAGCGCTTCGGTATTGACAAGGAACACCGAAGATGAGCACCGTCTTTACATGGGTGACTTTTTACCCGAATGCGCGACGCAAAGGAATAGTAATGTGTTTATCAGCGAATACAACGTGTTAATGAATAAGCGCAGAACCTCATACAAGCCAACTGATTTATAACAAAATAATTAGATTGAAACAATAATGTCATTATTTTGATGGTTAAAATTTAAAGTTATTCGCATTTTAAGTTTTGAGGCAAAAATGAATTGTTATCATTTCAGCAATGAATAAAAGCGCTAACTCATGGATACATTTTAAGAATCTTGTTTTGGTAGTAAGTAGGGTGAGAGTGCCCGAGCGGTGGGTTGAGATTAGTTCAGTAAATTTTAAATTTTACATACAAATTATTTAATAATTAAAAATAAAACTATATTGAAACCATGATAATTCGATTCTGCTCTCGATTCTAAACAAACTACTTTCTAGTTTTGCGTTAATTCATTAACACGTTGTATATGTAGGTAATTATGTATGTTTGTTCCTTTGTGGCACACTAGAGGCCAAACGCGTCGGCCGATTTTGATGATTCTTACATAAATCGATTTGTCTTAATCTTGCAAGTGTCACTAAAGACATGACAGTAATCAAAATTCAATATGGCGACTGCCAGACGCCATATTGTGAAAAATAAAAATGAAACCTTTTTTTTAATTTATAATTAATGGACTTCTTGCTTGTGCGTTAGCACCGCATTTCCGCCAGTGTCAAGTGGTTTGAGGGAGTATCTATCCAATCTCGAGGATTGTTTTTGAGTAAGAACACAACTGAGAAGGATTGCGGAGCCTCGTGGCAGGCTGAGACGCGAAAAACGCGAACATTACGCGAAGGAAAAGTGTTCGGGGCAAACCCTGCAACGTGACTCAAAATGAAACCTTTATCTAATCTAAAAATTTCGGGATCAAAACGGTGTAGGTAGATACCTGATCTATAAGCATAATTTAATGATTGTCTTTCAAACGACTATCTATAGTAATCATCCGAAACCTCGGTCTGTCACCCAAATTCATTGAGATCGGAAAGTTACATGGCGTGAAGCCGTGTGGAGATTGTTGAAGATTACACGCCTGACTGATTTTGCTGGGTTTGGGACCCTTTATCTATCACCCGATGATAGGTTGGACAATCCCTCTAATCCTTTATATGTCTGTGGTCGTCAATCTGGAAGATGCTAATTCTGCTGTCAAAGTCAAAGTTCAACGTACGGACATAAAAGAGGTAACATAGATTATATGGTAACATTTTTGCTCTGTGTCATTATTAGAGATCGGATAATAGGATGCATATTTACCTAAAGTTGAGGAGTTGGCTATTATGGACATGGAGTGCACTTTTGAATCGAAATTTTTATTTAAATATTCATTTTTATAATTTTAAAAAGTCGCCTCCTTTCTATGCATCCGAGTTATGCATTCCCGAACTTCCTGACATCCCGGAATTTATTTTACCGAAAAAGATACTCTTTTCTTTTTAAATCAAATAGTTTTAAGAAGTCACTTCAACACTATGCATCCGATTAATTATGCATTACCGGATTTCCCGGCATACGGAATATGTTTAGAAAAGAACATTTTTAGAAGCTGCTTCCATAATTTCGTAGCCAAAAATGAAGTTTAGGTAAATATGCATCCGAATATCCGATCTCTAGTCATTATCCAAGGAAGAAACCGGGGAATAAGTTCAGGGCAAAACGGTACTAGTCTATCCTCATAAACATAGTAGCGTATACATAAACCATTGACTTACCAGTACTGGACGGAGGGTGCGCGCTCAAGAGTGTCCGAATAAAAAGAGAACGAAAATGTAAAAAGAGAATGAATTATGCAACAGTCCTCGTTTGGTCGGCCGACTACGCGCACGCGTGGGCGCGCGGCGCGCGCCTCGCCCCTATGGGGGAGTGGGGCGGAAAAGAATTTCAGCATTTTCAATGCTTATAGTTGGTTTATAGACACAGTAAGTACACTTCACTAGGGGAGTCCAGTTTTGTATGGAACAGCAAATTTTTTTTCGCGCTTTCGTTGTTAGTCCCTTAGAGAAAGTTGTTCAGTTTGACGGTCTGATCATCTCGATTTTCGAATTTCGAGCTCGCTTCGCTCGCTCAGTAATTTTTTGTGTAGGTAAAATAAGGGGGCGACAAATTCGGTATGTGCCCCGGGCGGCAGGAACCCACACTACGCCACTGCATATACATAGAACATTATTTTTCCTCTACTAACTTGGACCAGACATTTCAAGGTAACTAGCGCCGCCACAATGCTCCCGGTTGAAAGTTTGATGTCTTCCACGGCGGATAGGCTTACTCTGCTAGTTTTAGCACTTTGGTAATGTCACCTCGAGTCGTTTCATTATCTTTTATTGTATATTTTGTAGCTGTCATGATTTTTATGATCAGTAATAAGAGTTAGCAAGATCCGAAAGTAATGCATGTATTTGTTTGGTGAACGAGGGAATATAATTCGGAGATATTTTCAATACTAACTAATTAAAGTCAATGAAATTTTTCACAAACAATCTAGATACTAGTCTTTATGTTTGTCTGAAGTCATATTTTGCCCACGTGAGATTTGGTGAGATTAGGCTCAACCCCCTCCCCCGTAAACGCCTCACGTAATTAATGGTCGCCCCCTAACTGTATACGACCGTCAGCATATTAAAAAGTACTCTAGATACTTGTTGTGGCATCGCTTTTCCAAAACATTTGGTTTTTAAAGGACTGTTTGAAAAAACAAATTATACTCATCAACCTTTGTAGTTCAAAGACAACGTGAATGTCAGACAAGGGTTATAATATAACATCGATATTGGAAAACGATAGATGTGGCTATTGTATCAGACCACAGAAGAGATAACACTGCCCCGACTTGAGAGAAGTTTATTCCGAATGCGTAAATGCGCGCTGCATTCAAACGAAATCTGGTGATATTTTCAATATTAACCATTCAATGTCAATGAAATTTTTCAAAAACAATCTAGATACTAATCTCTATGCTTGTATAAAGTCAGATTTTTGTTAAATTATACAGTGTTGCTATATTTTAACTTATTTAAATATACATGCTAGGATTAATTTAAGATTTATATGAAAATCTTTGAGGCACTGTAGCTTTAAAACTATACATTTTAACGAAAAACTGACTTCATACAAGCGTAGAGAATTAGTTTCTAGATTGTTTCAGAAAAATTTCATTGACTTTATGTGTTAGTATTGGAAATTTCACCAGACTTCGTTTGTATGGACCATGCTCCGAATTATATTCCCTTAATTACCTATAAACCTACTCCAAAGCCTCTCCCCGAAGTACTGTTCCAAGAACGCTGGCAGCATTCCCCCTCTGAATCGCCAAGCTTATGCGCTGACGTAGGTAACTGCCAGCCTCTTATCACCAGTACCGATATCTCCTTAACAAGCTGTGTTGCATCGGGTCCCCATAGGTCCCAGGGTCTCAACTCCCAAAGGAACAAACATATACCCTTCTCCAATATCTCATATTTCCGGCTCTTCGATAACTCCAAAGATACCGCAGCAGCACTCGCATCCGACGAAGTCCGACTAATATGCGACGCCGCTAATGTTTCCACACAAGTCAACTCAACACAAACTCAACTGAAAATGTTTTATTCAAAATAATATCACATGGATAGTTTTCTAATGTCATATTTGACTCTACCACCGCGTTGGAAGGTGCACCATACCACACCATATCATTCTATGTTGTATTTATGAATTATATTGTAAATTTTTATTTTCTTCCGATCAACAAAGAGTAAAAAGGTTATAACTAGAAAAAAAGGAATGACTTTAGATTTTTCCGCCGTTGTATTAATTAAAATCTTTGACTATTTATATATGGACTGGTTACGCGTGTAATTCTACTAACAAACATTTCTGACACTTTTTGCGGGGGACGAGGTAACATGAAATCCGCAACTTTGGATTTTATTCCCCATAACTTTAGATTCTAATTTTGAATGTTAAAAATCATGAAAAGTAGTCTCGTGTGAACCCCAAACGTTCTAAGTTCGAAGTTATTATTTGGCAATTATAGGCTGTCTCGTTTAGTGATAAGGTGTAAAATTGAATGTAGATGAACAAGATCAATTGTGCTTATACCGTGGCAGAGGGGAAATGCTACCGCAAGGCTAGTCCTTATAATAATTAGTCAAAGATTAAAAAAGATTATGAGAAAAACCAAATCACTTATCATCTGTAGATTATTCACTTTTATTTTATGCTCAACTAGTGCCATATGTAGAAAATGGTTACAATGTTACCCAATTTTAAGGTAAAATCGGGCGGTAGAGCCTTAAAAATAAATGTTTAACATATCTATTTTTGTCCTACATCGATGTACACAATAAACAAACACGTAACAATAGAATCGTTTTACTACAATAAATCAACCGAGCAGTAGTGACACTAAGCCCTCGCAATTAATTACCTTATTAAAGCAGAATAAAAAAAATTTTGCGTGTGTAAAAAATATGAACGATGGTAATCTATCACTAACATGTTCACAGCTGGAAATAAGCTCGCTCTGCAAATAGTAGTCATATCAAATTGCCCCAAGTTCCAAAAGCTCTTTGGAAATTTCCCACTAAAGCATTTAAAAATCCCGAGATGCCGGATTCAAGTAAAATAGGTTTTTTTAAACAGTTTCATCTTATTTAACTATTAATTTCTTATTCATGAATTTTCTAAAATGTTTGGATTTTTCTTGTTTTATTTTCAAATGCAAAACATACAAAATAATATCGGCTATTTCACATTATTACCATCTTACAAAATATTTACATACCGTTATTCTTTGCATAAAATATTAATTGAGAATTAATCAATTTTATAACTGTGACCATGCAACAATCTTCGTGCGTTCTGCTTGTGTCTTGCGCTGCAATTCTGTTTGTACAATCTCAAGTACGACCAAAAGTCATTAGAGCTTTACAAAATGGTGGAGCTACGTGGCTACTAATACCATGTTTATAAGTCTGACCGATGTACCTGCGTAGTAGACAAATTTTAATAGCGCACGAAATTATATTGACCAATCACGATGTGGTCACCTTGAATCCCTTGGCGCTATTAGCTAATTGTTTCCGCGCCCATTTCGCTGCTATACGACTTTGAACCCTTTGATTACTAAATAACTTCGGGTTTTGACGTAGACTCGGGTATGCTATGCGCAAACGAAGATTGACAAGCGGAATTATTTTCCTGATCGTACTGGAACCCGATTGCGCTAAGCTAAAATCGAAGTTCTATTCTTATCCAATTTCGGTTCTAATCACATTGCAATCCAATTATTATTCAACTGTGCTGAATTCCACATCGCGCTTAACTCTATGTAACTGACAGCCTTTAACGTCTGAGCGATCTGTCAAAACGGCTCTAACGGCTGTCAAGAGCAGTACCGCGATTAGCGCAATACCAAATGTGTCAAAAGTTATGGTTCGTATGTAGTCCAATAACGGTTTAATCACCGAATATTTACCGCGGTTGCACGGGCCGAAATCACGTCCGCCCGTGAATCTTCTAGCCACGCAACTCGTCTACTCAATTAATTGTAATTGTTACTGCTTGATCAGTGTATTGCTAGCGTATATATTGAGTTCTAGATATTGAACATCTGTCCGACGAATTTCTGAAGATCTGTCTGAGAAAATTAAGGTGATATATTACATTTTGTATTTGTGGTTCGTATTGTTTGTACACAGGTTTATATCTAAGTAAATAAATATTTTGTGAACTGAATATAGAAACTTGCTATCTTGCTACGAGTCAGCTTGGACGGAAATCGAACCGTCGCCTCCTGTACGGCAGGCAAGGTTACTCACCACTGGAACACCACGGCTAATAAAAAATTAGAAGTAGGTATTTAGATCCAATATCTCCACCACCGACACAGAATAAATACTAGTACCTACAGCTACAGAAGACATAACATACATAAACTCACGCCTGTTTCCCAGAGGGGTAGGCAGAAACTATAGATCTCTACTTTGGGCGGTTCTGACACACCTCTCTTGCTTCCTCTAAGTCCATACATCTTTTCATACATTCCCTTCGATTTCGGCTACTTTTAACCTGGCATTTTTTAATGACGTCCCTGATCTGGTCTAGGTATTCTCTCCTAGGTCTGCCTCTACCAATGTTTCCTTCCACACACGCCATATATATCTGTTTCGTAAGTCGATTTTCATTCATCCTTTCAATATGTCCAAACCATCGAAGCATTCCCTTCTCTACTTTAACCACTACATCTTCATTCAAACCACAACGTTCCCTAATTACAGTATTCCTTATTCTATCCCTTATAGTCACACCACACATCTTGCGTAAAGCCCTCATTTCCACTGGATTTATTCTGCTTTCATTCTTCTGCTGCCACACCCAACTTTCACTCCCATACATCAAAGTCGGAACCAACACGCTATTGTGAATAGCCAAACGAGCTTTGGTAGATACATTTTGGCTCCCCACAAGAGCGCTGGTGGCACCATATACTTGCGTTCCGGCTTTAACTCTCTTTTCAATATCCCCGTCACATTTCCCATCCCTAGTGAACATACTTCCCAGATAAACAAACTCCTTACAGAACAACTCCTTACAAACTCCTTACAGCTACAGAAGAATCACTTCGAAAACAGATTTAAATAAATAGCGACTCTCTCTGCACAGCAATAAGATGAAAAGTTATTCGCACCCGTCCTATCGTACAATTCGCGAATAACCTATACCAACCGTCACAACGGCGCGCGTGCAAACAAAAATGAACTGAGTCACTAGACACGAAAGCTTCCTTTACATAGTCTTCATCTTTCATTCTTTCACGTGCTGGCAGCGTGATATCGCTATGGTTTTCAAGTCTCGCATAGACTACTCACAAAATGGCGGAAAGTCTAATGAGATATGACCAAGAAGTTTACACGGTATACCCAACATATTGACATTCACCACTCGGTGGGGATCGCCGTCAAGCGTACCTGATCTGTGGAGTGACACAGGCCTCCTTAATTTTAGAATTGGCCAAATGGTTTCTGGCCAAATAGGATAATTTTTGAATGTACTACCCACATTCAAAAATTATCCCATTTTGCCAGAAACCATTTGGCCAATTCTAAAATTAAACTCCCCCGGTTATAATAAAAAGCACACAATGCTCCTAAAGCTCATCTCGTGTAAAAATTAATTAGTCCAAGATTAAGAGCAATGAGCTCTGAGATTTATGGAGCCTTTTTAAAATTATAATTAAAATGTCTTTTGTTTTCGGTGCTACCATCTTTCTGGAGTTCTTACGTTCCTTGTTTTCGTTGCATTCTTTTATAATTTCAATAGTCTCTTTGTTGTTTCTGTGAAAACTTCTTTATGCGAACATTTTCTGAACAGTGAACGAAACTGAACCGTCACGTTCAGGGCTACAATCGCGATAAATATTCGGTGATTGAACCGTGACCACTCAATCGTCTATGCATTAATTGTTTTTTCATCCCCCCATCTCGGAAAGAGTATTTTTGCTCTTCGATTTCTGAGTGCAAAAGCCGTTTTTATCCGCTAGAGGATAAAGTAAATTGAATTTAGAATATCGTGTGCACTAAGTTTATGAATTCAAAACATCATTAACTATTTACTTCTCCCTCCATGGTGCCGAATTTATCATACAACCTTTTTTTTTTGCATTTAGTTATTTCCTCGCTGAGGTGGGATGAAAAGTTACGTGTTGCACTCGAGTGCAAAGATTTTTCACCTCGTGCTCTTTTGATTCCCTCGCTAACGCTCAGGATTCTAATTTAGATTTTAGAATCCTTCGCTTGCTCGGTCATCAAAATTGAGCACGCGGTTAAAAAGCAACTTTGCACTCTTGTATACTTGATAACCGTATAATATTCCGATATTAAAAGAAAACAAAATCACAAACACTATCAGTTCAACCAAACCAAAAAGGTTCCGTAACGAGCAAAAAGTACCTACCTCAGTTATCATATTCGATGAAAATAGCTTTCATGGTTGCGTTTTGCTCCTGCTTTTAGGTGATTTCCTATTTTACCTTTGACTATTTATATGTGGACTGGTTACGCGTGTAACTCTACTAACAAACATTTCTGCCACTTTCTGCGGGGGGCGAGGTAACATGAAATCCGCAACTTTGGATTTTATTCCCCATAACTTTAGATTCTAATTTTGAATGTTAAAAATCATGAAAAGTAGTCTCGTGTGAACCCCAAACGTTCTAAATAATTAGTCAAAGTAATTTACTAGTAATTTCTACTTTTGAATCGGGACTTCCAAAGATGTGGAAGTTTAAAAATTCCTTATTTTTACCCGACTGCGCCAGAAGGAGGGTTATGTTTTTCGAGCGTATGTATGTATGTTTGTATGTCTATTTCTTTGGCACGGCCTACAGCCTAACAGCTTGATGGATTTTAACGTATGAGGTGTCATTAGATTCGTAAAAATTGTGAGAGTGACATATGCTATATTATTTTAATATGGCGTCTGCGAAATAAAAAAGAGAGGGGGAATAAACCATTTTTTTTTGTTTAAAATTACAATATGGGTATCAAATGAAAGCTAGTGAACAGACAATTCCAAATATATATTTGTATTATATTACTTTTATGTTAACTTTACGAAACAAGACTAAAAAGTATGAAATAACCTAAATTATTAGGAAAAACAAAAAACCCGACTGCTTAAAAAAAAATCTATTCTTAATAATTTAGTTTTCTGTTTATAATAAATATCACCGTTGACCTGAACGGTTTTTAGTTTTCGAAAAAATTACTAGGTCCAAATTCAACATGATTCTTTAGCAAGAAGTAAGGTCTCACAGCACAAGTAAGGAATAAATCCGAAAATCCTTAATTTAGTAGTAAAAAGAAAGAAAAATAATTTGTAGGTAGTTGTAGCGAAGTTTCTGACGACCCAAAAAGAGAAACACTCACAGCACAAGTAAGGAATAAATCCGAAAATCCTTAATTTAGTAGTAAAAAGAAAGAAAAATAATTTGTAGGTAGTTGTAGCGAAGTTTCTGACGACCCAAAAAGAGAAACACGGTTGTTTGTACCTCATTAATGTTTATCCAAAAAGCTTTTAACGTGAATTGATGTAAAATAAAATGAAGGTAATTGTATTGACCTCATTTTGTTCTCGTTCCGGATGGTGCGGTGGTATCTAGTTGTAGACTTACATAATATTTACACAAACAATTCATTGATTTCTTAGAAATAGAGTTCACTTTCGATTGTTAATAGGGTAGTGAGATTAG
Source organism: Agonopterix alstromeriana (assembly GCA_963924505.1). Taxonomy (NCBI): domain Eukaryota; kingdom Metazoa; phylum Arthropoda; class Insecta; order Lepidoptera; family Depressariidae; genus Agonopterix; species Agonopterix alstromeriana. The sequence goes on from OZ004683.1 coordinate 10,856,443, forward strand.
AATATTATCCGCATACCGTCAATCTTGACATAGGTACAACGTGTTAATGAATAAGCGCAAAACCTCATAAATCCCAACTGATTTATTACAAAATAATTAGATTGAAAAAATAATTTAATTATTTTGATACTTAAAATTTTAAGTTATTCGTATTTTAAGTTTGAGGCAAAAATTATTTGTTATCATTTCAGCAATGAATGAAAGCGCTAACGTGCTCGTGGATACATTTTAAGAATCTTGTTTTGGTAGTAAGTAACCTACTCGATTCAAATGTATGGGAAAGTAGATTTTATTTTCGCGATTTCGATCTTGGTCCCATAGAGAAAGTTGTTCAGGTTGATGGTCCGATCATCCCCTTAAAAAGTGTCAGCATATTAAGAAGGACCCTGTACAACTTTTATCAAATCCCAGAACACTTTTACGTTTTTAAACCCTAAAAAGCAGGCCAGACAATTGGCTCAAACTCAAATCTCATACCTAACATCTAAAACGTAACAGTCAGTATTTCAGTAGGAAGTTCTAATAATAAATGATATTGCCCATTAAAACTGCATTAGGTGCAGAGAGGATCGCTCCGAAATGCAAATTGCATAAGTTATGCACTTATATTACGCCTCGTGTCGTGAGATGTTGGTACTATAGGTATACTTGCACTCAACTCGAATCTATTTAGAATTTCGTTAAATCGTACATAAAGTTGCTAAAACTCATTGGGGTACCCAGATCCGGGACCAATGCCATCCCTACTAAATGAAATCCTAAACCCACTATTGATTGATAATGTATACTCCATTCAAAACAGCAACGAAATTTTAAGGCTATTTTACATTACAGAAACAGAGATTTGAAACACTTCCTCTCACTTATTCTTAGAACAGCTTTAGTAACGTCGAAGATATATTTGTTACACAGTACACATTTAATTAATAAACAAATGTAGGTAAATTAAAAATGAAAAATATAGAGAACTTATAACTAACTTAACCTAAAATATGGTGCTGGTCTGGGCCGCGCGGGAGGGTAGCCAAGATGCTGGCGTTTCCTCGCTGAACGGCTAAACTAATCCGTTGAGAAAAGCGTCAGCCCTTGGACCCCATGGACTTGGTCGAGTCTGCCAGGCGCTTTGCCAGATCTTTTAAAAGCTCATGGGCGCCGGGATCCCACGGTCCAAGTTTCTACACCGAATGCTACGAATTTATATTGGGTGCCAATACCCTTGTATATAAATTAATTACATTTGGTAATCAGAATTAGCTAGAAAGCTAAATAGGAATCGGAAAATCTCTTCGTCCTTATTTGGAAGTATAGAACCTAAAGCGTTATTTAAGACTAGCGGTCACCCCAATCCTAGCGCTTAGTCTTTATAACAGGACACTCGTATTCTGTTAAGCAGCTGATAAACAGCCTTGTAACCCATAATAATTCCAATATAGTGCTACTATAGTGCTATTATATGACCAACGACCGACGACCTGGTGAAGGCGGCGGGAACTCGTTGAATGAGAGCAGCGCAGGAGCGGTCGTTATGGCGATCCTTGGGGACCTATGTCCAGCAGTGGACGTCCAGTGGCTGAGATAATGATGATGCATGCTATTATAAAGAAATTTGAACTAAATTAGAACCAAAGCCTGAATAATTTGTGCCAAAATAAGAGTTCGATATCAGTATTGACAGCGCTGTCAACACCATTATAACACCACCTTATACAGCTCTTAGTTTCCGTGTACACCAAAAGTGGTCTCTTATAATGCTTCTTGTGCTACTTGGGTATGAATCTAATCTATGCTGGAATCAAACCAGACAGAAGATTAGGCTGCTAACCACTAAACCACTACTGCTCTTTAGGGTTTCGTTTCCAATGGTTTTCAGCAGGATCCTATTACCAAGCCTATAGGCTAACGGTATACCGTCCGTCCGTCTGTCCGGCCTAGCTTTAAAGAGCTGTATCTTTTTCTACGTAGTATAATAGTGTAACTCTCCCATGATGATTGATTTTAATGATTTTGTGATTTTGTCTAGTTGTAGTGAATGTTGTGCCCACCTGTAACTGGGTTATGTATCAGACCAATACCTAACTGAAGATGTAAAATTGAATAATAAAAACAATAATTTCATTATTTTGATGATTAAAATTTTAAGTTATTCGCATTTTAAGTTTTGAGGCAAAAATTATTTGTTAACATTTCAGCAATGAATGAAATCGCTAGTGTGCTCATGGATACATTTTAAGAATCTTGTTTTGGTAGTAATAAGTAGGGTGAGTGAGCCTGTGCGTTGGGTTGACATCGAGTTCAGTAAATTTAAAATTATACGAACAAATTGGGTATTTAACATTTTGAAAAATGTAACCCATGTTTCACCTACATAATTCGATTTTGCTCTCGTTTCTAAACAAACTATTTTCTAGTTTTGCGTTTATTTGCACGTTGTATAACCTGTTGGTGAACCTAATAAAGAAATTATATTATACAACGTGTTAATGAATTAACGCAAAACTAGAAAGTAGGTAGTTTGTTTAGAATCGAGAGCAGAATCGAATTATCATGTTTTCAACATAGCTTCAAAATATTAATTTTTTTTTTGTAAAATAAAAATTTTCTGACCTCGATCTCAACCCACCGCACGGGCACACTCACCCTACTTACTACCAAAACAAGATTCTTAAAATGTATCCACGGGCACGCTAGCGCTTTCATTCATCGCTGAAATCATAACAAATAATTTTTGCCTTAAAACTTAAAATGCGAATAACTTTCAATTTTAAGTAGGTATCAAAATAAAGAAATTATTGTTTCAATCTAATTATTTTGTTATAAATCAGTTGGGGTGTATGAGGTTTTGCGCTTATTCATTAACACGTTGTATAGGGTCCTTCTTAATATGCTGACACTTTTTATGGCATGTTCAGACCGTCAAACTGAACAACTTTCTATATGGCACCAACATAGAAATCGCGAAAAAAAAATATTCCATACAAAACTGCAAACCTACTCGAGTCAAATGTATGATAGAGCTGTTTTTTTTTCGCTTTTTCGATGTTGGTCCAATAGCGAAAGTTGTTCAGTTCATCTATAGTTCAGATATTTAAGCAAAATATCAATTTCTAGTTTAAAGCCTGGTTGGTAACTTTGTTCATCTTACTTCAGAATACGATATAATGGATATCACAATTCACAAGAATATCAAATCAAAGCTGAAACAGTGAACAGTAACCGCTAAAGTTCAATTTGAATACTAAACTACTATTATAGGTATTGAAATAGGAACACTACAGTCAGCAATAAAAGCAGATTAATAGAGATTTAACTAAGCAAGCTACAACTAAATACAGTATATATTTACTACTAAACAACCCAAAAATTCACAGATTTGTGAAATTATTTTGTTTTTGGGATTAATATGTAGATAATGTAGAAGCCTTGGGATTAATATGTAGATAATGAAGAGTAACCTTGCCTGCCGTGCAGGAGGCGATGGTTCGATCCCCGTCCAGGCCGACTCGTACCAATGACTTTTTCGGAATTTATGTACGATTTGTAACACCACTGGCTTTCGGTGAAGGAAAACATCGTGAGGAAACCTGCATGCTTCAATTTCGAGGCATGTATTGTACCCACTGTCCATTATAAGTGGCGACGGTCTTACTCCCCGTCACACTGGACTGATTTTCGGTACTAGTGAAACGCGGATGTTCTGTGGTTGCAGAATATCTCTGACTACCCCCTTGAGGAATATAGTCGTGAGCTTATGCTTATGCTTATGGATCCAGAATCCTTACAAGCATGGAAACACGAAAATTGACCGTGAAGGTCGGTAATGTTCGTCCTTCTTTCGTATGTGTCCTTCGTCGATGTTTCTGATTTTAGGTTTGTCCCTTTCAATCAATTTTTGTCGTTGGATTAGAAATGGACAAAGTTTACGTCAGAAACAACGACGGGAATTTACAAAAAAAGGACGAACATTACCAAGGAGTATTTTCATGTTTCAGTCTGCTCTCCAGGTATAGAGACAATACCTATTCCAACTTCTTGGTAGGTACCTCTTTCGTGGGATCGAGGGTAGCGGTGAAGGAAAACTTCAACATTTTAAGAGTTCAACGGTCTGCTAAACGAAAAATCGAGACCATTTTGGAATATATCATTTTGAAAATTCTATCTATATCACGCAAAAATGACTGAACCGATTTTGATGAAACTTCTTTGTTTGACAGCTTATGACTTCACATAAAATTTAGTAGGTATATAATATGTGCGGACGAAGTCGCGGGTAAACTCTAGTTATGTATAATTTTTTTGTGAAAAATGAAAATTCTGTAACTTTACATTTATAAAGTAAACAGCACATTGTTTTTAAAGGGCAAACTATTTAGTTTGCTGTCCGTACAGTAACAACGTATGCTAAATAGTTTAAACTAAACAATGAAATATTTCAGTAGGCTCTCTGACTATAGTAGGTTTTAGTTCCATTGTCTTTGCTGGCCACTAATGTTCCTAGTTTTGTGTAGACCCTTATTCTGTTATGACAATATCATATAGGTTACGTGTGGTTTGGACGTCGTATTTATTCCCGCGGGTGTCGTAGGAATCTACTTAAGGAAAAAAGTTTGAATTTGTTTTGACATGAAATCAAATTCCGTGTCTTTTCGCTGTGTATGGAAGTGCACTTTTGAAGTGACTGTATGACGAAAATAAAAGGTAAAAATACGAAAATACTCTCCAAGGTCTATAACATCGGAGCATAATGCTATACAACGTATTAATGAATTAACGCAAAACTAGAAAGTGGTTTGTTTAGAATCGAGAGCAGAATCGAATTATCATGGTTTCAACATAGGTTATTTTTTTCAAAATATTTAATATTTTGTTTGTAAATTTTTTAAATTGACTGAACTCAATCCGCCATATAGGCACAGTCATTTTACTTACCACCAAAATAAGATTCTTAAAATATATCCACGAGCATGCTAGCGCTTTCATTCATTGCTGAAATGGTAACAAATAATTTTTGAAAACTTAAAATGTGAATAACTTTAAATTTTAACTATCAAAATAATGAAATTATTGTTTCAATCTAATTATTTTGTTATAAATCAGTTGGGGTGTATGAGGTTTTGCGCTTTTACATTAACACGTTGTATAGGGTCCCTCTTAACAACTTTCTGTATCGCACCAACATCAAAATCGCGGAAAAAAAAATCTGCTGTTCCATACAAAACTGCAAACCTAATCGTATGGGACTGTTGATTTTTTTTCGCGTTTTCGATGTTGGTTCCATAGAAAAAGTTGTTCAGTTTAATGGTCTGATCATCCCCTTAAAAAGTGTAAGCATATTAGGAAGGACCCTGTAGATTATTCTCGAATTTTTGGGAGAAACTCATTTTTTGTTCGAAAATAGAACTAACCATTTTCAATAACTCTTGTGAAGAATTAAATACAAATTCTAACAGAATATGCTCTTTTGCTCACAACAAAATAACAGTAAACAACACAAGTTAAAACTCGCGCGTCAGCTCATTCAATGCAAATAGTTCTACCGTTCATTTGAATAGAAACACACTGTGTTCTGTCCTGTACTTAGCATTGTAAACATTAACTAGTCTGTGTAATCTATTACGTTAAACTAGGATTAAGTCCCTTAAATCAAGGCATTTTCGTCTTTCTTTCGTTGAAGAAAGGGTTTTGTCCGTAGACTTTAATGTGAAAATGAATAGGTAAAGTAATTACTATGATCCTTATATGCGAAGATAGTTTTGAAAGCTCTTATTTAGTATTCAGATTTAAGGGGCTATAGGTTCAGAGGAATATTTTCTATGAGAAACGCGATTGCCCAGCCCTCTGAAAAGTGTGTGCGTGTATTTTCGATTAAAAAGAATTAACAAAAGTATTTTTATAAATTTTTGTATGATTTCACTAGATAAACTAATGGTGAATATTTGTGAGTATTAATACCAAAAACTATTTTAAGTTCTTCAAAAACGAGAAAAATGTTTAAAATACATGAAAATACGTCATCTTTGTGACAATTTTCTATCGAGTGAAGTAATTCCAATCGTGTATTCAATTTATGATGTCTCTAGATAAACTATCCAAGAATACTGAGGTATGACTTTGGTTTCGGTAAATTGTATAAATCTAGTCGAAAAATGAAAAATAAAAGATGCCTACGAGGTATTTCGTCCTACTATTGCGCCTTAAGTATTAGAGCTAATACAATTTCTACCATTTTATAATACAAGTTTTAACTTTGACTGTAGATTGTGTGTGTGTGTGTGTGTGAACTTTTAATTCGCTTTTTGCTTTTCTTTTTTAATTTTAAATGATTATGCCCAAAACCGTGCTGAAGATGCGTGATAACATAACCGTAAATTAGGAATAAGGGTTTAAAAATTACATACAATACAAGGTGTTACAAGAGTGAAAATAAACATTTAAAAATGTTAAGGAGGTTTTTTAGACCATAAAACGGAACATGTTTCACTATGGGACCAATATTGAAATCTGCGTCAAACTTTTGTATGAAATTGACAACTTTGCAACCACCTTAAGACCAGGAGACCGATTGCGCTAATTTATAACATCGAAGTTCTATTCTTATCTAATTTCAGTTCTAATCACATTGCAATCCAATTACTATTCAACCGTGCTGAATTCCGCATCGCGCTAGACTCTATGTAACTGACAGCACTTAACGTCTGAGCGATCTGTCAAAACGGCTCTAACGGCTGTCAAGAGCAGTACCGTGATTAGCGCAATACCAAATGTGTCAAAAGTTATGGTTATCTATGGAATATTTACCGCAATTGCAGCCCAGCATAGGTAGCATGGCACCGTGATACAGCGCTATCATACCTTCGCTCTCTTTCTATTTGCGCGTGAACAAACGAGATAAAAGACGTGGTACAGCTATATCACGTGTAGCATGCTACGCAGGCTGGAGTGCGATTTTTGAAAGTCACACGTTGAAATAAATCAGCAGTATAAAATGACCTAGACAGCATGTAGTGTATGTTCATTCGGTCGTGATGTTGAAAGTCACGATTCAAAAATAGCACTTCACTCATACTCAACCTAATTTATTATTCTGTAAGAAAAGCAACAAACTTTAAAAACGAAAAAGAACACAAAAAAGTACCTAGTTTTTTACCTGAAACTAAGCATTTTCGACGTAAAGAGAATAAGTTTTAGTTTGTATTGAACTTAAATGTTTCAAACTTTGTTCTCTAAGCGTTCAAGCGTTGCTTTCAACTCGAACAACGAGGGAAATTGCTGAATCTATCCAACCAGAAAAGTCTTACGCCTGAACGTACAAAAATCGTAGTTATACCATTTTTTGTGCTTTACTTTTATGCAGGTTGTAGCTTTTTCTTATCGAGTGGGCAAGCCCTGGAGTCAGAGTTTTTTCAAACCGCCTTTCGTCCTCTGACGTGGTTTTTATGTAACGACTACTACCACAAGAGATAGTAGCCGGGACCAACGGCTTAACGTGCCATCCGAAGCACGGAATCATCTTTCTTTCAGACAATCAGGTGATTCGGCCTGCAATGTCCTAACCAACTGGGGAAAAACGCACAAAGTGACATATCACTAGGTTGCCCCCGTGGGAATCGAACCCACGACCTCCGTGTCAAGAACACGATGCTCTTAACTATTAGATCACGGAGGCAGTTGTAGGAGAAAGAGGTATTCAAAAGACATCATCGGCGATTCATAAACTTTTGATGTGAAAGCCAACAAAAAGTTATGCTATATTCTGTTAGAACTTGTCCGTCTTTACATTTATTGTTTTGGCATGAAAGCTGTAGCTGTAAGTTTTATTTCATCAAAAATGTAAGAAAAGGCGGATTTTTGAAACCTTAAGGGGATATAATTCGGAGCGCGCTCCATACAAACGTACTATGGTGATATTTTCAATACTAACCAATGAAAGTCAATGAAATTTTTCTGAAACAATCTTGAAACAAATATCTATGCTTGTATGGAGTCAGATTTTCGTTAAAATATACACTTTCAATGCTAGGATTAATTTAAGATTTGCATACAAATCTTTGAGGCACTGTAACTTTAAAGCTATACATTTTAACGAAAATCTGACTCTATAGAAGCATAGAAATTTGTTTTTAGATTGATTCTGAATTTCATTTCATTTCTCAATTTCATTGAGTTGAATTAGTTAGTATTGAATTTCATTGAGTTGAATTAGTTAGTATTGAAAATATCACCATAGTACGTTTGTATGGAGCGCGCTCCGAATTATATCCTCTTAACACCAAGGAACAACAGGAATACATCGTGAGGAAACCTGAACCTGCATGGTCCAGTTTCAAGGCATGTATTGTACCCACTGTCCATTATAAGTGGCGACGGGTTCACCCCGTCACACTGGACAGAGTTTCGGTACTACTGGTGAAACGTGGATGTTCTGAGGTTTCAGAATATCTCTGACTACCCCCTCGGGGAATATAGTCGTGAGCATATGCTAACACCAAGGAAAATGGTCCTACAGCTTTGGTGTCATACTAAAAAATGCTGCGACGGACTAGTTAGCCTTAGCTAACTTAGCTTATTTAATCGAAAATGTATAAAAAGTAGATTTTTCGAACCCAAATAAAAGCAAGGACAATGGACCTACAGCTTTGGTCCTATAATATACAACGTGTTAATGAATTAACGCAAAACTAGTTTGTTTAGAATAAGGAGCAGAATCGAATTAAGTATCATGGTTTCAACATAGGTAATTTTTTTCAAAATATTAAATAATTTGTTTGTTGAATTTAAAATTTACTGAACTCGATCTCAACCCGCCGCTCGGGCACTCTCACCCTACTCACTATCATAACAAGATTCTCAAAATTTATCCATGAGCACGTTAGCGCTTTCATTCATTGCTGAAATGATAACAAATCATGTTTGCCTCAAAACTTAAAATACGAATAACTTCCAATTTTAAGTATCAAAATAATGAAATTATTGTTTCAATCTAATTATTTTGCTATAAATCAATTGGGGTGTATGAGGTTTTGCGCTTATTCATTAACACGTTGTATATCTTTTTTTTGGCCGGCACTTTCACATTTTTGACCAAATCCGATGATGTCTTTTAAAGGGGTGGTGATAGTGATGGTATAGAACATCAAATTGAACAACTTTCACTATTATTATTAAATCATAATCATATAGGAGGATCACTATAGAGCCAACATTGAAATCGCGAAATAATCTACTAAATAGTGAAAATTATTCAGTTTGAATATGTAACGCATTTAGGTAGTTAAAACCTTTTATTTTCTGAGGCGAAACAAAAAGGAAATATTTAGCATAGCATAATGGAAACGACTATGTTCCTCGAGAGATATCTAAACATAGTCTACTCAAAATAATCCTCCAATTAGCAATGTATATAAATCCACAGAAAACAGAAACAAGTTTCATACAAGCGGCCGCTTCCAGTGCACTCCTCAGAGCTTATCACAGATTACTGATATGTAGCAAGCTACAGAAAATGAAATTTGCACATAGTTCCAACATTTCCGTTTTAGCGATGCTGTCGTCAAGCTAGTTTATATAGAATTGCAATTACAGGTATGTATACAGTTACTCCGGATTGCAAAAATAGGGATATTTGACAAAGGAACACAGTAATCAACGATACTATTATGTCATACAACGGAGAAGAATTAGGGTTTCTCAAGGATTGTCAATTCAAAAGAAAATACCAGGAAAAATACAACACTTCTGACGCAACAACACGGCATAACGCTGCTGTTGCTGTAAGTTCAATATGGCGTCCTACCATCGTCCAATGATGACGTTTCATGAGGGAAAATGTGACTTCAGCGCCAAAACGGCTAGATCGGAACTAAAGCTGTCATAGGCCTGGAGCTTATAACAACGGATAATTATAATTTACGGATCAAATTGTTCTGCTACTTTTAGGGGGGGTGAGCAAACTACGAAAAATTAATAACACACACAGAGACAACACTTCATACTGATACAAACAAACACAAACCAAAAAAGGTACTTGATCTACCTCTGTAACGTTGTTTTTCTCTGTAACCACTGAAGATAGAAACATGAAATTTTCACTTATAAAAGGATTTTTCAAAAATGTTGTGGACACGGGAACACATCAAGCTAGGCAAAACCGAAATAAGGTGGCCGCGCGTAGGTAGAGTAGGTAGAGAGATAGCTATTGGTTTTGCGTACCTTGATGTGTCGCCGTGTGTACCTCAAAAATTTTTGAAGTTTCACGAAATCCAGGAACAGACAAATTCGCAAAGTAAAAGCTAGTTGAAGCAGGCCTCCTTCACTCGGACGTATAGGTACTGAGATGAGCACCTACACTTTGTCGCATCATAAGCGATGCATTTGCTTGATTTCTGCCGTTCGGGCCAGACGGCAATGTCGCTTACGTCGCGCGCTGTACGAAGTAATGAGAACGCTGAGTCAAGCTTCATTAGATACAGTTTTGCGCGTACTGTCTATCAGTTGGTAATTAAAGCTGTGATACACCAACTGCAATGAAATGTTGATTCACCGCAGTTGGTGAGTTGTGTTGGTCTAGTAGTGCCCCGGCAAAACAGTAGACTTATCAATTATGTCATCATCTTCATCATCAGCCCATCATCGTCCACTGCTGAACATAGGCCTCTCCCAAGGCGCGCCACAAAACTCCTTCGGCCTTCCTCATCCAATCGCTCCCCGCTACTTTTTTTAGGTCGTCTGTCCAGCGGGCAGCAGGGCGTCCCACACTACGCCTACCAGTTCGCGGTCTCCACTCTAGAACTCTGACACCCCACCGGTTGTCAGTTCTTCGGCAGATATGACCAGCCCATTGCCACTTCAGCTTGCTAATTTTCTGAGCTATGTCAACCACTTATCCATTATGTACCACTTAAAAATTTGCCGTGGTGGTCCAGTGGCGAGTAACCTTGCCTGCCGTGCAGGAGGCGATGGTTCGATCCCCGTCCAGGCCGACTCGTACCAATGAGTTTTTCGGAATTTATGTACGATTTGTAACACCACTGGCTTTTCGGTGAAGGAAAACATCGTGAGGAAACCTGCATGCTTCAATTTTGAGGCATGTATTGTACCCACTGTCCATTATAAGTGGCGACGGGCTCACCCCCCGTCACACTGGACAGAGTTTCGGTACTACTGGTGAAACGTGGATGCTCTGAGATTTCAGAACATCTCTGACTACCCCCTCGGGGAATATAGTCGTGAGCATATACATACATATACATACCACTTAAAAATCGGCTCGCAAGAACCAATTTGGGAAGTTCAGCCCTATTAACAAGAATGTATGAAAACGTATAATACTATTAGTAAACAAGTGGATGTGGACATTTTCCACGATTCTTTAGCTGTATTTAAAAATAAGTTAAAAAAGTACTTTTTAAATTAGTAGGTATGTACCTATATTTCGGAATTGGCGTGACGACCCTCAGTGGTCACGTTTTTTCATAATGAAAATAAACAAGAAATTATGTATGACCTTCTTCAAATTGTCATGCATGATGAGTTGGCATATAAGTATGACGTGTATACACTTTTGACTATGTGACTTTTGTATATGTGGACTGGTTACGCGTGTAATTCTACTAACAAACATTTCTGCCACTTTTTGCGGGGGGCGAGGTAACATGAAATCCGCAACTTTGGATTTTATTCCCCATAACTTTAGATTCTAATTTTGAATGTTAAAAATCATGAAAAGTAGTCTCGTGTGAACCCCAAACGTTCTAAGTTCGAAGTTATTATTTCGCAATTATAGGCTGTCTCGTTTAGTGATAAGGTGTAAAATTTTATGTAAATGCACAAGATCAATTGTGCTTTTACCGTGGAAATGCTACCACAAGGCAAAATTATAATGTACTATTGTGAATATAAAACTATGTGTCATGTTGGCTTCCTAATAAACAAAATAAAAATAAAGCGGGGAAATTTATTGTCTTCTAAGGAAGTAATGTATCTGTTACGTTGGTAATCTGTGGTCGAAGCACTTAGGCTTCCTCACGATTCTGTTATCCTTCATCGAATAGCCAATGTTACAAATCATAGCTCATTTAAAAACTATCTACTCGGTACTTACACCAGTTTACGCCATCAGCTAAAAGCTAGGGATGCTTGGCTCGATGCCAAAATGTCCTCATCGACTAGGTTTTGCGTTAAATATCAGCTAACACTGTCATTAACGTCATGGTAGTTAGTAATTTTATTTTCACCTCACAAGCTCGGAAAGATGCTGTTTATCATTCAAAATCAGAGTGCAAAAGTGCAAATTCGAATCTTTCTATTCAATATTTTTAGTGTCCACTGAAAATGCATTTCATGTCATTGCGCAAACCTCATTTTCAGAATAAACGCACTGGCCAGCAGCAGCTCGACGTCACATGAAAAAAAAACCGACTGCATAAAAAACCTATTAACTGAAAAGAGAAAAACAAGCTCTATAATGACTAATCAGCTATAACAGCTTTATTTGAGCGAATATAATTTGAAAGTTATTAGGTAGGTATCGCAAACGGGGACAAAGAAGATTTTTGGTTGGTTATAGTTTTGTCCCCGGCCTGCAATACCTACCTAATTACTTTCAAATTATATTCGCTCAAATAAAGCTGTTATAGCTGATTAGTGATTATAGAGCTTGTTTTTCTCTTTTCAGTTAATAGGTTTTTTATGCAGTCGGGATTTTTGTTTATCTTAATAATTTAGATTATTTCATACTTTTTAGTCTTGTGTCGAAACGGTAACATAAAAGTACTATAATATATAATTATACAGTTGGAATCGTCTGATTACTAGCTTTCATTTGATACCCATATTGTAATTTTTAGCCAAAAATAAATTCCCCCCCCCCCCTCTTTATTATTTTGCAGACGCCATATTAAAATAATATAGCCTATGTCACTCTCACAATTTTTACGAATCTAATGACACCTCATACGTTAAAATCCATCAAGCCGTTTAGGCTGTAGGGCGTGCCAAAGAAATAGACATACAAACATACGCTCGAAAAACATAACCCTCCTTCTGGCGCAGTCGGGTAAAAAACTAAAATTGTCTTCTCATATAAATTGTCCGAATTGACACACACTTTTAAACTTTTGCAAAGAGATTGAAACCACTATCCTTTTTCTGTTATCTTTTCACGTAATACGTATTAATGGAACATATACCTTATTTTCTAAAACGGCATTTTGAAAAAGGAACAAAATGTCAACTATCGGACGATGACAGGAGTGGTATTTTTGAAAGTCACACGTTCAAATCAGCAGTAGAAAATGTTTAAATTACTATGGAAATTTTTCTACTGCGGAACAGAGACAAATTATAAGCCTCACAAAATAAGTATGAATGCTGTAGAGTGATACTAATACGTCATATTAAATTATTAAACTTGGTCGTATTTGGTATGTTTACAGTCAGAGAGTTGGCGCGGTACAGAGGCAAAACAGGTACTTTAATTCGTTAAGTACCTCTTATGGGACTGCCATTTTTGGACCGCTGATTGTGTATTTTGTTCTGTATAAGAGGTCAATGTCTCTTTATTCAATTCACGTGCAGTTCACTTTTTCGTCGCTGTAGTAAGGTGAAAAGTTGTGTTTCACTAAAAGCAATTTATTCTGCGTTTCGTACCTTTGCCACCCTCGCTGCGCTCGTGGTTCAATCCTAGAAACCGCTTAAGCGTAATGCTTCCTGAAGCGTAAAGTTCGGAATTTGAAAAAGCACGAGAAATCGTGATAGTGCGGTATCTGTTACATACAGTTGAATAATCTGTGGCCAAACTAACAAAAGTAAAGCGGATATACAATAACGCAAATAAAAGTGAGGATATTTGAAGACATGATAGAGAACTCAATTCCCTCTATAGCTACCCCTAATTGGTTAAAGGGTATGAGGCGAACCTGTTGGCAGGTCGTTAGTTACTACAATTGAAACTAGAAGCATCGCAGGGGAAATCAAACAGTTTCGTGAAATTAATATTTTCTCTAATACGAACAGAATGAAATATTGCTACGAATGTTTTGGGAAATTTACTTCATGATTTGAGCGTTTCAGAATGTTTCAAGGGTTTCGTTAGATGGCGCCACGGTTTTTTTCGGAATAAACGTCAAACAGAAAAAATTTTTTTTGCTCATATTGAAAATGGAAAAAGATGAAACCTTTATTTGAACTAATATTTTATTCTAAAGGAGTCATTTTGCATCAACAATCTAAGGCGCGGTTTATACAGAAGAGTAACACAATTATAAACCTTATAGTAAGTAGCATAGCGTCGTTTGGAGAATTACGCCCGCGCCTCCAGGCGACGTCACCTGGAGGCGCGGGCGCGATTCTCCTTTACGACAAAAACGACGCTATGTTACGTACTACATAAGGTTTATGTTGTGTTGCTTAGATTATCCGCCACCGCCAAACGTCTCTTCTGTATAAACTGTGGCTAAAACTATTTACATCTAACAAGGTTGTATGAGCTTGATAACTTGTTTACACCTATTTGATCAGTCCGTGAAAAAGCCAGTGGCGAGTAAACATACCTGCCGTGCAGGAGGTGATAGTTCGATCCCCGTCCAGGCCGTCTGGTACCAATGAGTTATTCGGAATTTATGAACGATTTGTAACACCACTGGATTTTCGGTGAAGTAACACATCGTGAGGAAACCTGCATGCTTCAATTTCGAGGCATGTATTGTACCCGCTGTCCATTATAAGTGGCGACGGGCTCACTCCCCGTTACACTGGAGACTGGACAGAGTTTCGGTACTACTAGTGAAACGTGGATGTTCTGAGGTTTGAGAATATCTCTGACTACCCCCTCGGGGAATATAATCGTGAGCATATGATTATGCTTATGATCAGACCGTTCCGGGGTTCGCCCTATTTTTGACTTTGAACGCAGATATCTCGAGACAGAAGCATTATATCGAATTAGTTTCTATGGGAGTTTAGTTCCATTGGACAAAACCTATCCAACGACACCTCACTCCATTTTAAAAAACTACTTTTTTTCATCTACTCCTTCGGATAGTTTTCTTCATAACTACTACATTTCTGTTTTTGGGTTACTGTTATCTGTCTTCATGCCAATTTTCGATTCAATAGGTGCAAAAATGAGCGAGTTATTGAGGCGGGACATACAGACAGACAGAATGGACAAAAGTATAAGGGTTCCTACGGAAGCCTAAAAAGAGAAATTTTCTACAAAAGGAATAACAGACCTGAACTTATGACTGCAAGCACCACTAATCTACCAGCATTTCTCTTAGAATATTTTATTTCTTAACCTCTATTCTTATATTGAAGAGCAAAGATCGACGTAGTAAATGGTAGACATTAAGCTCAATAGAAGGAAGTCGGGGCGTAGCTTTAATAATAGCCCATATTTGTCAAACACTACATACGAAACGACCCGGTGGAATGCTGCAGAATGGATACGTTATAGCACTTTTATAAGACTGAGGAATCTTAGGATGGCTTGCAACAAAAAGTACATACATACAGAAACTCACAGCCCTACCGGGATGGTCAGAGACATGGCTACAACTGCCTATTGCAGGAAGTTGTAACAAGACTCAATTTTAGATATTTGATGTGGTGATAGATGACCAGCCTTACCCACAAAATTAAATATCGTTGGCTAAAGTGTCAAACCTCGTAACTCCATTTTATTTTTCAAATTACATTTTATACAATTTTAATACTAATTTCTGAATGCATCCATGGCACAACTCTTAAATCCTTTTCAAAAGCCGTTACAATTTAAAATGATAAATAGAAAACCATATAACTCTGGGCTGCCATTGTTCGTGGTGAAGTTTTTTGTGCCTCCTGTAAAATTTGATCTAATGGAGTTACGAGGTCTGACACTTTAGTCGACGATATGTAGACTAAAAAATCGAGTATAGAAATAATGTTCTATTCCTTTTTCTGCCAAGTGATAACAGAATAAAACCGGTCAAGTGCGAGTCGGGCTACTCGCGCACCAAGGGTTCCATATCACGCCACCACACAACATATTAACTTACAAAAAAATTGTTTTGTTTTCTCCGGGACATTTAGCGCAAGACCGACTACACAGTACTATACAGTTTGCTCTACAATCACACCAAGTTTGACGCTTGTAGGTATTACCATTTTTACGATAGAGCAAGAAGAAAAAACGTTGATAAAAAGTTGTTTCTTATACAACATGTTAATGAATAAGCGCAAAACCTCATACACCCCAACTGATTTATAACAAAATAATTAGATTGAAACAATAATTTCATTATTTTGATAGTTAAAATTTAAAGTTATTCGCATTTTAAGTTTTGAGACAAAAATGATTTGTTATCATTTCAGCAATGAATGAAAGCGCTAACGTGCTCATGAATACATTTTAAGAATCTTGTATTGGTAGTAAGTAGGGTGAGAGTGCCCGAGCGGTGGGTTGAGATCGTATTCAGTAAATTTTAATTTCATATGCAAATTATTTAATATTTTGAAAAAAATTACCTATGTTGAAACCATGATAATTCGATTCTGCTCTCGATTCTAAACAAACTACTTTCTAGTTTTGCGTTAATTCATTAACACGTTGTATAAGGACCCCCCTTTACTTTTTGTCATTATTATTAATTGTTAACAAATCCGCCGTAATAACGCAGTCTAGCTATTACGGTTCAAAAGTTACTGCCCTAAATAGGTATGACGGACAGACGGACAACGTAGGCTTAGTTATAGGGTCCCGTTTTCACCCTTTGGGTACGGAACCCTAAAAAGGGTAGTGTCTTTTTGTAGAGTTTCTGGCCGCATCTTCTCTACAACGGAACATCTTCCGGCGTGGTGGTAGAGTCATAAAATTACATCAGAAAATGAATATCTACCGATGTAATATTATTTTGAATAACCAATTTTAGCATAGCATAAGCATATGCTCACGACTATATTCCCCGAGGAGATTGTCAGAGATATTCTGAAACCTCAGAACATCCACGTTTCACCAGTAGTACCGAAACTCTACCCAGTGTGACGGGGGGTGAGCCCGTCGCCACTTATAATGGACAGTGGGTACAACACATGCCTCGAAATTGAAGCATGCACGTTTCCTTACGATGTTTTCCTTCACCGAAAAGCCAGTGGTGTTACAAATCGTACTTAAATTCCGAAAAACTCATTGGTACGAGTCGGTCTGGACGGGGATCGCATCCTGCACGGCAGGCAAGGTTACTCGCCACTGGACCACCACGGCTTTTTTACCAATTTTAAGTTTTTAATTTTTATTTTTAATCACTAGGTATTTCTAATGAACATAATGTATGTACCTACTAAATATTTGGACATGGTCCAAGCTTCCAAGCAGGATGTTTTCCAAGTAAAAACTAACAAACTAAAATCCCGTTCAAGCATGCCGTAGGGTGTAACGGATATCCTGTTTCCTTGATGACATGAAAACATATTTATTTTATGTAATAAACGAAGACTCTATCGACCCTCCGGATTTAGGTTTTCTCTGAAATGGTGAAGATAGACTATTTCGTAAGCGGTTACCGAAATAATCCACTATGACAGACAGACACCGAAATGACACTAGAAACCCTTATCAATAATATTTACCTTTTTGATATGGAACCTCAAATGAAGTTACTAACATCACTGCTATTAATAACATACAATATATAGAGTCCTTCTTAATATGCTGACACTTTTTTAAGGGGATGATCAGACCATCAAACTGAACAACTTTCTCTATGGCACCAACATCGAAATAGCGAAAAAAAAATCTGTTCTTCCATACAAAACTGCAAACCTACCTTCCAACTGAAAAACTCTATGATTAACCCATAACACGTACACACTCTACAACTTACTACTAAAACAAGATTCTTAAAATGTATCCATGAGCACGATAGCGCTTTCATTCATTGCTGAAATAATTACAGTAGATAAACAACTAATTTTCTTTATCGATTTTCTCTTAAAATATCCAGTATTTTTCTTAACTGACTAAATAGTTGGTTTCCAAAATTCATATTCAATATGACATCAAAATATATATTTTACATACTGTCAAATACCCTATTGAGAAGAGAACTACCCTCAGAGGAAGGATCTCCATAGAGTCCGCATAAATTTACGATTGTAGTTAGTCTCTTTTGTCTTATGACGTACCTTTAATAGTAGAAGGAGATGGAACTATAGATATTTGTTTATGCGGCTATCCACTTTTTTTTGAACTAGTGTGTGTGACAAGTGACCGTATACATAAGGCCATATGTCACTTGGTGCCTTTTGTCCATACTACTTGACACCACACACTCAAACCTAAACGTCAAAAAAAGTGGACACTTTACAAATGGTATGGCTTACTCTATTAGGTATAATCTCTTTGGAACTACCACATCCAAACGAATGTCCTCAGTGTAAAGAGTAAAGACATATCTTCCAGCCACGCACACGGAGGTATTTCAGAGGACTAGCCTCCATCACTCACTACCTGCGACCATGTTATATTCTGTGTATATTACGGCCAAAACCTTCGGGCAAAGTTAGACTTATCCGGGTAATGTTGACTTTGCACAGAGCCTTATACAAAGTGTAACAATAAACCCTAGCTAGTAATACTTAAGGGAATATAATTCGGAGCGCGCTCCATACACACGAAGTCTGATGATATTTTCAATACTAACTAATTAAAATCAATCTGAAATTTTTTATTGACTTTAATTGGTTAGTATTGAAAATATAACCAAAGTCTGGTTATAAAGTCAATGACATTTTTCAGAAACAATCTAGAAACTAATCTCTATGTTTGTAAGAAGTCAGATTTCCGTTAAAATATACAGTTTTAGTGCTAGGATTAATTTAAGATTTGTACGGAAATCCGCTGTATGAATGTTCCCTCTCTCTTAATATGCTGCAGTTGCTAAAAGTGACGGTGACGAAAACACGATCCACTTCCAATATTGCGATAAATGATCGAAACTATAGAAGACAGATTTTGATTCCATGTTCGGTAGATGCCACAAAGGGAGATCTACTAAGTACGTTTGTATACAGCGCGCATTTATTTATTCGGAATAAACTTCTTTTAAGGGAAAAAAATCTTTTTTTTTAGATTAATTTAAAATTTAGTGCAATTAAAATCAACTAATGAAACCAATCAGACATCAATCGGACTGTTTTTTGTTGTTGTGAGAGTACAATTAATAAGATAACACGACATAAAAAATTTCAAAAATACATAAATTTTTTAAAATTATTTTAATGTTTCTCAAGATAGAGATAAACAAAAACTATTTTCTTGTTATCGGGTAGGAACCGATTTTTCCTGGCGGGTCTAGGTAGATTCCCAAGTCAGCAATCTAAAAAAAAATGTATACCCATCTGGTCTGGACCATCCTGTATTTATAAATAGTTCGTTATACGTTTGACGGCCCGATAGCACAGTCGGTATTGAACCTGCCTGCTGTGCCGAGGGTCGTGGGTTCGAATCCCGTAAGGGACAAATATTTGTATGATGAATATGAATATTTGTACCCGAGTCATGGATGTTTGTATCTATACTATACAACGTGTTAATAAATAAGCGCAAAACCTCATACACCCCAACTGATTTATAAGAAAATAATTAGATTGAAACAATAATTTAATTATTTTGATACTTAAAATTTAAAGTTATTCGCATTTTAAGTTTTCAGGCAAAAAGGATTTGTTCTCATTTCAGCAATGAATAAAAACGCTAGCGTGCTCGTGGTTTCATTTTAAGGATCTTGTTTTGGTAGTAAGTAGAATGAGAGTGCCCGAGCGGTGGGTTGAGATCGAGTTCAGTAAATTTTAAAATTTAGTAACAAATTATTTAATATTTTGAAAAAAATTACCAATGTTAAAAACATGATAATTTGATTCTGCTCTCGATTCTAAACAAACTATTTACTAGTTTTGCGTTAATTCACGTTGACACGTTGTATATGTATTCTATATCGTTGTCTAGTCATCATAATACAAGTCCAGGCTAGATTCTGGTACTTTCAATGTGACTAGATAATTTGTGTGACAATGTCCAAGATATTTATTTATTTATAGTGATGCTTCTTTTCAAGAAAAGCAAGTAAAGTGGGTATGTATTGCAGCTAACATTTTATTTTCTAGACTTGTTTTGCATGGATCGTTTTATGACTAGATTTTATGAGTCGCCTGGTCTGGAAATCTGGAATATACGAAATGTTCAAGCTAAAATGACTTTTTGAGATATAAACTGGATTATTGGTGTATTACGGTTCTTGTGGATTATCAAAAGAAGCTGTGAAATGGTGTGTTTGTTTGTCTTTTTTTATTTATAAAATTAAGGGTATATAGGGTCCAACCTAAGAGGAAGGATCTCTCTTTAAGACTAGAGTGAGCCATGCCAATTGTAAAGTGTCCACTTTTTTTGACGTTTAGGTTTGAGTGTGTGGTGTCAAGTAGTATGGACAAAAGTCACCAAGTGACATATGGCCTTATGTTTACGGTCACTTTTCACACACACTAGCTCAAAAAAAAGTGGACAGCAGCATAAACAAATATCTATAGTTCCATCTTCTTCTACTATTAAAGGTATGTCATAAGACAAAAGAGACCAACTACAATCGTAAATTTATGCGGACTCTATGGAGATCCTTCTTCTAAGGGTACAACTTAATATGCTGACACTTTTTTAAGGGGATGATCAGACCGTCAAACTGAACAACTTTCTCTATGGGATCAACATCGAAATCACGAAAAAAAATCAGCTATCCCATACATTTGGTTCGAGTAGGTTTGCGGTTTTGTATGGAGTAGCAGATTTTTCTTTTGCGATTTCGATGTTGGTGTCATAGAGAAAGTTGTTCAGTTTGATGATCTGATCATCGCCTTAAAAAAGTGTCAGCATATTAAAAAGGACCCTATATTACTGTTGGCGCGCTCCGTACAAACGAAGTCTGGTTATATTTTCAATACTATTTAATTAATAACAGTGTCATTTTTCACAAACAATCTAGAAAGTAATCTCTATGCTCGTATCTTATCAGATTTTCGTTAAAATGTATAGTTTTAATGTTACAGTGCCTCAAAGATTTCCATACAAATCTTTAATTAATCCTAGCATTGAAACTGTATATTTTAACGAAAATCTGACAACATACAAGCATAGAGATTTGTTTCTAGACTGTTTCTGAAAAATTTCATTAACTTTAATTGGTTAGTATTGAAAATATCACCAGACTTCGTTTGTATGCAGCGCGAATTTACGCATACGGAATGCTTGCGCGGTAGCACTGAATTTCCGCCAGTGTCAAGTAGTTTGTAGGAGTATCTATCCCAATCTCAAGGATTGTTTTTGTCGTGACATAAACATTTTTGAAATAAAAAATTTTAAGTTCTGTACTAAGTTTTTTTTACTAGCCCACTGCTGGGCAAAGGTCTCTCCCCCTGCTCTTCCATTCGTTACTGTATTGGGCAACCTCTGGTCATTGATCGTCTTGGCCACGCAGATAGAATAATATATTGTGGATTAACATACAGGAAACTTTTTGTACTGCATTTTTTAAGGAACACATACGGAGTCGCGGGCAACAGCTATATTGACTATTATAAATCTGAAACAGAAGTGTGTCTATACATTGAAGATATTTACAAAAAAAAGATGACGATATGGTTTTGAGATGTCCTTCCTTGACTCCAAATCAACCTTTTGATTGTCTGTTTGTTTGTTTGTGCGAGCATCACGCGAAAACTAGTGAACCGATTTTAATGAAACTTTTTTGTTTGATAACTTATGATCTGAAGTGCGGACTGCGGATAAAGTCGCAGGTTAACTCTAGTTTTAAATAAAATTCTGCCTTGTCTTGTAAAACACAAGTCAGCACAGCAGTTTCTAAGGGCATCTGCCAGACGATTATCACCCTTATGTACAAAGTACGTATTTACCACGTACTTACGTTCAAGTTATGACCAACGCGAATGGTCGTATTTATGACCACACATAAGCGGGGTCCCGTAAAAACGTTTTATTTTTAGCGTGCATCGTAGAGCTACGAGCCAAGTTCTTTAATACTCTTTCTTAAAAACGACACTGTGATACCAAAGAAGAATGTTATCGCATAGGTATAACATTTGACGGCCCGATAGCTGAGTTGGTAGTGAACCTGCCTGCTGTGCCGAGGGTCGCGGGTTCGAATCTCGTAAGGGACAAATATTTTTATGATGAATATTTGTACCCGACTTATAGATGTTTGTCAGGGGCAGGGCAACATTGATATCATAAGCATCCGTTTATACTAAAAGTGTACCCATCTGACCTGGATAAGCCTGATCCTGAGGTTAGCATGAGCTGGATATAACCACCGCTTCTTGCACGTAAAGCGAGACTAATAGCCACTACACCGCCATGACTTTGAAATGTGATAATCAAGCATACAATCCAAGAACAGTAAATATGTTTTTTTTGCGTAAGCGCGTTACATCCTCGGCTTCATCTAGACTTTCCATCAGGTCAGCTGAAGTCCAGCGCAAGCCCATTACGAATAAACCAAAATTATCTCAATTAATGGACTATGGACTTTGTCTGATATAAATTGATTTAATTTTTATAATATATTTAAGTTTATTTTCTTCAAATGACCTGTATGTAACCGGTCATTATTAGGTGCAATACCTCTGGCACGCAAACATGTTTAAATCACGATTAAATTATATTGATAACAATAACATCCAATTTAGTTGTAGTACTAAAACTATTAACAAAAAAGTAAATAATTAATTTAAAACTTGGCAAACGTTTACGAACCACTTTAATTTCAGTATTCAGTTAATGTTTTATTTATACGCACTTTATTCTTCAGATTCAGGTGTTAAGGAGGAAATATTGTGGTATTAAAACAAATCAATTGAATATAGCACGAATAAGAAGATAATAATATTGGTTTTCCTTTGTGTAACGGATTTTCATTACCAAAAATAGTTGTCTCTCTTTTTCGATCAAATACTATCTTACCAGGCATTCTTTCTTGTAACAAACAAAAGTATTTTGGGTCTGAATTTCTGAAAAAGAATTGTAATGCCCTAATATCTCATCTCATCTCACTATTATTATAATGTGAAAGTTTCTAGTGTAGTGAAGCTATCTAGACCCCATTGCGCTAAGATAAAGCATCGAAGTTCTATTATTATCCAATTTCAGTTCTAATCATATTGCAATCCAATTACAATTCAACTGTGCTAAATTCCGCATCGCGCTAAACTCTATGTAACTGACAGCCCTTAACTTCTGAGCGATCTGTCAAAACGGCTCTAACGGCTGTCAAGAGCAGTACCGCGATTAGCGCAATACCAAATGTGTCATAAGTTATGGTTCGTACGTAGTCCAATAACGGTTCAATCGGGTCACGTTGTTGACGTTGTTGTTGTTGAAACACTTGTCTTTCGCGTGGTGTTCGCGCGGTCCGCGTCTCAGCCTGCCACGAGGCTCCACAATCCTTCTCAGTTGTATTCTTACTCAAAAACAATCCTCGAGATTGATTGATTGGATAGATACTCCCTCTTGACACTGGCGGAAATGCGGTGCTAACGTACAAGCAAGAAGTCCATTAATTATAAATAAAAACGGTTCAATCACCTAATATTTACCGCGATTGCAGCCCTAGTCAGTGCGATGTTTAGGATGTTTCTGGCTCAATCTCGCATAAACGGCTGAACGGATTTGGATGAAATAGGTAGGAGTCGCGCTGCAATTCTGGCGGAGTACGGACGCGTGCGTATCGGCGCGTTGGGATTGCACGTGGCTCCACCATTTTGTGAACTCTTTTGTGTTTTAACCTTAAAACAATCACTTGAGATTATAACCTACTTACATTGGCAAAACTGCCACTCTAGACTTAATAAATACTACTGATCATTTTCCTTCATATACCTACTATCCACATAACGAGACATTTGCTGAATTGTGATAACACATCGGAAGCCACTAAACAAAAAAAAAATTGAATGAAGTAGGTAAGGTTGTATAAAGAAAAATTGCCAATTTTTTTGTTGATCATTCAGTAATAAAACTTACGTAGGTTTTGAGAGGAAAAAACATCACATTCATTGCTAGGCCGCATCGGAGCAATAACTTGTAAAATCGCTTTTTAGCACTAAGACCGCTTTGTTTTGTATCTTCTGTATTTCTTTACGGTATATTTTGCTGAGTAGGTAATATTTTTCGATTGATTGATTGAAAATTTGTTGATTCTTAAAGGCTTTGGTTACTTTTTCAAGAACCTTTAGAGTCAAATATCTCAGCTCCGAAGCGAGCTAGGCCGTAAGTGTTTATTACAATATATTTGTTTCTTATAATACCTACCACAGAACATTATAAGAGGGGTTAGAAATGCAAAGTAGCGCTTTTACTTCGGAGACGGCTGTCGCCACTTGTCTTCCCGCTCACGCTGCTACAATTACTCATGCCCTCTCGCTCGCACCACGCCGTGCGCCTTATGGTGTTATGCAAATCATTGCATAATCTGTGGCGACACGTTCCACGCCTACTTTGCACTTCTAACCCCTCTTATAATGTTCTGTGGTACCTATTTTAATTATAAAATACTTTGACAATACCTTTACTCATACACATTTCCATTGTTCTGTATTCAACTTTATCCACCATTACAATCTACTACAAAATTAATAATCTATCCCTAGCCTATTGTGTTCCAACACCAAGTCTTTAGACAATAAAATAGAAAAAGGAATTCAAAGCTATTTCATATTTTCATTTCCATTCGTAGCTTCATCGGAATTGAAATTTCATTTAAAACTTTTTTTAACTCGTTCCGTGAGAGGCAACGACAGAGATTTCGAGTTTCACCAATTATTTTGTTCAGTGTTCTACAAACTGGATTGTTAATTTTGTGTGAATCAATACATTTTTACGAGTAAAAGGTATTGCCATTTTTTTTAACAGTGGCGGCCACCAATAAAAGTAAGTATAGTAATAGTACCATAAAAACAAACATACAGAGTCCTACTTAATATGCTGACACTATTTTTAAGGGAGGGTCAGAATGTCAAACTAAACAACTTTCTCTGTGGCACCAATATCGAAATTGCGAAAAAAATATCAGCTGTCCCATACATTTGACTCGTGAAGGTTTGCAGTTTCGTATGAAACAGTAGAATTTTTTTCGCTATTTTGATGTTGGTGCCATAGAGAAAGTTGTTCAGTTTGACAGTCTGAACATCCCTTTAAAAAAGTGTCAGCATATTAGGAAGGACCCTACATTTTGTAATGAACACTTATGGCCTAGCACGCATCGGAGCTGAGATATTTGACTCTAAAGGTTCTTGAAAAAGTAACCAAAACCTTCAATAATCAACTTATTTTCAATCAATCAATTGAAACATATTAACTACTCAGCAAAATATACCGTAAAGATATACAGAAGATACAAAACGGCGGTATTAGCGCTAAAAAGCGATTTCTCCCATACAACCTTAGACATTATTTGTACCTTAATAGCACAGCTCCGTTGCAGTCTAGCAATGAATGTGATGTTTTTTAATGTAATTTGAAAGGTCCTCGAAAAACCTATGTAAGTTTTATTACTGGCCGATCAACAACAAAATTTAAATTTTTCTCCATACAAACTTACTAATGCCCATTTTGTTTTCAAGATTCTTTGGGTTTTTATTATTTTTGAGAACACAAACAAAGTATACGTTTCTCAAGAGACTAACTTTACTGTACACATTCTACATTAAGATATTCGAGCAATAAAATCAATAGAAAGGAATTCTTTAAAATGAATCTTCCTCTCTTCTTAACATATTAGAACAGAATTGTTTACATGAATATAGACTTTATTAGTGAGACCCTAAGCACCATATTACTGTAGCTCTTAAGAACGTAAAGACTTGTCTTACAGACTGAGAAATATAAACCAAAAAAAGTTTAATTGGAGTCGGCTTAGTTAAAAATTTTAAAAAATAGGTCAAATTTGTCGTGTCTTCGGAGGCTTTGGTGTAAGTACATGCGGTTGGTGTTTGGCTTTTGCTCTCTCCTAACCTAACAGATTTATGTGGATATTGCACAATCCTCTTATTACCTAAATCTTAACATAGGTAATTAGAAGTTGTTACCAGTGTACAAAGCTATTTAATTTATCAACTTACTTGGAATGTCTATCACATTAATATATGGTGCATTAGGCACTGTACGGGCGAGCGCCCGGCTGCCCGTGAGACTTGTAAACCGGTTGGGTGTAGCACATCGGTTCTTACCTACAGAAGGAGGTAGGAAGGAGGACCTCCTCCTTCTGTCTTTGTCTACCACAAACGATTACATAATTGCTTAGTGTCTACATGGGTAAAATCAATTATGTTTTAGGAGATTGGTGCAAAGGTATTGTGGTGGATAGAAAATTGCAAGCTACCTCCTATTAAACCTAACTTAGATCAGTTAAAAATATACGCCAGATTGGAAATCAATGGGCTCTTGACTTGTGATGAAACTGACTGTCAGAGATTCCAACGGATTTATCTCTTTCAAGTGGGTTTTAGAGATTTTTAGGGTTCCGTGGGAGGGGTGCTTCAGGCGACGAGAGGGTTTTCAGACGAAGGTCCTTAAAGAGGTCCCTGTAGGATCGCAGTTGATGGGGTCGTAGTCGAATAGAATTTTTTGCTTTTGCATAGAAACACTTATCTTAAAAAGTGACTTTTTTTTCTATTGAGATAATTATATCGTTTAAGTGTTTAAAAAAAATAAAGTTTTCAAGAATTCTGTCTCGTGTATTTTTTCTGCTACATTCAGTAACACATTCTGATTTGTTAGCATTTTAAAAAGGTTAATTAATTAATTTAATTCAATTTAATTTATTGTAATTTGTAAATACCATAATAATATTTACGCACGAGAAGTTCTATTCTTAGGTCTTCCTTGTCTAGCCCACTTATTATTGCACTATTCCCTAACGCACATTGTACTAGAATTAAAACTCAATTCAAAATAGCAACGAAATTTTAAGGCTATTTTGCATTACAGAAACAGAGATTTGAAATACTTCCTCTCTCTTATTCTTAAAACAGCTTTAGTAACGTCCAAGATATGTCGGATAGTATATGTATCCAATCAATTAATTACATTTGGTAGTCAGAATTGGCCAGAAAGCCAAATAGGAATCGGAAAATCTCGTCATCCTTATTTGGAATAAAGTTTTAACAAAGTCAAAGTCAAAGTCAAAGTCAATATAATTTATTCAATATAGGAGCTTACAGCACACTTATCAAACGTCAAATCTTTTTTTTTTACCGAACAAGATATATTACATTGTATTACAGTTAATATCCCACCACAATGTTATACACCCTAGTAACACTTAAGGGGGCCCGATTTAGACCATCAAACTGAACAACTTTTACTATGGAGCCATCGAGACAAAATAAAAAAAATCTGCTGTCCCATACATTTTAGTCGAGTCGGTACTGCAGTTTTGTATAGGACAGCAGATTTTTTTATTCTCGATGGCTCTATAGTAAAAGTTGTTCAGTTTGATGGTCTGATCATCCCCTTAAAATAGTTTCGGCTAATTTTGTTAGACCTTATATTTGGCGTTAGTCCACCACGCGTGCTGATTAGTAGACTTCAAATAGGTACGCATCACAATTACTTTTTCAGCGTATGCAGGTTTCCTCACAATGCTTTCCTTCACCATTTCAGAGAAGCTTAAACTTTTTGAACTGTTATTTAACCATTTATAAAAGAGTCGACGAACTGTGATAAGGCAAAGAGTTTAATCCAGATGGATGGCGGATATTTGGAAACGGGCCAAAGATGTGATGTGCGGGTTTGAGTCGGATCCAATATAAGCCTTTGATCACTGATCCGGAGTTTTTTAACTGTGAATGAATGAATGAATGAATTCTCATATCTGATTCCGACTATAGCGACCGCTTTGTTATGGAAAGATTTTTTAAAAATTGGTCGCCAATTGACGAAAATATCGGTATACATACATAAAAAAAATGCATACAACCGAGCATAGAACCTCCTCCTTTTTTTGAAGTTGGTTAAAAGTATCAGGTACGGTACGCTGGAATATTGCTGGACTACCTTATACTATATTCCCCGAGAGGGAGTCAGAGATATTCTGTTTCACGTGTGGCGGGGAGTGAGCGCGTCGCCACTTGTATTGGACAGTGGGTACAATACATGCCTCGAAGTTGAAGCAAGCAGATTTCCTCACGATGTTTTCCTTCACCGAAAAGCTAGTGGTGTTACAAATCGTATATAAATTCCGAAAAACTCATTGGTACGAGTCGGCCTGGTTGGGGATCGAACCATCGCCTCCTGCACGGAGGGCAAGGTTACTCGCCACCGGACTACCACTGTTTGCGCTAAACATATTACCACAGATTATTTAATAGTTACAAAGCTACAGATACTGCACTGTCCCGATTTCGCGCGCTTTTATAGCCAACCGCGACGAACTAAAACGCGCCTTATATTATGTCAATGCGCGACAGTCTTTTGTTGTTCGAATTGACAATAGGCTACTTGACAACTAGTCAAATCAGCTACTCTTTATCAGACGTCAAAACGTGCACTTTGTATGAAATTTGTACTCAATTCTGAGTTGTGACGTCATCAACATTTCAATACTTTTTAAAGTTTATCTTGTTATTAAAAATAGTATTCAAGCTAAAAACTCAATGAAAATGGGAGTTTAGCGATATTATCGAATCTTTTTTTTATTGAGAAGATAAGAATAAAATATATTGTATGTAGTCAAATACCCATTTACAGCATTGCTCCGGGAGCAGCTACTGGTTATTACTGCGGACGAGCCAGTGAACGACCTAGGGGCACCCAGAATGGGTACGGACCTCGGCATAGGACGTTGCTGGGGCTACGCGGCGGATTGAATAGCGGGGATCGGTGAGAGGATGCCTGGGATGTGCCTGTAGCAGATGCCAACAGAAAAAGGATTGGGCAGAGGACGCGGCTGTCCCCGCCGGCGGGGACGTCGATTACGGTGACGACGCAATGAGACGAACGGACAGACAGACACCAAAATAATTCCATAAGTGTCCCGTCTTGCTATTTTAGTACGGGATACTAATAAAGTGGTTATAGCAAGATTTCCAATCACCTCTAAAAGAAATACGACCGTGAACTTAGATGAAAAGGTCTGTAGAAGAAGAAATGCTATCGCAAAATACCTGCAGTAGAAAAAAACGAAATAGTTTCCATTTAGTTAATTGAATAACTATTGGTATTAGTGGAACTTCGAAGCGGACAGTTTACGTGCCTTCCGGAGGAATTCCACGGAGAGAAAATTACTACCTACCTACTAGTGACCAACCGAAGAAAAATTTTCAGCCGAAACCGACAACGAATTTCGTTTTTTCCCAGAAATTGGAAAACCTATTGCAGAATTGGTTTCCTAGTAAAGATCAGCGCATGTAATTATAAATATCATTTGCTAGAAACAGATTAAACAAACTGTGATCAAATTAATGATCTTTTCGGAAAAGGATAAACCCTCAATCAAAACTTCAAACAGC
The DNA here is from genome assembly GCA_963924505.1 of Agonopterix alstromeriana. Classification (NCBI taxonomy): domain Eukaryota; kingdom Metazoa; phylum Arthropoda; class Insecta; order Lepidoptera; family Depressariidae; genus Agonopterix; species Agonopterix alstromeriana. The sequence goes on from OZ004683.1 coordinate 10,885,990, forward strand.
TTTAGTATCGTCCAAGATATGTCGGTTAGTACATCTTTCTGATAAATAAATTATATTTGCTTATCAGAATTGGCCAGAAAGCTGAATAGGAAATTGGAAAATCTAGTCGTCCTTATTTGAAATGAAGTATAGATATCTATTAGATATTTTGTAGACATTTGAGCTGTTGGGGATCGACGGAAGTGCATGAAAAGATGTATGAATGTGAATGAGGCTAAAGAGGTGTGTGAGAGTCGTAGCGTATGGCGTTCCGTGGTCTCTGCCTACCCCCATGGGACAATGGCGTAAACTTATGTATGTATACAACGTGTTAATGAATTAACGCAAAACTAGAAAGTAGATTGTTTAGAATCGAGAGCAGAATCGAATTATCATGGTTTCAAAATAGGTAATTTTTTTCAAAATATTAAATAATATGTTTGTAAAATTTTAAATTTACTTAAAAAAGCTCAGTATATCGTTCTGTTCTGTACGGAACGCGAAAAATGGTTGATAGTTTCTGATAACCCCCAAAAGGAATACGATAAATAAATTTGAAAGTCTGAGTTTATGGTTCAATAACGCAAAAACGAATAACTCGATTTCGATTAAATTTGGTACACATATAGATTATGTTCTGAATTAACACGTATGGATACCTTTTTAGAGTTAAAGCAGACGAAGTCACGGGCAACACCTGGTTATACTTCACGAGACGAGATTATCCGATTCCTATTTAGCTTTCTGGCCAATTCTGATTACCAAATGTAATTAATTTATTGGATACATATCCGACATATTTTCTTGGACGTTACTAAAGTTGTTTTAAGAATAAGTGAGAGGAAGTGTTTCAAATCTTTGTTTCTGTAATGCAAAATAGCCTTACAATTTCGTTGATATTGGTATTCGTCCACACAAAATATTTCCGTTGAATTTTATTTCTCAGCGTCAATTTCAGCGATTGAAGCGAAGTTTAAAACAATTTTTCAGGCACTTTCGGGCAATGCAACTGAAACTGACGCCGCGAGACGCTCAAATGATCGCAATCCGTCATGTCGCTAACATTCCCCGGCTAAATTGTATGAGTGATCCAAGTTCTAACTTGTTCTAGAAGTAAACTTCTTCAAGAACGTATTTTACATAAAACACATTATTGTGATAATGTGAATGTTGTCGCAAAGATACCTACGTTTGTTCAATTCAATTCAATTCAATTCAATTTTTGTTTAGTGGCATCCGATGTGTTATCACAATTCAGCCAATGTCTCGTTATGTGGAGAGTATACGAAGGAAAATGATCAGTAGTATTAATTAAGTCTATCGTGGCAGTTTTGCCAATGTAAGTAGTTTATAATCTCAAGTGATTGTTTTAAGGTTAAAACACAAAAGAGTTTACAAAATGGCGGAGCCACGTGCAAGCCCAACGCGCCGATACGCACGCGTCCGTACTCCGCCAGACTTGCAGCGCGACTCCACCTACGTTTGTTCTTCGGTAAAGGTGGTGGTTGGTGGAGGAAGAGTTGTCAATTTCATACAAAAGTTCGACGTGTAATACGCGTTGACGGTACAATTAAAAGTAATATTTTATATATGAAAAAATAGCTTAGTAAATCTAGATGCCACATATCAAACTTATAATATAGTAACATTTGCAATTTATTTTAATATAGTTACGAAGATATAAAGCTTTGAACTTATCCATAGAAAATTTCAAAGCTTCATATCTTCGTAATTATATTATAAATTGCAAATGTTATTTGATACGCGACATTTAGATTTTCTACACTATTTTTCCATATATAAAATATTACTTTTAATTGTACCGTCAACGCGTATTACGCGTCGAACTTTTGTATGAAATTGACAACTCTGCAACCACCTTAAGGGAATATAATTCGGAGCGCGCTCCATACAAACGAAGTCTGGTGATATTTTCAATACTAACCAATTAAAGTCAATGAAAATGTTCAGAAACAATCTAAAAACTAATCTCTATGTTTATATGATAATCAGATTTTCGTTAAAATGTACAGTTTTCAAGTTACAGTGCGTCAAAGATTTCCATACATATCTTAAAATTAATCCTAACATTGAAACTGTATATTTTAACGAAAATCTGACACCATACAAGCATAGAGATTTGTTTCTGCAAAATTTAATTTACTTTAATTGGTTAGTATTGAAAATATCACCAGAATTCGTTTGTATGTGCTTTTTACGCATTCGGAATAAACTTCTCACATCCCGGAATTACTTGGGAAAGGGCTCTTATTTTCCATTTTTCTACAACATTTAATACAAGTTACCGATACGTAAAACATACACAGTATTCTTGGATCTAGAGAATATTCTAGTGAAATCATAATATTGAATACACGATTGAAATTACTTCACAAAATCTTTGAAACATAACCCTCCTTCTGGCGCAGACGGGTAAAAATTACTTTTATCGAAAATACGGCACGGAGGGCTGGGCAATCGCGTTTCTCCTTAGACAATATAGCTATGGACAAGTTACGCGTGTAATTCTACTAACAACCTTTTCTGCCACTTTTTGCGGGGACGAGATAGCATGAAACCCGCAACTTTGAATTTTACTCCATTACTTTAAATTCTAATATTGATTGTTAAAATAGTCTCGTGTGAACCCCAAACGCGACTAGTTTGAAGTTATTGTTCCGCAATTATAGGCTGTCTCGATAGCCCGTCGGTAGCCGTGGCGCGAATAAAAGTGGAGCTTGTCTAAACGGTGCCCGTAGCGCGAAGTAGCCGTATCGCGAATTCCTCGGCTCGCGTTTAATGATAAGGTATAAAATTATATGCAAATGCACATGATCAATTGATCTTGTAACATGGCAGAGGGGAAATACTACCGCAAGGCTGGTCCCTAGATATATTGTCTAAGCGTTTCTGATAGACAATATTCGCCTGAACCAAGGTTATAAAGTTTCATAATAATTATGAGGAATGAAATTATATGGGAGGCTGTCATCCTCCACCAAGTGCAGATGGATGGAGAAAATTAAGTAACATTTAACTTAACGAATAGCCGCAACGGGAGCCATAAAATTTAAAAATAGAATTCATTTCTTAGTGAAACTTTTTAAGCCGAATAAATCACCGCTTTCCATACAGAGAACTTACTTTATTCATAGAAGAGCAGGTGTTGCCAACCGTCTGGACACAGTATAATGGACAAGCAGTACCAATACACAGGCAAACAGGCTGCTGCCTGTTTACCTGTGAAGAAGATTCTTACACCTCCCCTTCCTTCCTATTATTATATCTTAATAGGTGAGGTTACCAGTGCAGTAACCTGTATGTTTCTTGCTCTTTCTTCTCCCAGGAAACACCCTTATGAACGAGCTGTAGAATTTAAAAAGTTGACACATCTAATGTTCGCAGAAGACGTGCAATATAAAAATTATGTCATGAATTATTATCTAAATCAATTATTTTAGGCACTCAAAAATGAATCGTCCATGAACCACCGGCAATTATAACATGGACCCCATATTTAGATAAGTTTATTCCAAAAGCGCTAATGCGCGCTGTATACAAACGAATTCTGGTTATATTTTCAATACTAACCAAGTAAAGTCAATGAAAATTTTCAGAAACAATCTAGAAACAAATCTTTATGCTTGTATGGTGTCTGATTTCCGTTACAATATACAGTTTCAATGCTAGGATTAATTTAAGATTTGTATGGATATCTTTGAGGCACTATAACTTTAAAACTATACATTTTAACGAAAATCGGACTCTATACAAGCATAGAAATTTGTTTTTAGATTGATTCTGAAAAAATTGATTTTAATTGGTTAGTATTGAAAATATAACCAGACTTCGTTTGTATGGAGAATGGCAACGGTAAATGTACCCTTAAGAAAGCCTGGTTTAGACGTACAGTAGTTTTTAAGTTCAGTAGCTATAGTCTGACCACAAGGGCTATGCGGTGCCACTCCGTGGGTAAGAGAAACCCGCTCCGACATTCAGTCGTAAACTTTCGCGGCGGCGACGCAATTCACTCTTTACGTCTTATGCTCATGAGGTATAATATCCTGGGCTCTGTCGTACCAAATGACCTGTGCAGCCCTCATGGTCAGACTTAAAACTCCTAAAATTAATATGTAAGACCTTTTTTTTTTTAACGAAAAATTTAATTATCATAAAACATACCTTTTTGCTCGTCCTTATGATACAACTGGCATTATCTGTTATTAATATAAATCTTATGAAATCAATCAAGTTCAAGACAGTAAAATCCTGAACAAAAAGCTAACTGTAATAAAGTAATCTTTATAGTAACTATAAAAAAATTATTTATTGAAACGAAAATTAAATTTAAAATTACTCACATAATTCACTTCAGCAACATGCGTCGTCAACCAGACGTAAGACCTTTTATATAACACTCTACTGCTGAATTTTATACTGCAGCCTAGTCTTGGCCAAAGTTCGATGCACCCAAGTTTGTGTACCCCTGACTATGCACTTATGTTAGATAATTTAGTATGCAATATGTTAGAGATATTAGGTAGTTGATGTTTGTATGAGAAAGGAATCTTCTTTGTTTTTTGTTTTCGCGCAAAAAATTGACCGTCTAATTCTAATCTTAAAATTGTGCCTCCATTATGTTATGGTGTTGATCATTTTTCCAATCTCCAGTATAAATAGCAAATATGCTTGACGTTGTTCGGTAATCTTTGACTAATTATTATAAGGACTAGCCTTGTGGTAGCATTTCCCCTCTGCCACGGTATAAGCACAATTGATCTTGTGCATTTACATTCAATTTTACACCTTATCACTAAACGAGACAGCCTATAATTGCGAAATAATAACTTAGAACTTAGAACGTCTGGGGTTCACACGAGACCTTTGACTAATTATTATAAGGACTAGCCTTGCGGTAGCATTTCCCCTCTGCCACGGTATAAGCACAATTGATCTTGTGCATTTACATTCAATTTTACACCTTATCACTAAACGAGACCGCCTATAATTGCGAAATAATAACTTCGAACTTAGAACGTTTGGGGTTCACTACTTTTCATGATTTTTAACATTCAAAATTAGAATCTAAAGTTATGGGGAATAAAATCCAAAGTTGCGGATTTCATGTTACCTCGCCCCCCGCAAAAACTGGCAGACATGTTTGTTAGTAGAATTACACGCGTAACCAGTCCACATATAAATAGTCAAAGTCGGTCATAGCTGTTTGGGTGAACTCAAGGAATCGTTTTTATACAAAAAAGAAACAATTAAAAAGTAAAAAATAATTCGGTTACATTTTAGATGTAAGCAAATATAATGTTTTACTTCTTAACTCTCTTTAAGATATTTTAGGTCAATTAATGTAGTAGGGGATCGCTATGAAATGACCATAGATTTTTTACAATCACTTGCGGTCCCAGACACATTAATTGAGCTAAAATATGTTAAAGAGAGTTAAGAAGTAAAACATACATTTGCTTACATCAATAATAATAAGTGACCGAATTATTTTTAACTTATAAAAAGTTTGTTTTTGGCGTTGAGGGTTTTGTAAATTTGTAATTCAATGTTATTTCATTATTGTTAAATTTACATGAAAACTACTCAACCGATTTTCATGAAACAAAGCTACGAACACTCTTGCAAAAATAAGCTTTATATTTAAGAAAATCACATCGCAATCGGTCCACCCGTTTGGGACCTACGATGCCACAGACAGACAGACCGACAGACAGACGGACCGACATAGGCGTCAAACTTATAACACCCCTCTTTTTGCGTCGGGGGTTAAAATACTATACAGGGTCCAACTTAATATGCTGACAGTTTTTTAAGGGGATATAATTCGGAGCGCGCTCCATACAAACGTACTATGGTGATATTTTCAATACAAACCAAATAAAGGATTAATTTAAGATTTGTATGGAAATCCTTGAGGCACTATAACTTTAAAACTATACATTTTAACGAAAATTTGACTCTATACAAGCATAGAAATATTTTTTTAGATTGATTCTGAAAAATTTCATTGATTTTAATTGGTTAGTATTGAAATTATCACCATAGTACGTTTGTATGGAGCACGCTCCGAATTATATCCTCTTAAGAGGATGTTCAGACCATCAAACTTTCTCTATGGGACCAACATAGAAATCGCAATAGAAACCCATACATTTGGCTCGAGTAGGTTTGAACTTTTGTATGCCATAGAGAAAGTTCTTCAGTTTCACGGTCTGATCATACCATTACAAAAGTTTCAGGATATTAAGAAGGACCCTGTATACAAAGGAGATGGTTATCCGAAACCGGGAGATTACAGGATTCTTCCCCTGAACGGAATTACCTTCCTCATTTACCACGTTTTGAAAGTTGAAGAAACAAATATGCAACACAAAAGATCCCATTGGTTGGCTGCCAGCCCCCAAAATGAGATAAAGTAAGATAGCAATAAAATAAAGAATCAGAACGATGGTTAAACTAGGTTAGAGGCACGGATATAAACCAATGGATGCTAATCCTCCTTACAAATATAGAAACACGAAAATTGACCATAGCAGTCGGTAATGTTCGTCCTTGTTTCGTATACGTTTCCGTCGATGTTTCCATCGTGTTTAATTTGTCCCTTTCTATCTTTACTTTACTTTACTGTATAGTATCATTATATTATTAAATAGACTATGTATTATTGTATACATAACTTTAGCTTAAGAATTTATATTGTAATAGTTATTAAGTCGTGTTATGTTGTAGAGTTTCTGGCCGCATCTTCTCTACAGCGACAACACGTTCCGCCGCGGTGGTAGCTTTAAAAAGATTTGAAGTTTGATAAGAGTGCTGCAAGCTCCTATATTACATCATAAGCATATGCTCACGACTATATTCCCCGAGGAGGTAGTCAGAGATATTCTGAAACTTCAGAACATCCACGTTTCACCAGTAGTACCGAAACTCTGTCCAGTGTGACGGGGGGTGAGCCCGTCGCCTCTTATAATGGACAGTGGGTACAATACATGCCTCGAAATTGAAGCATGCAGGTTTCCTCACGATATTTTCTTTCACCGAAAAGCCAGCTCCTATATTGAATAAATTATATTGACTTTGACTTTGACTTCACGACGCACCGCTTTCATACATTTCGTATGAAAAGCTTCTGAAGCGGCACCCAGGCGGCACGATGCCCGCGCCGTGCCCGTCCCGTACCCATCCCCATCCCGTACCCTCGCCCCATGACTGTTGTGTATGTTTCTTGCCTTAGGTTTAACGCATGATAGAAAGGGACAAAGTTAACCTTTGGAAAAATGGACGGAATATGAAAGGACAAACTGCCATGGCTTATTTTTATGTTTCACCGCTTGTAAGGCAGTCTGTTCTCCACAATATATTTTCCAGCTTCCTTGATAGATGCCTTGAAAATTCTCTGACAGCATGTTGACTATTGCCTCCACCAAACCGCACTGGGCCTGCGTAATCCACTCCCTTTCACCATTATTCTTGAAAGGATTCTGTCCTAACTACAGTGGGATAGTACTGGCTAAATTTACTAATATTTAATGAAAAGGCAGGCCAATTTTAGGATTGGCCGAAAAGAGATGGCTTATTAAAAGCAATCACATAATTTTGAAATACTTTAAAATGTGTGAGTTTTATATTCTCAAAGACAGTGCTATTGGCAGTCAGCGTTGCCAGACATACGGATTTATCCGTAGATTTACGGATTTCTGGCCTGGCCTACAGATTTCAATGGCAAATCTACTAATATCCCTAAAATGTCAATTAGCCGAAAAAAATTATTCCCAGCCGCAAATAAATCAATTCATGTTCACTTTTTTGTGTATTGGACTGTGTTTCGTATTAAAATATGGCTAGTTCCTACTCTTTTCCATCTCCATCCTTCTACTTTCTGTCCCTATACAGACAGAAATAATGAAACAGAAAGTTAAGTTAGAACAGAAAAGAAAGAGTTTAAATGCATGGATTTTCATGTTGTCTGGGGATTATTCTCGCTTAAACTTGTCTAAGTTTCCAATTTCTTCGCCAATTTAGTCAAATGTTTTGGGTAAGTTTACTTCAAAATAGTCAGTTAAAGCGTTAAAAAAGTCTGTAGATCAACCAATTTTCCTAGGCGTAATCTACGGATTTCTCCGGATTTTTCAACCTTGACTGGATGGATTTCTAAAAATTGGATCTGGCAACACTGTTGGCAGTATAGTTAGCGCGGGAGTTTGCTTGGCGCCATTGCTCTAGCTGTGTTTCGTGTTATTTGAAATTCGTAAAAAATTGGTTTTAGTGATATTTGTGACATAATTTCGTGCGGATTGTGTACCAAACAGTTGCGTAAAGCGACCGATGTAACAGGAATGTCAAATAAATACGATAACAGAACATAAGTATTGGTTCAAGTTAACTCGTACATGGTCATTTTGGCGGCAACGCGCGAGCTTACGAAATCGACCACAGATTCATCGTCATTTATCATCCCATCATCAAAATAAAGAATATAAAGAAAAAAATAACGAATGGCTCAAAAGGACTAGTATCCAGAGCCGTTAAAGACATTATAACAACAATATAGTTAGCGCGGCTTGGCGCCATTGCTCTTGTTGTGTTTCGTGTTATTTGAAATTCGTAAAAAGTTGGTTTTAGTCATATTTGTGACATAATTTCGTGCGGATTGTGTACCAAACAGTTGCGTAAAGCGACCGACGTAACAGGAATCTCAAATAAATACGATAACAGAACATAAGTTTTGGTTCAAGTTAACTCGTACACGGTCATTTTGGCGGCAACGCGCGAGCTTACGAAATCGACCATAGATTCATCGTCATCTATCATCCCATCATCAAAATAAAGAATATAAAGAAAAAAATAACGAATGGCTCAAAAGGACTAGTATCCAGAGCCGTTAAAGAAATTATATAAAAAAATATATAGTTAGCGGTTTAAGTAGTTTATCTTGCTAACTATACGATCTAGTTGTGAGGGCCCAGGTGTTGACTTAGCGACTTAAGGCGGCTAGTTATGAAACTTTGTCTCAAGTTGCATCAAGCACTGCGGCTGCGTCTCTAAGATCTTATGAAGTTTGTTGAAATAGTTAGTTGTAACATTATAATAATACAGCTACAATATATATACGTTAATAAATAACAACTTTTCCAATGAATTAATCTATATGTTACCGACAATCTGTATAATCTGGTATTATATACAATACCTAGGCATTTAATAGAATACCTAAAACGTGCCTAAAATGTACCTAGACCAAGGTCACGGACGTCATTAAAAAATGCCAGGTTAAAACTAGCCGAAAGAGAGTCGCGCTGCAAGTCTGACGGAGGGTGGACGCGTGCGTGGTGGCCTCTCTTAGGCTTGCACGTGGCTCCGCCATTTTGTGAAGCTCTTTTGTATTTTAACCATAAAACAATTACTTGAGATTATGAACTACTTGACATTGGCCAGAATTGCCGCGCTAGACGCAAGCAACCGGCCATTAATTAAGAAAAATAGAAAAATAGAACTACCCGAAATCGAAGGGAATGTATGATAAGATGTATGGACTTAGAGGAAGCAAGAGAGGTGTGCCAGAACCGCCCAAAGTTGAGATCTATAGTTTCTGCCTACCCCTCTGAGAAAAAGGCGTGAGTTTATGTATGTATGTATGTACCTAATACTATACCTAATAGTATAAAATAAATAATTACCGTATAGGTAATGTATGAAATATTATTTATTTTATACTTTGCCTAGGTATTCTATACAATACCGAATTCGCAGTCTTTAATAAGTGTAAAAGACGAGAGCAAGTCACAAGCAAGCAAGCCAGCATGCAAGAAGCAAGCAAGCAAGCAAGCAAGCAAGCAAGCAAGCATGAGAGGTTGGAAAAACTCGTTTTTTTAACCAAAAAAATTAGTTGAATAAATCGAGTGAGGTGTCGTTGGATAGTTCTTGTCCAATGGAACAAAACTCCCATAGAAAAATAGGGCTCCCCATCCTTCCCCCCTCCCCCTCTAACTTCCAAATATTATTTTAAGTATGACAATCGACACTACTACTATTTCTTATTCTACTTATGCAATGGCTACGGAACCCTATCATGGGCGAGTCCTACACGCTCTTGGCCGGTTTTTTAAACCTTGAATGGGTATATCTGCACGACTGTTTTTCTAATAAAGAATTCGCTATATTCGAAATGTTTTAATACAGTGATTTAATACAGTAGGTAAATTACGAGCCCCAGACGATTTTATTACCTCTATTTAACTAAAAGAAAAAGGTAGAATAATAGTCTAGGAAAAATAAGGTTTGAGATTGCATTAAAGACACTTTAGTAAATTGTGTTTGAAATAATATTAATGTTAGTTTATCACATTTTTGTCGTGATTACGTGGTTATATTGGGTCAGGAACCTGAGAAATACCTTAAAATCGATATAAATGTACAGATGACAAGCTTATTTCGAAAGATATTTCTTCCAGCATACTAGCAAAAGAGACAGTTAATTATCACAAGGCAAATTTAATGTGTACAAACAAACAGTAAATAATTTAGTTTTGAGGTTATAATTTTTGAAGACTTACAAAATATTAAATATCTACTCAAATTAACGACATTAACCGGGGATTATTATTGTTATAAGTAAAACGTATTGAATGAAGCCATCCTGTACAAAATCACCAGTTTTCCAATTTTTGTTCATACCTAAATTTAATGTTTTGTAAATATCTTAATTATTCAATAATACACAATAAAAAATTGGGGATTATTGAGAATTTATGTTTTTCAGGTATTTATCTACTATATTCTAAATGATCACCAAAAGTGTAATTAATGCAACCTTCTCCATTCAAAAATCCATAGATTTCCCCGACTATAATTGCATTGCCATTTTTCATTCGCAATAAATATTCGAAAAATATCTATTAAGATATTTCTCTAGCATCCATTTTAAAAGTCCACCTTTATTATGGACCAGGTGTACGAAATAAAAATTGGGATAGTCCAACATAAGCATTCTGTAGGGTAATGGTATTTTTTACGGTTTCGGGTTTATGGCGCGGGCGTCCGGATTTACGACCGATACCCGAGGCCTATTGGAAAAATATGTGATTATTTGATATTATATCACTGTTTTTATAGTTATGTGATGTGTGAATTATGATGAGATAAAGATATGTGGACGTTTATCGGAGGTTCCTATTCATATAGGCGATTTTCCTTGTTGCGATTTTGATAGATTTTTTCTTAATTCTGCATTTATACCAAGATCCGGCCGCAAAGTTATGCACCTATTTGTTCGGTGAACGAAATTTGATTTAAGTTAATGTTTGTAAAGGGGTTCATACAACGCCGCCGGGTTGCCTAGCAAAATCTTGCCGCAAGTACTACCATTATGAGTTATGGTACCATGGCGACACAGGTAATATAAAGGTTGTTAACAGAATTTTACATTGAGCTTTGTGATCTACCCATGAGCATGCAATAAAGAATTCGAGATGCGGCATGCAGAACATTTACTACAATTCTTTAAATATAAGTATTACATGTAATATAAGTGTTACATTTAATGTTTGGGAAGTAATTGAGATGTCATCTGAAGGAGACCGATGTAACCACCGGGTTGCCACCTCTCAGTCTGCCGCAACTCTAGGTTTGCCAGGTTCAAATAAGTCATTTTAACCCTTTGAGTTGCGAAATTGTGGCAGACTGAGAGATGGCAACCCTAGTTTTTCTAGTTCTTAAACATTTCGTTCACCAAACAAATAGGTGTATAATTTTACGGTCGGATCTCGTACCAATTGTTTGTTCGTTTAAATAGTTATTTTTAGGATATTCTGTCGAATGTATCTCTAGGTTACCTGTATTAAATTAAATTGATACCACTTCGTATGACCTTTGACTAATTATTATAAGGACTAGCCTTGCGGTAGCATTTCCCCTCTGCCACGGTATAAGCACAATTGATCTTGTGCATTTACATTCAATTTTACACCTTATCACTAAACGAGACAGCCTATAATTGCGAAATAATAACTTCGACCTTAGAACGTTTGGGGTTCACACGAGACTACTTTTCATGATTTTTAACATTCAAAATTAGAATCTAAAGTTATGGGGAATAAAATCCAAAGTCGCGGATTTCATGTTACCTCGCCCCCCGCAAAAAGTGGCAGAAATGTTTGTTAGTAGAATTACACGCGTAACCAGTCCACATATAAATAGTCAAAGGGTATGACACATTCTGGAATAAAATGCTATTCCAGGAATGTACAATATTTATTGGAAAGAGAATTAACTACAAAATACTAAACATTACATTAATAATTAATTATAAAATTGGCACACTGGACAGAGTTTCGGTACTACTGGTGAAACGTGGATGTTCTGAGGTTTCAGAATATCTCTGACTACCCCCTCGGGGAATATAGTCGTGAGCATATGCATGCATGCATGCATAAAATTGACAACATGCCTGGAATTACAATGTTCTATGTTTCAATTACCTTGCTTTGAATAAACGAATGTTTGAATTGGCAATGTTTACGAATTATTGTTATTTAATAGAAATTTTATACTGTGCACGCATCACTTAAAAACGACTGAGCTGATTTGGATGAGGTTTTCACAAAACATAGAGCTTAGTTTGGATTAACATAATATAGGGTTCATAATTCATCGCAATCGCTGCATTCAATCAAAAGTTAACGAAGTAGCGGGCGCCGCTAGTCAAAAAATAGATCGTGAATAAATACTACAATTTATTACTGAATGCAAAAACCCTACCTCACCCCGGAATCAAACCCGGAACCCTCCGGATCAGCACTAACACAAAGTAAACCTTAAATAAGGCATGCGTCCCACCGTCCGGCGAGCTAGCGTTGAAGCAAAGCTATAAATAACATAGCATTGCATATGCTAACAACTATATTCCCCGAGAGGGTAGTCAGAGATATACCGAAAATTCAGAACACGTTTCACTAGTAGAAACGAAACTCTATGTCCAGTGTGACGGGGAGTGAGACCGTTTCCATGTCTCTCCTGTAATGGACAGTGGGTAAAATACATGCCTCGAAATTGAAGCATGTTTTCACACAGAGGACAGAGTTTCGGTACTACTGGTGAAACGTGAATGTTCTGAGGTTTCAGAATATCTCTGACTACCCCCTCGGGGAATATAGTCGTGAGCATATGCTAGTATAATTGATAATTATATCAACGTTTCTGGCCAAACCCAAAAGACTGAATTCCCCAAAAACATTTAATAGCCTATCGCTCATGTACCAGCGCAGGAATACATGCCTAAGTTGGGACGCTTTTGAAACACAACTATTCCTCTAATAGGGTGATAGAACACCTGCCTAGTTTGGTCAGCGATTCTCAAAGCTATGTATACAAGGTGTTACAAAAATACAAACAAACATTTAAGGGGGTGATTTAGACCATCAAGCTGAACAACTTTCACTATGGGACAAATAGAGAAATCGCGAAAAAAACTCGGATGTTCCATACTAAACTACAAATCTACTCGAACTAAATGTATGGGACAGCTGTTTTTTTTTCGCGATTTCGGTATTGAAAGTTGTTCAGTTTGATGGTCTAAACAACTCCCATTTTAATGTTCCCAGTTTTTAATGTTTATTTTTACTTTTGTAACACCTTGTATAGGGTGTTAGGGTAAATAGTTGCATTTACTTTAATGGGTGATCGTACTCATGATACTAAATAATTTCGCCAAAGGAACGAAGGGAAATTCGCTTAAAAACACCTTTTCATACAAACGTTCGATCAGCTGATTACATTAGTACCTATGGAAAGGAAGTCCAAATGAAAAATAAATGACAACATAAAATTTTTTTAACCACCTGTTTTTAATAAAGAATATAAAAATAGGTTAAAAAATAAGAGAAATGTATTTTTCCGAATTTATTTTTGACCGATATTTCTATTTTTAGTTTACTTTAGAAATTTCTGACAAACGTAGGATTTATGGCTAAGATACCTTGGCCGCAATAACATTAAAAATAAAAACTGTAAAATACAATAGAAAAGCCAAGCAGGCAAAGGAATAAAATCTCATTCAACCTCTATTATATTTTTCAGTATTTTTCAAATAACTCGAGAAAAAATGGATAGAAAAATCTGATAATTTTGATATAAGCTTTGAATCACATAATCTCCAAATGGTTTTCTTATTTTGGTACCTTTCTTAAAATGAAATGTTGTCAATTAAAATAAATGGTTTTGCTTATTTCCTATAGGATTCTTAGGGATTTTTTTTCAATATCATGCATACAATCCCTTTAATACCCTTAAAGTAATGCAAACGTTTACCCTAACATCCTGTATTTAGGGCCTCACCCACTTCCTTCCTACCTGCCTTCTTTATGGCGTTATTGTGCGTAGGCCACCAGTCCCACAACACACTCCCATCACTGTAACTCGTATACACCAGTATCAACAGCGGCGACCATTCACAACACTAGACAATGAAGTCCAGCGAGCCCGGGGGATGACTCTAATCTGTATTGGAACCCGCAATTAATTAATCAAAGAAATTAGGTGGAGTAGGAGAAATAAATATCCGACTTCCTCCATTGCAAACGGGAGACAGCTAGAGGAAAATCATGGCCTAAACCAACTCCAGAGATAATTTATAGTAGAGTTGAAAAACCTACCGCAAAAGCATTTGCTCGCACGCGCTCATTCACATCGATTAGTACGGAGAGACGTGTCCCCGGGCGGATACACCTTAAGAGGATATAATTCGGAGCGCGCTCCATACAAACGTACTATGGTGATATTTTCAATAATAACCAATTAAACTCAATGAATTTTTTTAGAAAAAATCTAAAAACAAATTTCTATGCTTGTATAGAGTCAGATTTTCGTTAAAATATAGTTTTAAAGTTACAGTGCCTCAAAGAAATCAATACAAATCTGAAATTAATCCTAGCATTGAAACTGTATATTTTAACGAAAATCTGACTCCATACAAATCTCATCTGCCAGCATTGAATCGCATTTTTCCGTCGCTAAATCCTTTTCTGTCGCTCAGGAACGTCATTTGCTAGAGCGAGAAAGATAGCGGGAATGCGACAGCACGCGGCAGCACCGGCAGTGCTGCGACTTTTTCGCTCTAGCAAATGACGGACGTTCCTAAGCGATAGAAAAGGATAGAGCGTGGAAAAATGAGATTCCGTGCTACCAGATGAGGCAGCCCTTTACGCTAGTAGCAGTCTTAGATTATAGGTACATCCTCTGCAGTACATACATACATAAACTCACGCCTTTTTCCTAGAGGGGTAGGCAGAAACTATAGATCTCCACTTTGGGTGGTTCTGACACACCTCTCTTGCTTCCTCTAAGTCCATACATCTTTTCATATATTCCCTTCGATTTCGGTTACTTTTAACCTGGCATTTTTTAATGACGTCCCTGATCTGGTCTAGGTATCCTCTCCTAGGTCTGCCTCTACCAATGTTTCCTTCCACACACGCCATATATATATCTGTTTCGCAAGTCGACTTTCATTCATCCTTTCAATATGTCCAAACCATCGAAGCATTTCCTTCTCTACTTTATCGAAGCATTCCCTTCTCTACTTTATAGAAGCATTCCCTTCTCTACTTTAATCTCTGCAGTAGTATTCGTATAATAAGCTGGTGAAGTATTTCCAAGTCATCCAATAATATTTTAACAAACATACCTAGATCAGAGACCAAATGCAACTAACTTAGGACACCGAATGTACAGTTAACTAGAAAACTTTTACTCTTATTAATCATAGATAAAACCACAACAGGAAGGGGCAGCACTCAGAATAAACATTCACCTTAATGGCCAAAAAATGTTACTGATTGTGATTACATTGCTACACACGGTAAAGAATTTCATCTCAGCCGATATACGTCCACTGCTGGACATAGGCCGCCCCCCAGGATCGTCACAATGACCGGTCCTGCGCTACCCTCATCCAACGGGTTTCTTCCATATACTAGCCTGTTTAGTTCTCTTCTTGTCAGTGTGAGACCGTTTGTATGAAGTATTCAGAGAGTGGTAAAGCTTTTCATTAAAAAAATCTTGCTATTGTAATATCATTTAAACAACGTTTTTTTTTATATTTTGAATAGCATGTAATCATGACCAAACTCAAAACCTACAATACTGCTACTGAATGGTACGAGTTAGGTCGGCCGTAAGTCATGGGCAGAGCGTGCGGGGGCGATTAATTATTATTATGGGGCGCTCAAAAGTAATCGTGGGCCCGCCCTGTGTTTGTAGTTTGAAGCCACATTTTGTTTACACTATTTACAAACATCAGTATCGCTGGATAGACCAGGTCACCAAGGATCTCGAGGTGCCCAACTGGACTGAGTAGGCGTGTTTTGTAGTCGGAGGCCGAGACCCACTTCGGGTAAGCCAGCGGGTAAGTTAAGTAAGTATTTAGAAACATAAAAATGCATCTTCCTTTTTTGTGATTATTCTAAGTTGCCTTACCTTTTTAGATATTTATTTTCCCTAACGGCAAATTGTGACCTAACACTTGGATAACTTTTCTACCTAATTCAGAAATTACGAAGAGTATTCGTGTTTCGGTTGTGTTGAATTAGTTTTCTTTTCGCGATAACAAGTAGGTTAAGTCCTTTCTAACACCACCGGCTTACCTCTAATATACAGGGTGTAAACATACGATACTACATTAAGGTTCTACTGCCCGATTTTACCGTAAAATTGGTTAACTTTGTAACTATTTTATACATTATAGTTAATGCACTTAGGCACTTTTTAAGCAGAAAACAAAACTGAATAATCTACAGGATACGAGAAGTGATTTGGTTTTTCTCGAAATTTATGTGCTATCGGGCCGTCAGAAGTTAATATTATTAGGTAAGTACTTTACAAATGACTAAAACAAATGTTTTAATTTAATAATATATCCATCTAAAAGAAAAAAAACATTAAAGATAATTTACCATCCACTTAACCCTAAACCCTTTTCTAATTATTGAGGGTCGTTTTGGCGGGAAAACGTAATTCCCACTGACATTTAAAAAGGGCTAAAATCGAATGTCCTTTTGCCTAATTCGAAATATTTCGAGTTGTTTTTATGTGACCTTTATTCGGTGTACTTTTTGCACCCGAATTCTTTGTGTAAAAAAATAAACTAAATATTCTTCGCATCCGCCCTGGATTAACGAATACGTGTTTAAATGGCACTGTCCGGGACTAACTGCTTAGCATCCCTTCCGAAGCATGGTGGCGTTCTAGATCAAATACCACTAAAACTATCCAAAGATTTACTTCCGTAATCGTTTCCAATAAAGAGAAAAAAAAGAGAGAGAGAGTTCTAATTCTACAAAACCATTAGGTAGGTGGGTTATTATTAACATTATGAGAAGCAGAAGTTAATGTAGGTGCCAAGAACATTGTATATGTACGTACACTCTAAATTACTCTCAATCTCTCTATAAGACAAAAAAGAAGGAGAGAGAGTTCTAACTCTCTCTCTTTTTTGTCATAGAGAGTGAGAGAGAGAGAGAGAGTAATGTAGAGTGTACATTAACTTCTGAACCTCATATGGTTGATAGGTGGGCAGTAACTAATGATTTTGTCGCTTCGATTATATTGATCAAAGTTTTGTATACCACATATTTTTGACATGCCTATTAAAATGCAGTACCTTATCAAAACAGTGACATCAGCCTTTTTCCGGCAGATTGAAATATTAAGTCTCGGGCGGGACTTGAACCTGCACTCTTCCAAACCGGGGAATTGCGTTATCCAATTTCGCCACCGAGCCCACAACCCAGAGAACGAAATTCGATCAATAGTTCAGACTGCCGACTTTAGGCGGGGGCCGGGTTTAGGTGCCTTTACCCTAATCAGTATCGCGTCGTAAGCTACGTGGTACGGAAACTGCGACGGGCTACGTACACGTAGCATTTTTTTCTCAGTGTTAAGATAAACAATCACTTTACAGCCGAGTCGATTTACATCAAACTTAAACCCGGCATTCGACTAGTCTGACTGTCATAAAACAAAACTTATTTATGGTTTTGTACAGAACACTAATTGCGCTAGTTAGTCTCGCACTAACTTCATTTATAAATTCTCGACCATTTCCATTTCCTATCAAAATACCATTAAGAGTACAAAATTGCACTGTTATTTATTTACGCATTTATTTAAGGTGTCGTTCCGCTACTGTGAAACTGAAAAGATATATTTACGGGCGCCCCACTATCTGAATTATCCGAAGGACGTCCCAGTTTTATCCGAAATCGACGTAGAACGTAACAGAGGTGCGTAAGTCTTACTAAAAACAATTAAATTCAATAAAGTGATCCTCGGCGGCTCGAAAAACATCTTTGACAGCAAATTGACCACTTACTTGCCTTCACCAATCCTCTGATCATTTGACCCCACCTCTGATCATCTGACCCCACCTCTGATCATTTGACCCCAACTCTTATCATCTGTCCCCACCTCAGATCATCTGTTCCCACCGAATGTATGCAAGCGACGTGTCGTGATTATACTCAAGCGGTGCGGCACGGATGTCTGCGCCGCGTCTGTCTCGCGCATCGCCTTTCGTCTCTTCTGTATGTTTCACGCTAAAGATGTGCAGGACGCCTGAAGGTATTAGTCACCTCTCACGACACGCAGGGCCATCTGAACGATACCTATTGGGCACCGGGGTAAGAAAATAAGACTGCGCTCCCCATGCCAACAAAAAAAAAAATTCTCATTTTTTTTTACAAGCTTTATTTAACTTGCCTTATTAGTTAATTTGTTAGTATGTTTGGTGAGTCGCGCTGCAAGTCTGGCGGAGTACGGACGCTTGCGTATCGGCGCGTTGGGCTTGCACGTGGCTCCACCATTTTGTGAACTCTTTTGTGTTTTAACCTTAAAACAATCACTTGAGATTATAAACTACTTACATTGGCAAAACTGCCACGCTAGACTTAATTAATACTACTGATCATTTTCCTTCGTATACTCTCCACATAACGAGACATTGGCTGAATTGTGATAACACATTGGATGCCACTAAACAAAAATTTAATTGAAAGTAGTATGTTTGGTACAAATCTTGCTAGTTTCGAACCACTTCTAGGTATTATATCGAGCTGAAACTTGTTATACATGTAGAAACCAGATGACAATGCAATATTATGGTTTCAGGAGCTGATCTGATGATGGAGCCGGAAGGCAATGACGGGGATCTCCGGTGCAGTTAATTTAGACCCCACCGAGTTTGAGCTCATTCGATTGGTCTCGATGAGAAGTTTGCTTACAAATGGTGATCGAGCCGTATTGGCGTAGGCGCTCCGTGGGGCGTATGTTTAAATAACATTAGTGCCTATATTTTATAGGTATAATGCAGATAACACATAATAAAAATTAGCAGATAAAGTTGGCTTTTTCCCCAAAGACCCGGCGCACGGACCTTTGGGGCGCACCCTTTGGACCCCCGCGTGAAGTCGCCCCTGACAACACCCCGCTGTATGTATGTATGTATATGCTCATGACTATATTCCCTGAGGGGGTAGTCAGAGATGTTCTGAAACCTCAGAGCATCCACGTTTCACCAGTAGTACCGAAACTCTGTCCAGTGTGACGGGGGGTGATCCCGTCGCCACTTATAATATACAGTGGGTACAATACATGCCTCGAATTTGAAGCATGCCGGTTTCCTCAAGATGTTTTTCTTCACCGAAAAGCCAGTGGTGTTACAAATCGTACATAAATTCCGAAAAACTCATTGGTACGAGTCGGTCTGGACGAGGATCGAACCATCGCCTCCTGCACGGCGGGCACACCCCACTGGGTTGGTGTTATTCAAACCCCGACCCCACACGGCGGATAAATACGTGTACATTTACGTCGTAGGTCGAAGTGACGCGGCGGGGTATCTTCGTTTCGTTTTCAGCTTATCGGAAGCGCAAAGTGTGCCGGCAGTTGACGGCTGCCTCGTAGCGGACTGGATGCACTTGCACTGCCGCCATTTTGAAATCAGCGCAATTTTTTTGGGTAACGAACAGAATGTGTTTTTTGAAATTTTGTTTTGTTTAAAAGAAGTGTGTTGTAGAGTTTCTGGCCGCATCTTCTCTACAACGGAACACCTTCTCTACGACGCGGTGGTAGAACATGACTTCAAAAAGTTATCTATGTGATATTATATTGAATAAACAATTTTGACTTTTGAATGATTGCGAGTTTAGGTATATAGGGTATTTCTATATAGGGTCCAACTTAATATGCTGACACTTTTCTAAGGGGATGATCAGACCATCAAACTGGACAACCTTCTCTATGGGACCAACATCGAAATCGCGAAAAAAAAATCTATTGCTCCATACAAAACTGCAAAACTAACTCGAGTCAAATGTAAGGGAAAGCTGATTTTTTTTTCGCGATTTCGATGTTGGTCCCATAGAGAAAGTTATTCATTTTGATGGTCTGATCATCCCCTCAAAAAAGTGTCAGCATATAAAGTTGGACCCTAAATAGAAATAATAATATTTAGGTACCTACCTACCTAGCCAGGGGGTAACAATACACCCTAATTTTAAAGGAGTGTTCCGTACCACACTAGCACACAACATAATATTTAACTTAAAAAGTTTTTTTTCTCCGGGACCGACTCACAATTGGCCGGTTTTTATTTACTAAGTTTGACGCATGTATGTATGACCGTTTTTACGATAGAGCGAGAAGAAACAACGTCGGTAATAACTAGTTTCTTGTATGGAGATGTTTCCTATCATACATACGTAAATACATAAACTCACGACCGTAATTTCCTTTCGGGGTGGTCAGAAACATTGCTACAACTACCAACTGTCTGTATAAGAACGTAGTTGTAGCAATGCTCACATTTAGCTATTTAAGTTTCAGGATGGAATGACGTGTCCAGTGGTGAGAGGTGGCTAGCCTTTCGCCCGCATAAACACTGCACAAGAAACCTTTAATCCCTTAGTCGCCTCGTACGACAGCCACGGGAAGACTTGGGGTGGTCCATTCTAAGCCGGAAGCACACGGCATGTTTTCTATCGTGCATTGTATTTTGTTTGGTGTAAATAAAGTATATTTCATTCATTCATTCATTCAATTTTCTATCAGTACCTACTCCTTTTCGAAATGATGTTGGTATGGTTATACCTACTTAATTTCGGATAAAAATAAGCATTATTACGGATATGTTCAGATTATTCCCAAAGAAATGCGTGTGTCTTTCTAAAAAAATCATATTACTTATTTACCCACCCAAAGTTTCTGGGTCACAATTTGTCTTATTTTACCACAAAGTCCGAATGGAGACGAATTCCTCGAAAGGTTTCCACGAAAATTACTATTGAAAGGTTTTGGCGAAGGCGCGTAACCTAATTTGCGGGCACTCCTATACTTCGACGCTTAGAAATTGCTTGGAAATAAGGATTTTCGCCGGGTTTTACTCTAGACCTAAGTTAAGAAAAAGGAAAGAAAATGTTTTATTTTGATCTAGGTAGTGAATGTTGGGTATAGTTGCAGAAAAAGACAAGTGTGTAAGTGTCTCACGACTATATTCCCCGAGGAATATAGACTTTATTGACTATATTCTGAAACCTCAGAACATCCACGTTTCACCAGTAGTACCGAAACTCTGTCCAGTGTGACGGGGGGTGAGCCCGTCGCCACATAATGGACAGTGGGTAGAATACATGCCTCGAAATTGAAGCATGCAGGTTTCCTCACGATGTTTTCCTTCACCGAAAAGCCAGTGGTGTTACAAATCGTAGATAAAATCCGAAAAACTCATTGGTACGAGTCGGTCTGGACGGGGATCGAACCATCGCCTCCTGCACGGCCGGCAAGGTTACTCGCCACTGGACCACCACGGCTTAAAGAGATCTGTAAAATACAAGATGCACATCTTCCTTGATTTGGTTTATTCTCAGAAATAAGGAAAGTTTTCTATAAAATCAAATTTCATACATACATCGACGGAGAAATAAATCAATCAGAAAAACTCGTTAAAAGTTACGATGGCTTTTAATCTTCATAAAAAAATAAATCAGTTTCTTTACATAAATCATCGTTAGACGAAAATATTCGGTGAATTTATAACAAAAATATAATTTTCTCGTACTAAACGTTAATTAAGGGTATATTATTGTTGGCGCGCTCGATACAAACGAAGTCTGGTGATATTTTCAATACTAACCGATTAAACTCAATGAAATTTTGCAGAAACAATCTAGAAACAAATCTCTATGCTTGTATCGTGTCAGATTTTCCTTAAGATGTATAGTTTTAAAGTAACAGTGCCTAAAAGATTTCCATACAAATCTTAAATTAATCCTAGCACTAAAACTGTATACTTTAACGAAAATCTGACTTCATACAAACAGAGATTAGTTTCTAGATTGTTTCTGGAAAATTTCATTGACTTGAATTGGTTAGTATTGAAGATATCACCAGACTTCGATTGTAGTAGCAAGCATTTACGCATTCGGAATAAACTTCTCTTAAAAACCTGCCCCCCTAGACAAAGTGACATTCTATTGGCGTTGACGCTAGTAGAAAATGACAGAATGTATGGACTTGACATAAGGGATCGTCAAAATGTTTCGATCGCTCTGCGATCGCTAATGTCAAATTCATACATTATGTCATTTTCTACTAGCGTCAACGCCTTTGACTATATGTGGACTGGTTACGCGTGTAGTTCTACTAACAAACATTTCTGCCACTTTTTGCGGGGGGCGAGGTAACATGAAATCCGCAACTTTGGATTTTATTCTCCATAACTTTAGATTCTAATTTTGGATGTTAAAAATCATGAAAAGTAGTCTCGTGTGAACCCCAAACGTTCTAAGTTTGAAGTTATTATTTCGCAATTATAGGCTGTCTCGTTTAGTGATAAGGTGTAAAATTGAATGTAAATGCACAAGATCAATTGTGCTTATACCGTGGCAGAGGGGAAATGCTACCGCAAGGCTAGTCCTTATAATAATTAGTCAAAGGTCAACGCCAATAGAATGTCACGTTGTCTAGGGGGGCAGTTCTTCAAATTTCTTGTAGACCGCCTTTCTTGTTAAAAAGCTTAAATTTTGTTTCCAGATGTCGCCAACTTCTCTCCTCCTCCTCTCAATTGTCTACCTCCTAAGTCCAGCATACACACAGGAACAGTCCAGGGAACGACCGATATTTCGTTATCTAAACTTGCAGCCAAAATATACAAGGAAACCATGCTCGTGGTGCAACCTGAAGCCCCAAGAAAACTTAATGAAATCGAACGTGCATATGTCTAACAATGAAGATGCTTATAATAATGCGCTTGAGTCACTGAGCGATTTGTTAAAAATACCCGTTTTTTTAAATTCGAAAGGTAATGTTCGGACGAATGATAATTTGTTAAGACGCTCCCCATAGGGTAAACGCAGGGTCGGGCCATATTTTGCTGGCTTTTATAATAAATATATCTTCTCGTTATTTGAAACACATACAAATTAATGAAAAATATGGTTTTTTTTAAGTCTATAAAGTATTTATTATAGGAATCAAAATTGCATAATATACACCATTACAAAACAATTAATTATAAAATTGGCAACATGCCTCGTCCAAAAGGATTTACAGTCAAATATCCATGACCAGCTTCGTCACAAGAAGGTATACATATAAATCCACAACACGTTACGTCAGCAAATTAAAAAAAAAATAATAATAGCAAAATATAGCATATTCAACATTTGGGCTTTATTTGCTATAAAGTATTTTTCTATAAAATAAATATGAAACCTGTTAGGTAATCAAAGGAAAGCTTAAATATTGGAAAAAATCTGTAGGTATTATGTGCATCTACTTTATAAGTTGAAGTCACTTTTACTTGCGACACACACCAGTATTGCCACCAGTGGCGTAGACAATATAAAGATCTAAAAATGCTATGAATTACATTTTTTTAGACCAATTTAATGAGTTAATTAGATAAATTCAATATTTGGTGCGAATTCTTACGATTTTCGAATATGATTTCCTTGGATTAGAAGGCACCAGTCAAAAATAGGTATCCTACCTACGAAAATGATGTAGTTTAGTAGAGGGGAGCCGGCTCTGAAAGGGTCAAGGTCATTCGGTCGGGGATACCTCTTAAATAAATTTATTTACAGGATACAGTAGAACCTTAGAGCATGTAACTATTATGGACGAATTACGCTTGTAATTCTACTAACAAACTTTTTTGCCACTTTTGCGCGGGGCCGAGGAAGTATGAAATCCGTAACTTTGGATTTAATATCATTTACCTACTATAGATTCTAATTTTGATTGTTACCTAGCAATAGTATCGTGTGAATCTCAAACGAGAGCTGTGCACAGCTCTTTTGGAAAGTTAAATTTATAATGTAACATTTCATTATTACTAAAATTAATAAAAAATTGTTACTATTTTTAAGGTTTTTTATTTCCCAATTTTATTTTATTTTTAACTGAATTAGAACGATATTTTAAATTCTCAATGAAATAAAAACTCTTTTTAATTTCGGCATGTCACATTGTTGTATTAGATTAGAGCAACTGGTCGATTTTTTTGAGAGAAATTGTTAAAATAGCCTTTTAGCTCTTTTAAGAATAAAATATTTTATTTGTTATTTAGTTAATGGCATCAATATTTTTAATTCGGGACAGCATTAAGTTTAACTTTATAATGACGTCTTTTTGGTCTGAAATTCCCTTGGTAAAATGGCCAAGGAAATTGATAATATTAAAACTTCTTGGAAATGGTAAAATTAAACAAAAAATTATAAAGTACCTACCTAATTATACGACACATCTACTCCCTGTCCAAAATGTACATTTAGTAATTGTGAAACCTAGTGTGCATCCTTTTCAGTTCAGGGCTAAGTCATTTTAAAATGTAAGAAAGGGACGCAAGAAACCCTAAGAGATGTTTCTTCCGAATGCGTAAATGCGCGCTACTTACAAACGATGTCTGGTGATATTTTCAATACTAATCAATTTATATAGATTGTTTCAGAAAAATTTCATTGACTTTAATTTGTTAGTATTGAAAATATCACCAGACTTCTTTTGTATGGAGCACGCTCCGAATTATATTCAGTTAAGTGACATTTTTGAAATATAATATCTACATCCTCATTTTAATAAATCTCACATGGCTTCAAAACTCATATTCGAAGGTTGACTGTAAAAACAAGATTTTCAAATAAAGTTTCTCGCAAATTATTACAAAATACTGCCTACATCGAATATTTTGTTCATCGTATATTTTAAAATTAAATAATATAAATTTCAAATACACCGTTACAGCCATTTTGTGCTATTTCGAATCAAATTAAAGATTGAAAAATTAAGTCTCGGGCGGGGCTTGAACCCGCACTCTTCCAAACCGGGGAATTGCGTTTTCCAATTTCGCCACCAGAAGAGTACGGGTTGAAGTCCCGCCCGAGACTTAACTTGTCAATCTTTAATTTGATTTGGATGTAAAATTCATTAAAATTGAATACCAAATAACATGGTTGAATGCAACTAATAATCAATTTAACTTCACAATATTTTTATTCAATTTAGTATCAAAGGCAAACTCAAATGAAATGACAACGAAAAAAACAATATTAAAATGTATCCTATTATTGTGCTTCCAAACGATAGTCGATGGAAAATTCAAAAAAGAAAAACTGAAACCGAAAATATTTAAAGTTACCGAATCGAAAAATCGAATTTCCTTACAAAATGACGATAATAACAACTATGATCCTGCCGCATTGGTGAGCTTTTTAAATAAAAACGCTGATTTAGAATACAAGGTCAAGAATAAATTTGAACCAAAAACCAGGGGATTAAAAAGGATATTAGTTAAAAGGAAAATAGCACATGGTCTTGAAACACCCAGCTTAGAATACGACCACGTACATAACACAGTATACCGCCCTCTGGTAAGATACCACAAAACTAACAAAAATTACTACCAAAATAGTGACTTTTTGGACTATGAGAACACTGGAGAAGACGCCACATTTGCGAGTAAAAACCTAGTAAACCAAAGACACAAATATCACTCTACATTAAAAAATAATCATGATTTTAGTAAACAACTATTACTACAACCTTTCAAATATCGCAACAATCACAAAAAACTAGAATATTTGCGTAAAAAAGACTATTACAGGCACGAAAGCAGAATCAATAGCGATGATGACTATCCCAGGCACGAAAGCAGAATAAATAGCGAATCAGATGATTATACTGCCAAAAACGATTATAAATCGAATCGTAGATTAAAAAAGAAAAAACTTCCCATATATCGAAGAACGAACAGAGAATTAACAATTGAATTACTGAAAGAATTACATGAACTAACAAATTCAGTAAAACGTAAGAAACGGCGTAAAATTCGCGCGGAAGTATCGAAAATGCTGGATGAACTTGGGCAACTGAGAACGGGGGAGATGGGGCAGCCGTCGCAGTTGGGGCAGAAAGGGCAGTACGTAAAATCCGGGGAGCAAAACGACCCATTGAAGCAATACAGCGATCTCATACGTAATAAGAACAGAAAGAACGCTACGAAGTTCTACATGCATGCACCTTTTTACCATGACGTCCCTATTACTAACTTTTGGACGGTAAATATAACATTCTTACAACACTTAAAACTATCCTTATAATTAATAATTTTTCTATCATCATGTCCTATAAAACGTGTTAATGAATAAGCGCAAAACCTCATAGAACCCCAACTGATTAGTACCGAAATAATTCGATTGAATCAATAATTTCATTAATACAGTTTTTGAGAGTTACGCGGTTATTATTTAATCTAGTATTATATTTAATATAGTTTAGGTATATTTGAACCCGAACCCGTTAAAATGTTTAATACTAGATTAAATAATTTCATTGTTTTGATAGGTAGTTAAAATTTAAAGTTATTCGCATTTTAAGTTTTGAGGCAAAAATGATTTGTTATCATTTCAGCAACGAATGAAAGCGCTAACGTGCTAATGGATACATTTTAAGAATCTTGTTTTGGTAGTAAGTTGGGTGAGTGCACCCATGCGGTGGGTTTAGATCGAGTTCAGTAAATTTTAAATTTTACAATTAAATTATTTAATATTTTGAAAATAATTACCTATGTTGAAATCATGATAATTCGATTCTGCTCTCGATTCTAAACAAACTACTTTCTAGTTTTGCGTTAATTCATTAAAGTCTGGCCGCTGAAAGATTGCGTTTGACAGTTACCATAAAATTGTAAAAAACTGAATGAAAACTATAAATGCCGATCATTATTTAGTAGCTTTTTGAACTTAAAAGGGCAGCTAGTTCCCTGTGTACTAGAGTGAGCACAGGTAAACAATATTTTCATTCAGTTTTTTACAATTTTATGGTAACTGTCAAACGCAATCTTTCAGCGGCCGGACTTTAACACGTTGTATACCGATCCGACCGCAAAATTAAGGACCTATTTGTTTGGTGAACGAAATGTGATTTAAGTGAATGTTAATACAGAGGTTCATACAACGCCGCCGGGTTGCCTAGCAAAATCTTGCCGCAAGTACCTTTACCATGATGATTTATGGTACCATTTTTTCCACTGATCTTTTTGTGAAGTAATTGAGGTGCCATCTGAAGGAGACCCATGTAAAGAACTGGAAAAACAAGGTTTGCCACCGCTCAGTCTGCCGCAACTCTAGGGGTTCAAAGAAGTCTTTTTTTTTTAATGTCTTTAACGGCTCTGGATACTAGTCCTTTTGAGCCATTCATTTTTTTTCTTTATATTCTTTATTTTGATGAAGGGATGATAGATGACGATGAATCTGTGGTCGATTTCGTAAGCTCGCGCGATGCCACCAAAATGACCATGGACGAGTTAACTTGAACCAAAACTTATGTTCTGTTATCGTATTTATTTGAGATTCCTGTTACGTCCGTCGTTTTACGCAACTGTTTGGTACACAATCCGCACAAAATTATGTCACAAATATCACTAAAACCATTTTTTTACGAATTTCAAATAGAAGACGAAGAAAAATAGAACGAAGACGAAACACAACAAGAGCAATGGCGCCAAGCAAACTCCCTCTCTAAGTCTGCCGCAACTCTAGGGTTGCCAGGTTCAAAGAAGTCATTTTTAACCTTAGAGTTGCGGGCGTTGTGGCAAATTGATAGGTGGCTAGTTTTTTCAGGTCTTTAGATTAGTCTCCTTCAGATGGCATCTCATTTACTTCCCAAACAGATCGGTATTTCCGGAATACCGATTGTTGTCTGGCCCGGTGACCATAATTCTGTTTTTTTCACAGTACAAAAAAACAATTCCTGTTGATGACTGTCCTGGTCAGCTTATTAAAACAGGTAACATCTGTGCAAAAGCCCCGCCGCACTAAATCAAAAGAGGTGGATAGAAACAACAAGTATTTAACATTTGAAAAATATTTTAATAATCTCTTAAATGTTTGTTAAACTGAGAGGAATGTCTATTTCCAGCACAGCCTGTTTCCAGAATCTCTAAATTAGATCTAAGTATATGAGATTACACTTATTTTTGGATAACTTAAAGATTAAATTCCTTAATAATAAAATGTGATTAACTTATAATCTTGTGTCTCTATCCTAATTAACAGTTCCACAAACATTGATTAAATATTTCGCAACAAAGAGCTATATCTCTCAAACGATTTTTGATCGTAATTGTTGCGAGTACGACATCGCCGCGGTGTCGCCAGGATGTCGCCGCGATATTTCTGATGTCAATCAGTCTTGCGGAGATCACGTTCTGTGAAAATCGCGGCGATTCAGTTCCGATGTCGCGACGGTAGAGTTGCACCGTCGTCGCAGTTGCGAGATCGCCTACGCTCAAAAATCGCTTGTGTGATGTGGCTCTTACGGCTGTCTGTTTTATGCATTCATGTTGTAGCATGAAACCACTAGATGACACTACGTCTATCCGTGCCAAAAAGTTCAATTCAATTTTTTGTTTAGTGGCATCCGATGTGTTATCACAATTCAGCCAATGTCTCGTTATGTGGATAGTACATGAAGGAAAATGATCAGTAGTATTTATTAAGTCTAGAGTGGCAGTTTTGCCAATGTAAGTAGGTTATAATCTCAAGTGATTGTTTTAAGGATAAAACACAAAAGAGTTCACAAAATGGCGGAGCCACGTGCAATCCTAACGCGTCGATACGCACGCGCGTCCGTACTCTGCCAGAATTGCAGCGCGACTCTTTGCCAAAAAGTTACTATACCTTACAGGAGTAGAGGAGCTGACATGAGTTGTCAAATGAAACCGTATTTGGAGTTTTTCAGGAGATTATCGGCAGGGTAAAAATTCGAGTTCTGTGTATAACTCTGAATCTAACGTGAAATTGTGGATAATTGAATGAAATAGTGTTAGTATATTTCACAAAATTATCTACGATTTCACTTTAGATTCACAATTATTCACAGAAGCCGAATTTTTACCCAGCGATAGGATCCCCAAAAAGGTTCTATTGCCTCGCGTCACGTATCTCTCTCTATTATAAAGTGGTGCTGCTAAGTTCATCTCGCTCTCTCAGTTGTTAGTCATTCTATTAGTAACTTTATGGTCCGTGCAGTTCGAAAAATGTCAGTATGTCAAGTATGACTTAGGGCTCACTACCTGTCATACTAAGCACAGTTTAGGCACTGATTGTGAAATGTGTATATTCTGAATTTTATGGTATATTTAGAAAACCGCTTCGAGAAATATAGGATTGTGATCATGATAATAGATAGACTGCCAGTTGCACGTACGTTCATTAAAGTTAATCCTCCATTAAATCTCTTGCTGTCACTTTTTGTCTTGTTGACGTAGTAAAAGCTAGCAAGAGATTTAATGGAGGATTAACTTTAATGAACGTAGTACGTGCAACTGACCGATAGAGAACAAAATGTTATAGTAGAGAGCAGAAATCAACGGTCTAAAATGGTTGTTAATGACATTTCATTAGAAAAGTTTATAATATTAGTTTGTAGCTCTGGTCAAATTTATATGAAACCCGAGAGATGGCCACGAGTTCTTGTCCTATATTATACAAGGTGTTACAAAAATACAAAAAAACTTAAAACGTTTAGACCATCTAACTAAACAACTTTCACTGTGGGACCAATAACGAAATCGCGAAAAAAATCTGATGTTCCATACTAAACTACAAATTTACTCGAGATAAATGTATGGGACAGCTGTTTTTTTTTTCTCGATTTCGATGTTGGTCCCATTGTGAAAGTTGTTCAGTTTAATGGTCTAAACAACCCTCTTAAAAGTTTTAACTTTTGTAACACTTTGTATACCAAGAGAGCCTAGCACGACGCCCCTGAGAAAATTTCTCGTTTTTCGATTTATCGTGCATAGCATACTAGCCCTACAGGATCCACGCTAATCTGATCACAGCATTTTGAAATTAAAACTAATCATAAATCTTACGATATGATATTAAGAATTATAAGTGATTTGACATTACAGTAACATTAGGTAAACTTATCAATTGCAAAGTACAGTTAGAGAAGATAACCCGAAAGAAATAAATCAAATATGGCGAAGAATAATTAATTAATATTTAGCGATGGGCTCACCCCCCGTCACACTGGACAGAGTTTCAGTACTACTGGTGAAACGTGGATGTTCTGAGGTTTCAGAATATCTCTGATATTTAGATTTTAGAACCGCGTGGTGAGATCGTAGGCTCCATACCGTATTGGATTTATGATTGGGTTTATACCTTAAAATCTTAAGACTACTTATATGCGGACCAGCCTCGCCTTAGCATTTCCCCTCTGCCAACGTGCAAGATCAAAAATCTTACGCATTTACATTAAATTTTATACCTTATCACTAAACGCGACAGCCTATAATTGCGGAACAATAATTTCGAACTTGTGACGTTTGGGGTTCACACGACACTGTTTTTCATGATTTATTACATTCAAAATTAGAATCTAAACTAATGGAATAAAGTTGCGTATCTCGTGCTACCTCGCCCCCCGCAAAAAGTGGCAGAAAATTTTGTTAGTAGAATTACACGCGTAACTAGTCCTCATATAAGTAGTCTAAGTTTAAAATAGAAAAAATATAATCCTAACTACGCTAGTGTCCGCCATATTGGATTGTGAAGACGTCAAGTACTTTGAAATAAAAAATTTGGACAATGACGGCCATATTGGATTTATGACGACGGACGTCGTGTCATCGTGTGTAATAAAAGTAAAGAAATTCTATTTGATGGTAGTGTCCGCCATATTGAATATTGATATCGTCCATTTTGTTCATTTATTAGATATTTTTTGGCTTCCAATTAAAGATTTAAGTAGTAAAATATCACCTAATGTTACTATAATTTCAAACCTAAGTCTCTTAAATCAAGGGGTATGTAGGTGCGGTCTCCACACCGCAGTTGTTGTCCTTTGAGGACATCAGTACATAGCCGTCGTTGCCCCACATGTTTGACCACGAGTTCTTGACCAGCCAGTAGTGCTTGCCGTTGAGGACTCCGTAACCTACAGCCAGGACTGCGTGGTCTAATTCGTCTACCTTGTTTTTGCTGAAAAAGATAATTGAAAGCTCAGACACGGATTTTAACAGTTACTACGTAAGAGATACCAATTTTTTTTGTTATAAACCTTCCCGGACATGCCGACTAAAGTTTCAACGCAATCTGTCAAACGGTGTCAAGGTCTATATCTATATTAACATTAAAAGAGACTGCTAGATTTTTATATATTTAGACTAGCTTTTGCCCGCGACTTCGTCCGTACAGGCTGCCCTCATCGTTTCGAAATATATAAAATTTTTTTAGGTCGAATCTTAAGCTTTTAAACACAAAAATCAATCCAGAAGTTTTTGCGTGGTGCTCGAACAAACAGGCGGACAGAAAAAACAAAAAACAGTTAGGATCGATTAACACCAGAAGAGCATCGAAGAGCATTTTCTCGCAGCGGCAATCTTATCACTAGTGAATAAAGGTTAAATTTATTTGCACGTCGCCGACGTGTGTCGCTCCAAATAAATTTGACATTTATTCACTAGTATAATAATATTGCCGCTGCAAGCAAAATGCTCTTCGATGCTCTTCTGGTGTGAATCGACCCTTAGTATTTCTATCCTTAGTATTAACTTCAATTCACAGACAAACTTCTGTTACGGTTTTATAATAGTGCAGCATTAATATTTAAAAAAACATGTTGTGTAAAGAACTACTTAATTAATGCCAAAACACAGTAATTAGAGATATCTGCAATATTACGATATGAACTGTATTTCAATAACAATAGAGTATATTATACCTTACCATTTAGGTTCATAGTAGACTCCGTTAGAATAGAAACTAAAGCTCTTATGTGAAGCGTCGATACCCACTGAGATGGGGCCATGCTTGAATATCGCCAACTGGAAAATATATTACCAACATTAATACCACAGTATTCGTAGCGTAACATACATAAGCATAATTATACTCATTACTATATTCCCCAAGGGGGTAGTACCGAACTACCGAAACTCTGTCCAATGTGACGGGGAGTGAGCCCGTCGCCACTTGTAATGGACACTGGGTATAATACATGCCTCGAAGTTGAAGCATGCAGGTTTTCACACGATGTTTTCCTTCACCGAAAAGCCAGTGGTGTTACAAATCGTACATAAATTCCGAACGGCAGGCAAGGTTACTCGCCACTGGACCACCAAGGCTTTTTTACACCACACTACATCACCTCACCACAGTAATCAAGAGTACCAACATATTTTACGAGCTTCTACCCGCGACTTCGACCGCACAAATTGGATACCAAATTTTAAGTTAAATCATAAGCTTTCAAACAAAACATGTTTCATCAATATCGGCTCATTCGATTTTTCGTGATACTCGAACAAACAAACAGACGGACAAAAAATCCAAAAAATTGTGATTTGGAGTAAGGGACATCTAAAAACCATATCATAATCTTTTTTTTTTGTAAATTTGTTTTATAGCCTAATTACCGGATTGTTGCTATTACAAGACTCCACCTTAATGAATAATATTTTGATAGTTACCATAAGTGCCTTCTCATCATTGGAGGTAACGTTGACCCATCCCTTCATGCTGGTCACCAGCGTCACGTTGTCAATGTGGCAGTAACCGTCCTGCAAACAATATTAAGGTTAGAATAAATCTAGTAGAGCTCCTTCGCTATTTAAAAAGTGACGTGCTGGGGCTGACAATGACGAGCTTTCCATTATTAAGGTGCACTTCCGATGCCAGCGGTCGATGCGACAATACTATACTCCATTCAAAATAGCAACGAAATTTTAAGGCTATTTTGCATTACAGAAACAGAGATTTGAAACACTTCCTCTCACTTATTCTTAAAACAGCTTTAGTAACGTCCAAGATACGTCGGATAGTATATGTATCCAATAAATTAATTACATTTGGTAATCAGAATTGGCCAGAAAGCTAAATAGGAATCGGAAAATCTCGTCGTCCTTATTTGGAATGAAGTATAGTTTGAAAACGTATGGCGCCGCTTCCGATGCCAGCGATTGACGCGCGCGGCCGATGCAATAGACATATGACAGAGCCACGCGTCAGACGCGCGCATCAGTCGCATCGGCCGCTGGCATCGGAAGTGCACCTTAAGAGGCTATGTGAAAAAAATTGAATTCTTCAAAGCATCATATCTCATGAAGTACTAACAGTAGGAGTATGATTTGCGGATATGTGTAAATTGATCATATAATTGAAGTTTTGATTAGAGCCAAAACACGATTAAGACACATTTTCTCGATAGAAAAATAAGCCAAAGTAGCCTCCGTCTTTATCGATAAACGCTTGGAAGTGCTAAACGGTGAATATTAGAAACAAGAGGCTTGATTTAAAAAAAAGAGATTGATTTTTTATAAATTTTGATTAGAGCAGAATTGAACTTACATAAATAGTACAATTACAATTCAATAAAGTTTGTTTTATGCTTGCGTCGTTTCAGGCGCGCGCGCCGCCCTATCTCTTTCTCTCACATCATGCAGTAATATAAGCTATCACACGCCCATTTCGCTTCAATTATTTTTCGACATAGGCCCTTAAGTCAGTTTTTAATAAAAGATATAAAATAGTATAAAAAATAAGAGATATGTATTTATCCAATTTTATTTTTTACCGATATTTCTATTTTTAATTTATTTTTGAATTTTCTGAAAAACAAAGGATTTATGGCTAAGATACCTTGGCCGCAATAACATTAAAAATAAAAACTGTCGAATACTAATAAGCAATTTTTTGTTATATAAAAGCCAAGCAGGCAAAGGAATAAAATCTCATTCAACCTCTATTATATTTTTAAGTATTTTTCAAATAACTCGAGAAATAATGGATTGAAAAATCTGATAATTTTGATATAAGCTTTGAATCACATAATCTCCAAATGGTTTTCTTATTTTGGTACCTTTCTTAAAATGAAATGTTGTCAATTTAGGTGCAAATTATTTTGTTACCGAAATTTCAGACGCCACGACCGGATTTGGTTTTATGGGTAGAATGTTTAAATAACTTATCACAAAAATGTAGTTATAATTGACGTACAATTTTATCGATAAGATCTGCATTGATGGAACATCCCTATGCATTCACTTGGCGAATCAGCCAGATTTGTCGTAGTACGTAGTAACTTATTATTAATCTGTGGCAGTGGACCATCGGGGCTTGCAATTTGGCAGAGGGGAAAGTATGTGTATGGCGTCTCCCCGGGGGGCGACGGGAGCCGTGTTGCTTTCATGTTTATATGTATTTATTGACTGGCACTGGCAATCTCTAATGTTGCTAATGGATAAACTGTTTACTACCAATAAATACGCAAGAACACAGTAAATTTTGGTTTGTTCATGACGTACTTCACTTCGTAGCCATAATAATCATGTATAACAATAAATTTTTTACTACCGCTGTAATATTTATCACATTAAATAATTCTTACGCAATGGTTATCTGAAAGAATTCACTTTTAGTGATAAGGCAGTCGTACTATTTTCATTCCAATTGTATTTGTCTGTTTTTGGTTTCATACCATAAAATAAATAACTTTATGTTATGTCACATCATAGGTAATAATATACAGGGTCCTTCTTAATATGCTGACACTTTTTTAAGGGGATGATCAGACCATCAAACTGAACAACTTTCTCTATGGGTCCAACATCGAAATCGCGAAAAAAAAAATCAACTGCTCCATACAAAACTGCAAACCTACTTTAGCCAAATGTATGGGACATGGATTTTTTTTTTACGATTTCGATGTTGGTCCCATAGTGAAAGTTGTTAAGTTTGATGGTCTGATCATCCCCTTAAAAATCTGTCAGCATATTAAGAAGGACCCTGTATAGTTCTACATACAGAACGGCCACTCCCCGCCCCCCTCTGACTTCAGATACCCCACCTCACCTCACACTTTCTGGGGACACTTTACAGAAGCCGAGCAAGGGAATGCAGTCAGGCGAGCGCACCCGTTGGATTTGACTACATAAAATTGTGTCTTTTCAGTGCATAAAAAACGTTGAAAAATAACGCTAAATTCACAAATTCTTTAGCTCAAATACTTTTTTTAATAACAGAACAAACAATATTCACATTTTCAGTAATTCTTTAGCTCAAATACTATTTTTAATCACAGAACGAACAATAAAAAGTATCGTAATGTAGATGACGTCAAATGCAAAGCGTGGCTTTCAACCCTACACGCAATGTCATGGACAGTTTGCACAAAGTACGCATGTGCAGACGCCATTTCGAAATTAAAAAACGTTCTATAGAGTGCCGGACCTGTGGTTATGTTTACCTGTCCCAAATAACCGCCATAGTCCTCCTCGGTGGGCAGACCATGCTTCATGATCCACTGGTAAGCTCTGAAGTCCTCACCGCCGTCGCAGCCGTTGTTGCCGAAACTAAAGAAAAATTGTTATAATGTAAGTTGTCTACCCAATTATGACATAGCTCACGCCTATGTCATAATTGGGTAGACAGAGACAAAGAGCCGGCGCGAGGCCCGTCTCACTTCACAGCTCAGGTACGCTTGACGGCGATCCCCACCGAGTGGTGAATGGCAATAGGTCAGGTATACCGTATAACTTCTTGGTCAAATCTCATTAGACTTGCCGCCATTTTGTGAGTAGTCAATGCGATACTTGAAAACCCAGCGATGTCACGCTGTCAGCACGTGAAAGAATGAAAGAGGGAGACTATGTAAAGGAAGCTTTCATGCCTAATAATTCGGTTCATTTTGGTTTGCATGTGCACCGTTGTGACGGTCGCGAATTGTACGACAGGACGGGTGCGAATAACTTTGCACCTTACTGTCGTGCAGAGAGAGTCGCTATTTATTTAAATCTGTATTCGAAGTGATTCCTTCCTTCATTCCTCCGTTGTGGGGAACAGGACTCCCTCCATAGCTCCTACTGTGCCGAATGATCAACACGAGCCGCATACTGACTGATATGTTACATACTGGTCACTGATCTGTGACATACTGATCACTCACCCCCACGAGCAGTCGACGAGCGCCTGTTGACTCAGTCGCACGAGATGTCCTCCGTTGTGGAGGAACAGGGCTCCCTCCATAGCTCCTACTGTACCGAATGACCAGCACGAGCCGCATACTGACTGATCTGTGCAAGTAAGTAAGTTATAGCCTGTAGAATCCCACTGCAGGGCAAAAGCCTCTTCTCACGAATAAGGGTGAGAGGGATTGGACTATACTCCACCGCGCGGGCCCAGTGCGTGTTGGTGAAGTTAGTGGTCAACTTGCTGTCAGAGAATTTTCAAACCGCCTTAATAGGCCTCTGACTTAGCTTAGCGAATAGTTACAACGCCATCTGACAGAACTATCCGAGACCAACTGAAATACCATAAACGGTCACCCATCCAAAGACTGACCGGACTTGACGTTGCTTAACTTCGATGATCGTTTCCAATACCGAAGCTCCACTACGCCAACGAGCGCTTCTGTGTCTGTGTCAGTGGGATGATATATGCTGATAAAAAAATTCGTATCGTAATGAAGACAGCCCGGTAGCTCAGTCGGTAGTGAACCTTACTGCTGTGCCGAGGGTCGCGGGTTCGAATCCCGTAAGGGACAAATATTTGTATGATGAATATGAATATTTGGACCCGATTCATGGATGTTTGTATCTATATGTGTATTCTATATCATTGTCTAGTCATCATAACTCAAGTCCAGGCTAGATTCTGGTACTTTAAATGTGACTAGATAATTTGTATGACAAATGTCCAAGATAATCTTATTCTTGTTTTTAAGACCTTGAAAATATGTTACCTTTAACAGGAGTGACAGCACCGAACAGCCTCCAGTCGAACTCGGGGGGCAGTTTGACACTCATCTCGTCCAGCTCGTTCTGACCGTACGGGAACGGTAGACCTGGACGAAACAGTATAATGATGGATGTAGAATCAGCAAATATAAGGCGAGTTATTGTATACATAACTTTAGCTTAGGAATTTATATTGTAATAGTTATTAAGTCGTGTTATGTTGTAGAGTTTCTGGCCGCATCTTCTCTACAGCGACAACACGTTCCGACGCGGTGGTAGCTTTAAAAAAGATTTGACGTTTGATAAGTGTGCTGCAAGCTCCTGTATTGAATAAATTATATGGACTTTGACTTTGGCGTTTCGTTTTGCACTTGGCAGGAATTTGAAATTTAAAGGCGGACTTCCGATGCCAGCGGCCGATGCGACTGACGCGCGTCTGACGCGTGGTTCTGTCATATGCCATATTATGTCTGTCCAACGCACGCGTGAGTCGCTGGCATCGGAAGCGGCGCCATACGTTTTCATAGTAACTAGTATTATCGCATCGGCCGTCGGCCGCGAGCCGCGCGCGTCAGACGCATCGGCCGCTGGCATGGAAGTCCACCTTAAAACAGGTTTTTCTTTTTTGACAGATTTATGTTACTACTAGAGTTTACCCGGGACTTCGTCCGCACAAATTATATACCAGATTTTAAGTCAGATCATGAGCTTTCAAACAAAAAAAGTTTCATCAAAATCGGTTCAGTGTTCATAAGTTGTTCTTACCAGAATTAGGTCCTGAATACTTGCGCCCGCGCAGCGCCGCCAACTCGTCTTCGGTACGGTCTGCTAAATGGTTGACAGTCATAGTGAAACTGCGACGAGCTCGGTTGTTTGAGTGGATGTACCTTACAAATGTAATCGACAGTTGATTTAAGTGTAATAATAATACAGTGTGTAAGAAAATAAAAAAATATCAGCTGGCCCATACTAAACTGTAATACCTACTCGATTCAAACGTATGGGACAGCTGATATTTTTTGTTCTGACAAGTTTGCTTCCATAGTAAAAGTTGTTCAGTTTGATGTGTAGAGTATGTGGCCGATGCGACTGACGCGCGCGTCTGACGCGTGGTTCTGTCATATGCCATATGTCTATAGCACCGGCCGCGCGCGTCTGACGCACGCGTCAGTCGTTGGCATCGGAAGCGGCGCCATACGTTTTCATAGTAACTAGTATTGTCGCATCGGCCGTCGGCCGCGAGCCGCGCGCGTCAGACTCATCGGCCGCTGGCATCGGAAGTCCACCTTAAGCCTAACAACCTTCACTTTTTTCTTTCCTTCTAATATGTTAATCTATTAATATCATTATCTGTGTGAACATTTTATAAAATAGTGATGACATTGTTACCTTAAGTTCTGTCTGAAGATATTCAACCTCTTGCTGTGTTCCACTTCGCTCGCGTATTGCTTTCCGTGCTTTGTCTTGAATCTGTCAACAAGTATGATAGAAACACATTAAGAATCTTACTTCGGGAATCAATCATATAAGCATATGCTCACGACTATATTCCCCGAGAGGGGGTATTCAGAGACATTCTGAAACCACAGAACATCCACGTTTCACTAGTACCGAAACTCTGTCCTGTGTGACGAGGAGTGAACCCGTCGCCACTTGTAATGGACAGTGGTTACAATACATGCCTCGAAATTGAAGCATTCAGGTTTCCTCACGATGTTTTCCTTCACCGAAAAGCTAGTGGTGTTACAAATCGTACATAAATTTAAAAAAAAATTCATTGTTACGAGTCGGCCTGGACGGGGATCGAACCATCGCCTCAAGTAGGCAAGGTTACTCGCCACTGGACCTTGGTGGTCCATGGCTTGTAATTTTCAAGGATAAATTAAAAATAAAAAGGAAATAAAATAACCTGCTAAACTCATCGGTGACATGTTCGTCATGGTTGGGGTGTACGAACTCCTTCATGGGGTTGAATGTAGCGAAGTGACGCGCGCCGGGACCGGGGAACGAAGTGCATTGGAGACCTGCGGATAAAAGGAAAAATATTAATTATAAGAGCAGAATCGAATTATCATGTTTTCAACATAGGTAATTTTATTCAAAATATTAAATAATTTGTTTGTAAAATTTAAAATTAACTTTACTCGATCTCAACCCACCACACGGGCACACTCACCCCACTTACTACCAAAACAAGATTCTTAAAAAGTATCCATGAGCACGCTGGCGCTTTCATTAATTGCTGAAGTGATAACAAATTATTTTTGCCAGAAAACTTAAAATGCGTTAAACTTTAAAATTTACCCATCAAAATAATGAAATTATTGTTTCAATCTAATTATTTTGTTAGAAATCATTTGGGGTGTATGAGGTTTTACGCTTATTCATTAACACATTGTATAGTTCTATATACCGAACGGCCACTCCCGCCCCCTCTGACTTTAAATACCCCACCTCACCTCACACTTTCTGGGAAACTTGAGGGAAGCCGAGCAAGGGAATGTAGTCAGGCGCTCGCACTCATTGGATTTGACTACATTAAATTGTGTCTTTTCAGTGCATAAGAAACGTTGAAAAATAACGCTAAATTCACATTTTCAATAATTCTTTAGCTCAAATACTATTTTTAATAACAGAACGAATAATTAAAAGTATTGAAATGTCGATGACGTTAAATGCAAAGCGTGGCTTTCAACCCTGCACGCAATGTCATGGACGGTTTGCACAAAGTGCTCATGTGCAGACGCCATTTTGAAATTCAAAAACATTCTTTAGAGTGCCCTACCTGTGATGTAAGGGAAGCTACTGTAAAGTGCATGCATGCATTTGCTCACGACTGTATTCCCCGAGGGGGTAGTCAGAGATATTCTGAAACCTCAGAACATCCACGTTTCACCAGTAGTACCGAAACTCTGTCCAGTGTGATGGGGGGTGAGCCCGTCGCCACTTATAATGGACAGTGGGTACAATACATGCCTCGAAATTGAAGCATGCAGGTTTCCTCACGATGTTTTCCTTCACCGAAAAGCCAGTGGTGTTACAAAACCACGTTGTGTGTGTGGTGTGTGTGTGTGGGTTAAAGTGTTATTCGCGAATTGTACAATAGGACGATTGCGAATAACTTTGCACCTTATTGCCGCGCAGAGAGAGTCGCTATTTATTTAAATTAGTTTTCGAAGTGATTCGAATTTTCCGACGCGGTGGTAGATTCAAAAACATGACGTCAAAAAGTTATCTAAGTGATATTATTTTGAATAAACAATTTTGACTTTGACTTTGACTTTGAATTCTTCTGTACGGGTATTACTAGTATTCATATACGGGTATTAATGGTAATACATACCAGTATCAACTTTGAACACGTTGGGGTCGATATTGTCGACGTCGTAATCACTGTAGTCCAAGTAGTAGTGGTCGTAGTGTGAGCCCAGCAGGCCGTTGAACCCTTTCATTTCGTACCTACAACATGAAAAACAAAATAATAAGAATAGTAACCAAAAAACTGAAATATGATAATTAAGAAACGAATTTTTTTGCCCATCGATTCCCATACAATGAAAAGGGGGAACAAAACACCCATACAAACTTAGTCGTTACAATGCTTGTATCTCGATGTTATAATTATATGCGCTCAAAGTCAAAAACAGAGCGTGATATGTCACTTTGTGCGTTTTTCCTCAGTTGGTTAGGACATTGCAGGCTGAATCACCTGATTGTCTGAAAAGAAAGATGATTCCGTGCTTCGGATGGCACGTTACGCCGTTGGTCCCGGCTACTATCTCGTGGTAGTAGTCGTTATATAAAAACCACGTCAGAGGCCATAAGGCGGTCTGAAAAAGCTCTGACACCAGGGCTTGCCCACGCGATAACAAGAAGTAAGATAGATTGTACTTTAAAAGGATATAATTCGGAGCGCGCTCCATACAAACGTACTATGGTGAAATTTTCAATACTAACCAATTGAACTCGAAATTTTTCAGAATCAATCTATAAACAAATTCCTATGCTTCTATAGAGTCCGATTTTCGTTAAAATGTATATTTATAAAGTTACAGTGCCTCAAAGATTTCCATACAAATCTTGAATTAATCCTAGCATTGAAACTGTATATTTTAACGAAAATCTGACTCCATACAAGCACAGATATTTGTTTCAAGATTGTTTCAGCAAAATTTCATTGACTTTCATTGGTTAGTATTGAAAATATCACCATAGTACGTTTGTATGGAGGCGCTCCGAATTATATCCCCTTAAGATCTTTACCTGACAGGTATAGGTACAGAATCTCCCTTCAAGGTCTTCTTGTACTTGACCCACATGGTGTATTTGTTCACTTTGTCTCCGATCGTCATCACCATACGCCACTTGGAAGTGTCGGAATCACGCATATTCTCCGTACCTTCAAACACATAGATATCACTTATTTACATTAGAAGATGATTTTGGTTGTTGATTGAATAAATGATTGAGAATATGCACCTTATCGCATTATACAGGGTACTTTTTAATATGCTGACACTTTTTTAAGGGGATGATCAGACCGTCAAACTGAACAACTTTCTCTATGGCACCAACATCGAAATCGCGAAAAAAAAATCAGCTTTCCCATACATTTGGCTCAAGTAGGATTGCAGTTTTGTATAGAACAACAGATTTTTTTTCGTGATTTCGTTGTTGGTCCCATAGAGAAAGTTGATCAGTTTGATGGTCTGATCATCCACTTAAAAAGGTGTCAGCATATTAAGAAGGACCCTGTATATTGGTATACAAATTACGGTGCTATAATTTGTATACCAATTGCAGTTTGCAGTTTTGTATGGAACAGATGATTTTTTTTTTCGAGATGTCGTTTTTGGTGCCATTGAGAAATTTGTTCAGTTTGACGGTCTGATCATCCCCTTACAAAATGTGTACGTAAAAAGCAGGCCAAGTGCGAGACCGTATTACCAACGAATTGTTTTCTCCGGGATCCATTCAAAAGATACAGCCCTTAGTACGTAGGGCAGGCAGACATACATATATACAGACAGACAGACAGACAGACAGACAGACAGACAGACGGACGGACGGACGGACGGACAGCGTAAGCTTAGTAATAGGGTCCCGTTGGCGACCTTTGGGTACGGAATTATAAAAATAAACTAACCTATGAACTTGAAGTCGCTCAAATCAGGCAGTACAGGCTGCACTTCAATTTTCTGTTCACTGGTGCCGTTAACTTGGAAACATGTCTCCTCGTTGAGAACCTTCTCGGTTGTCAGTGGCGCCACCTGTTAGAAAAAAATGGTATATTACGAAAATAAAGATTTTACCATGGCAATACCTGCTTCCGTGATCGCGCGGGACAGAGAGTTTGCTTGGCGCCATTGCTCTTGCTGTGTTTCGACATATTTGAAATTCGTACAAAAATGGTTGTAGTGATATTTTTGACATAATTTCGTGCGGATTATGTACAACAGTTGCGTAAAGCGACCGACGTAACAGGAATCTCAAATAAATACGATAACAGAAAATAAGTTTTGGTTCAAGTTAACACGTACATGGTCATTTTGGCGGCAACGTGCGAGCTTACGAAATCGACCACAGATTCATCGTCATCTATCATCCCATCATCAAATAAAGAATATAAGAAAAAAAATAACGAATGGCTCAAAAGGACTAGTATCCAGAGCCGTTAAAGACATTATAAAAAAAAATCGAAGGCGCGGTTTATACAGAAGAATCGTGTGGCGGTGGCGAATAGTCAAAGTAACACAATTATAAACCTTATAGTACGTAGCATAGCGTCTTTTGGAGAATTACGCCCGCGCCTCCAGGCGACGTCACCTGGAGGCGCGGGCGCGATTCTCCTTTACGACATAAACGACGCTATGCTACGTACTATAAGGTTTATATTGTGTTACTTAGATTTTCCGCCACCGCCACACGTCTCTTCTGTATAAACCGTGGCTAATGGTTAAGAGTATTGGGCTCTTGACACGGAGGTCGTGGGTTCGATTCCCACGGGGGACACCTAGTGATATGTCACTTTGTGCGTTTTTCCCCAGCTGGATAGGACATTGCAGACTGAATCACCTGATTGTCTAAAAAGAAAGATGATTCCATGCTTCGGATGGCACGTTACACCGTTGGTCCCGGCTACTATCTCTGGTGGTAGTAGTCGTTACATAAAAACCACGTCACAGGCCGTAAGGGTGTGTGAAAAACCTCTGACACCAGGGCTTGCTGCCCACACGATAAGAAGATCATGGCAATTTTGACCTCACCTCCCACTCGGTGGACGACAGTAAGCAAAGTATTCCTCTCTCACTCAGCATTCATGTCAGCCTTTTCTCGTCAGTGGGAGCCCGTTTGCATGAAGCGTCCATAGTGTGGTATTACCACGTTTATAGAATAGAATAGTATTTCACACACTAGAGCGTGCTGGGTCGCAAAACATTGATGGATTTTTTAGTTTGGCGTAATATTGGCAGACGTTGAAAAACGTTCCACATTTTTTATAACACACTACGACGGGCCGCATCGGAACGGAGCGGGCCGCATCGCACGGACGTAACATTTGTTGGTAAAATTTAAAATTTACTGAACTCGATCTCAACGCATCGCATGGGCACACTCACCCTAATTACTACCAAAACAAGATTCTTAAAATGTATCCATGACCATGTTAGCGCTTTCATTCATTGCTGAACTGATAACAAATAATTCTTGCCTCAATACTTAAAATGCGAATAACTTTAAATTTTAGCTATCAAAATAAATCAGTTGGGGTGTATGAGGTTTTGCGCTTATTTATTAACACATTGTATAGGAATCGGAAAATCTTTTCGTCCTTATTTGTAATTTATATTAAAAAGTAGTAACCCTAGACTAGAAAACAATATCGTATTATAAATTTCGTATTCATAACACATTATATTGTCTCTTTAGGGATTCGAACCCAAGGCTATCGAGCTGTCAAGAGGCAATGATTTGATGTACATTTCAAAGTCATACCTTGATGGAAGTGCCATACTGTGGCCATACACTAGAAGTAAGCTGGTAGGTCTTGACCATGCCTCCGTAGTAGTC
This sequence comes from Agonopterix alstromeriana, assembly GCA_963924505.1. Classification (NCBI taxonomy): domain Eukaryota; kingdom Metazoa; phylum Arthropoda; class Insecta; order Lepidoptera; family Depressariidae; genus Agonopterix; species Agonopterix alstromeriana. The sequence goes on from OZ004683.1 coordinate 10,930,352, forward strand.
AATGCGAGATTTTCCATTTGGCCTGTCTACCCTGGAAACAACATGTTGAAATAAATGCTAGGTGTTACAAAAGTAAAAATAAAAATTGTAAACTTTTAAGGGGATTGTATAGACCATCAAACTGAACAACTTTCACTATGGGACCAGCATCGAAATCGCGAAAAAAAAATCACCTGTCCCATACATTTAGCTCGAGTAGATTTGTAGTTTAGTATGGAACATCCGAATTTTTTTTCGCGATTTTAAATGTTTATTTGTATTTTTGTAACACCTTGTATACACCTCTGAAATTCGAATAAAAAAACGTCACCTATAAAATCAGTCTACTCCTTGAGTATCATGTAGAAAGACAAACTTTGTGCGTAGTCAGACGAGCTTTTCAACTGCAATGCGACTGCAAACAGTAGTCGAAATGCAGTCGGTTTGCAGTTCGTATGCAGTAGGCATGACTGCATCCGAACTGCAAACCAAGGCCTCCGTCACTCGGCCGTAGGTACAGAGCGTATTTGGCGCATCGTAAGCGATGCGCTTGCTTGATTTCTGCCACTCGTTCCAGACTACGTCGCTTATAACAACGCTGTGGCAAGTTCCACTAGGTACAATATTGCACGTACCGTCTGGCAGTAGGTAATTTATAGTTTTCTAAAGAAGTGACGTAAGTAAGTTTAATCTGTGGTTGTGATGCAGTTTGAATGCAGTCGGAACGATTGTCAAAAATTCAAAATTCATTTTTTTTTATTCAAAGTAATATCACATAGATAACTTTTTGACGTCATGTTTTTGAATCTACCACCGCGTCGGAAGGTGTTCCGTTGTAGAGAAGATGCGGCCAGAAACTCTACAACACACTTCTTTTAAACAAAACAATATATACAAAGTACAATTACATAAATCCAATATTAAATTACATAGTGTAACATTGTCAAGACCAGACATTTTGTTCATTCAAATAATCATCGAGCTACCAAAGCTAAGCACGTTTGCAAACATGCCGACTGCATCCAAACTACAAACCGACTGCATTTCGACTGCTATTTGCAGTCGTGTTGCAGTTGAAAAGCATCTCGTGTTATTACGCACTAACGGTCTCTGAGAAAAACGCTTGTGACAGACGGACGGACGGACGGACGGACGGACATACACCGAGGTGATACCATAAGTTCCTTTTTACGAATTTTGGTTCGGTACACTGAGACTTTTTCTATTATTTGTAATTTTTTACAATTAGTGGCTAATTATAGATAAAAATACTGACAATATATCAATGTACCTATTTAGTATTGGAATAAAGAAATTGTAATGTAAAACTTATATTTAAAGAATTGTAGTAAAAGTTCTGCATGCCCCTCGAATTATATATTGCATGCTCATGGGCAGATTACAGAGCTCAATGTAAAATAATGTTAACCACCTTTATACTTTGACTAATTATTATAAGGACTAGCCTTGCGGTAGCATTTCCCCTCTGCCACGGTATAAGCACAATTGATCTTGTGCATTTACATTCAATTTTACACCTTATCACTAAACGAGACAGCCTATAATTGCGAAATAATAACTTCGAACTTAGAACGTTTGGGGTTCACACGAGACTACTTTTCAAGATTTTTAACATTCAAAATTAGAATCTAAAGTTATGGGGAATAAAATCCAAAGTTGCGGATTTCATGTTACCTCGCCCCCCGCAAAAAGTGGCAGTAATGTTTGTTAGTAGAATTACACACGTAACCAGTCCACATATAAATAGTCAAAGCCTTTATAATTATTACCTGTGTCGCAATAAAGTCTTTGAAGTTTGAGAAAAAAGAACGAAAAACGCTCATTTTGTCTCTCATTTGCTAAATTCAAAACGTGTATACAAGTAGGTATTAAAGATAATATTATCTCTTACAATACCTAATGCAATAACAAGCAGACAGTTTTATCATGTCGACCCGACCTCTAGATAAAGTTCAATAATTGCTAACCACATAAATAATTATTCGAAAATAACATACGTTACATATTAAAGCTATAAGGGCGGCTTGAAAATTATCTGACAGCAAGTTAACTACTAACTTGCCTCCACTAATCTACACTGGGTCCGCGTGGTGGAGTATGGCCCAATCCCTCTCAACATTATATGTGAGAGGACTTTGCCCTGCAGTGAGATCCTTCAGACATACAACGTGTTAATGAATTAACGCAAAACTAGAAAGTAGTTTGTTTAGAATCGAGGATCGAATTATCAATCAATCAATTATACTTTATTTTACACTCAGAGGAAGGATCTCCATAGAGTCCGCATAAATTTACGATTGTAGTTAGTCTCTTTTGTCTTATGACGTACCTTTAATAGTAGAAGGAGATGGAACTATAGATATTTGTTTATGCGGCTGTCCACTTTTTTTAAGCTAGTGTGTGTGAAAAGTGACCGTAAACATAAGGCCATATGTCACTTGGTGCCTTTTGTCCATACTACTTGACACCACACACTCAAACCTAAACGTCAAAAAAGTGGACACTTTACAATTGGTATGGCTCACTCTATTAGGTATAATCTCTTTGATTTTACACCAAAAAACATAGTATACACAGAGTAAATAAACAGGAAATACAGACGGTACAAAAATAGGCGGTCTTATCGCTAAAAAGCGATTTCTTCCAGACAACCTTATCTTGGTTTATCATGGAATTATCATGGTTTCAACATAGGTAATTTTTTCAAAATATTAAATAATTTAATTTTCATTGTAAAATTTACTCAACTCTATCTCAACCCACCGCTCGGGCACTCTCACCCTACTTACTACCAAAACAAGATTCTTAAAATGTATCCATGAGCATGTTAGCGCTCATTTCATTCATTCCTGAAATGATAACAAATCATTTTTCCCTCAAAACTTAAAATGCGACTATAACTAGTAATAATAGTTTCAATCTAATTATTTTGTTATAAATCAGTTGGGGTTTATGAGGTTTTGCGCTTATTCATTAACACGTTGTATACATAAGTCTTATGACTGAATCTTCATTATATTGTCATCACCGCTCACCCCTCTTCACCGAGGGGGTAGTAAGAAAAATCATCACTGGTTCATGTGAGCTGGAGCTATCTCGAGTTCTGGATAAATAGTCCTCGTGCTATTTCTACTGGTTCTCTTTTCTTTAACAAGGTCTTAGACCTGGTCCAGAGGGGCCGAATTCGCCGCGAATCGTATCGCGCGAATTCATACGCGCGTTGTCGAGGTACTAGACAACAATACATCGCGTCCACAAGCATCGCGCGAATTCAAAATACGCGCGTAAATCGCGTGCACTACGCCAGACTCTCGACTCGCGCTTGATTCGCGCGTATTGCGCGCGAGTCGAGATACTAGGGACGCCTTGTTGCGTCCAGTTAACGCGCGAACTCTAGAGCGAGTGCACGTATCGAGGGAAATGGAGCTCCAAAATAGAAAAAAATGAATTCCTCCCCAAATGCTCGCGCGTTCGTACGCACCTTGTGGACGCAACAATCGCGCGTAATACGCGCTAGAGAATCGCGGCGAATTCGCCCTTTCTGGACAAGCTCTAATCTCAAACACCGAAGCGCCACAAAACAAATAAAATTAAAATTTCATTCCATTCTCCGACCAAAAACATTTAAGGAAAAATTAACACAAAAATTCAACTACCTACCTATAGTTAAACCGAATTCACAAAAAAAACAATTTTATATGGGTATCCTCGTATTCAACATCTTATAAACACACTTGTAGGTACCTAACCAGTTTTGCATTAGGTACATTAGTACATGGTATGCCGTCCGTGCGGGTTTGAACCTGGACCCCTTCCGGACCAAAGTCAAAGTCAAAAATCAATATAATTTATTCAATATAGGAGCTTGCACCACACTTATCAAACGTCAAATCTTTTTTTAAAGCTACCACCGCGTCGGAACGTGTTGCCGCTGTAGAGAAGATGCGGCCAGAAACTCTACAACATAACACGACTTAATAACTATTACAATGTAAATTCTTAAGCTAAAGTTATGTATACAATAATACATAGTCTATTTAATAAAATAATTGATACTATACAGTAAAGTAAATAAACTATAAGCTAGTGACCTCAGACCCAAGCATTTTGATCATTTAAATAATCATCCAGTTTATAATATGCTTTTTTACAGAGGACTTTTTTGATTTGAGTTATAAACATGTTTTCGGAAAGATTCAAAATGGTCTCGGGGATTTTATTATAACAACGTATACAGTGACCCATGAAAGACGTGTTGACCGACCCCTCATGATTGAGTGTCCAGATCTCTCCGCAACTTTTTGGTCCCTTTTTTGGTCCCATAGTAAAAGTTTTTCAGTTTGATGGTCTGAAGCACCCTGTTCGATAAATAACGCATTTACGTTTACACCCTGAAGGGTCCTTCTTAATATGCTGACACTTTTTTAAGGGGACGATCAGACCGTCAAACTGAACAACTTTCTCTATAGCACCAACATCGAAATAGCGAAAAAAAAATGGTGTTCTATACAAAACTGCGACTTACTCTAGCTAGTTTATATAGGTATAAGGTTTATATTGTGTAGCATAGCGTCGTTTCTGTCGTAAAGGAGAATCGCACCCGCGCCTCCAGGTAACGTTGCCTGGAGGCGCGGGCGTAATTCTCCAAACGACGCTATGCTACGTACTATAAGGTTTATAATTGTGTTACTTTGACTATCCGCCACCGCCACACGTCACTGCTGTATACAGGGTCCTTCTTAATATGCTGACACCTTTTTAAGGGATGGTCAGACCATCAAACTGAACAACTTTCTCTATGGCATCAACATAGAAATCGAGAAAAAAAGCTGTCCCATTTGCCTCAAGTAGGTTTGCAGTTTTGTATGGGACAGCAGATTTTTTTTAACCCCTTAACGATAAAACAATTTTTCCGCGGTCTTTTTCTCAAAATTGCGCGTGTATTATTAGGTCATGACTGCATCAAACTGCATTGAACATGCAAGGTCGAGTTACTAATGTTATGTAATCATTATAATGTTTACGTAAACATATAGCATAATATCAGAATGCATTATAATCGTTATTAATTAATAGTGATTAAGTCGTGTTATGTTGTAGAGTTTCTGGCCGCATCTTCTCTACAGCGACAACACGTTCCGACGCGGTGGTAGCTTTAAAAAAGATTTGACGTTTGATAAGTGTGCTGCAAGCTCCTATATTGAATAAATTATATTGATTTGACTTGACTTGACGTTCCTCCTTGTTGTTCTTAGAATTACTAGAATTGCTTCCATACCTTTATCATTAACTTATATACATTGGCACAGAATAGATTACCTACAACGTGTTATTGAATAAACGCAAAACTAGAAAGTAGTTTGTTTAGAATCGAAAGCAGCACGGCTAGCATGCCACCCACGACAAAGTGTTTAAACGAGAAAAACGTCATGCGCACTCTTTCTGGCATACGTAAAATAATAAGGATGGAGGCACATCTCGATTTTTATCGTTTTCTCGGGGGTAGCATGCGAGGCCTACAGAATCGAATGATCATGTTTTCAACAGTTTATTTTTTCAAAATATTAAATAATTTGTTTGTAAAATTTAATATTTACTGAACTCGATTTCAACCCACCGTACGGGCACACTCGCCCTACTTACTACCAAAACAAGGTTCATAAAATGTATCCATGAGCATGTTAGCGCCTTCATTCATTGCTGAAATTATAACAAATAATTTTTGTCTCAAAACTTAAAATGCGAATAACTTTAAATTTTGACTATCAAAATAATGAAATTATTGTTTCAATCTAATTATTTTTTTGTAAATCAGTTGGGAGGTTTTGCGCTTATTAATTAACACGTTGTAGTTCTACACACAGAACGGCCACCACTCCCCTCTGACTTCAGATACCCCACCTCACCTCACACTTTCTGGGGAAACTTGAGGGGAGCCGAGCAAGGGAATGCAGTCAGGCGCGCGCACCCGTTGAATTTAAATACATAAAATATATTGTATTTTTATCGTATCAGTAAAAATAAACGTTGGAAAATAACTCTAAATTCAGATTTTCAGTGATTCTTTAGCTTAAATACTATTTTTAATAACAGAATGAACTATTAAAAGAAACGAAATGTATTATACTAAACTGCAATGCCTCAACCCAAATGTATGCAACAACAGTTTTTTTGCTACGATCGGTTTGCTCCCATAGTAAAAGTTGTTCAGTTTGATGGGTAGACTATCATCCAGAAGTAACTGGGTGCTGTTCATTTACAAACTGTATATTAAGTAGGGCCCTGTACTTTGATTAAATTAAAACAGGAAGATATGTCACTGGCCTACAGCGCATGGACCACATAAATTGAGCCCCCGTCGCCTAATTTCCTTAGTCGCAATATGAGTTGCATTGCGTGATTGAGATACTTTTTTTTATTTCAGGCGGAATAAAGGTACCACAATGCCGTCGTGTGCATTTACTCGTTGTACAAATCATTCAAAAAGAAAAAATCAATCACACGGCATTGGTCTTCACTCGTAAGATACATGAAAAGCAGGAGTGTGATTTATGAACATCACACGTTCAAACGAGCAGTTGAAAATGATGTAAAATCGCTTTGCCATTTTTGAAATCAACATTCAATCAACTGCAACGAACTAAGAGAAAGGATCTCCATAGAATCCGCATAAATTTACGATTGTAGTTGGTCTCTTTTGTCTTATGACATACCTTTAATAGTAGAAGGAGATGGAACTATAGATATTTGTTTATGCGGCTGTCCACTTTTTTTTTAGCTAGTGTGTGTGAAAAGTGACCGTAAACATAAGGCCATATGTCACTTGGTGCCTTTTGTCCATACTACTTGACACCACACACTCAAACCTAAACGTTAAAAAAAAAAGAGATTCTTCCTCTTAGGCCCCGAACCACTCGAATCTTATCTCACCACTCGAATGTTTGACGTTTGTAATGTTGTCAGACGTCAACAGATTTTACTTTTTTTCTACGTTCCGTTACTCCATAATTTTTGCGGTAAAGTCCAATTTGAACTGTTCAATTCAAATGTTTTCTGTGTGAAACGAAAGGGTTATTGCACATCCGAACGATCTCAAAATTACATAAAAACGTAGCCACTCGAAATGAAAATCTCTATTCGAAGGCGAATGTCAATACCACCGGTGATGTTGCGTCCACTGTTTCGAGTACGTAATGCAAGAACGTCGCCTATCTTCCTATTTTAATTTAATCAAAGGCCCTGTATAACATTAAAATGCAACAAAAATGTTAGTACTAATAATAACTTGTTATCATAAAATACCTACCAAGCGTAGAACGGTTCGTTGATTTCTGCATATGGTATGTAGAGCATGCCCTTTATTGTGTAGACAGAGTTCCATTTTGGCGGGGTTTCTGTAAAAAAAGAAGTTTTTTTAAATGCCTTACCTATTAATTGACATTTTAACACTTTCGCTGCTTACGACCTACGACGTAGGTCGGTGACAAATGGGCACCGCAGTGCTAAAGAACCCACGTAACGAGTCAGTTCTGTGCTTATGACTTACCGCGCGAGTCACCGACAACCTTACACCCGTAGGTAACCCACGAGAGGAGCCACGTTTATCGTTTCAACGCTACGACTTTGCGCACGACCTTCGCCGGGTCAAGTTCTATTGCATTTCGCCTAAGCTCATCACCTACAGTGGCTGTCAGTGGCTCTGAGCGGGATCATGGTTTTGAGCTACAAATACAATACAAATACAAACATATTTTATAGCACAGTGTGACCTAAACCCGCACTTTACGCACGCTTTTCCGGGACCTAAGTTGTCTATTTTTACGCACGGTGCGTAATTGAATCGACTACCTTCACATATGTAAAAAAAAATGAAACAAAACCCTTTGAAATGTCGTTTGAAGCTTGGAAATGCACAGGAAACAAATGACAAGAAGGAGATAGGTTAGCGATTCTCCTGCAAGAACCTTCCTGTTGTAGAAAAAGTGACAGCGACGAAATCAGCGCTGACTTAGTTCGTTTCGCGAAAATTGTAACTTTCGAGCAGCAATGGACTGTTCAAGCAGTGAATTTAGCGACGATGAGAACACCGAAATTGTTCCGGACGCGATCAAAGAAATGGCGAAAACGGTGAAACTGAATTTGTTGCCCACAAAATCAAAAAAGTTATATACCGCAGCATACAACATGTTCAAGAAATGGCGTAAAGAAAATAAATCAAACTCTTTTTGTGAAGACGTACTTCTAGCATATTTTGAACAGCTCTCAAAAAGTATTCTCCACCGAGTTTGTGGGCGACATATTCAATGTTGAAGAGCACAATAAGCACGTATGATAACGTCGAAATTGGTCGCTACAAAAAACTAACAGAGTTTTTAAAAAAAAATGGGATTTCAATGTTTCTTTTAAAATAGCAATCTGATCCCCCCTGTAGGAATAGGAACCCCCCTACTGCCCCCCCCCCCCCTGCCATCCGTCCGGGGCGGGTTTAGGTCATGCTATAAAATATTATACGATACGGTCTTGTGCTATAAAATAGTATACGATACTCGCGACCGAACTTGCCTATTAATGCACGGCGTTTAGCACCCTCGCTGCGCTCGGGCGCTAAGGTAAGTAACTTAGGTCACTCGTATCGTAATGTACTATAATCATTAAATTTGGTTCGGATACATGCGGTATGATGATAGTGTTTGGTAGAGCTCTAGACACAACTCGCAGGTAGCTTGAGCTTAGCAGCGAAAGTGTTAAATGGTTAGAATGATATAACACACTTATTAGGTATACTCTTTGACTAATTATTATAAGGACTAGCCTTGCGGTAGCATTTCCCCTCTGCCAAGGTATAAGCACAATTGATATTGTGCATTTACATTCAATTTTACACCTTATCACTAAACGAGACAGCCTATAATTGCGAAATAATAACTTCGAACTTAGAACGTTTGGGGTTCACACGAGACTACTTTTCATGATTTTTAACATTCAAAATTAGAATCTAAAGTTATGGGGAATAAAATCCAAAGTGCGGATTTCATGTTACCTCGCCCCCCGAAAAAGTGGCAGAAATGTTTGTTAGTAGAATTACACGCGTAACCAGTCCACATATAAAAATTTTCTATCTTTTAAAAAAATCGCATCGAAATTGGTCCACCCATTTAGGAGCTACGATGCCACAGACAGACCTACAGACAGACAGACGGGGGTTAAAAATATGAACCGTGTCAATTTAGAGTACAAACAAAATTAGTCATTGATCAATACTGTTTCGTTCAACAAACTATAGCTAATTATAACATTTTTAATCTGTGTTATTGACCCTGATATAAAGAAGTTCAATGGACCATAAAAACATTTAACCATTTGAACAATAATATCATGAATATTATTCATTTGCAAATCAAACATCTCTCCAAAAAATTTAAGGATTTACTGAGCTATTTCTAAGATTGAGGATATACATATAAGCATATGCTCATGACTATATTCCCCGAGGGGGTATAAAGAGATATTCTGAAACCTCAGAACATCCACATTTCACTAGAATATAGGGGGTGTATAAAATTAAATATGTTACATACTTCAGCTTTACAAAAAAGAAGCAGATATGTTACTAGCGGTCACAAAGTGAAGACTCGAAAAACCACTTGGGTCTTCTTTCATTAGTTCACGTCAAGCAATGCTACGAGCGAGATGGCACAGTACAAATTTTACGCGCCATTTTTATGAACACACTAGAGTTAACCCGTGACTTCGTCCGCACAAATAATATACCAAATTGTAAGTCAGATCATAAGCTATCAAACAAAAAAGTTTCAAAATCGGTTCAGTAGTTTTTGCGTGACGCTGTTACAAACATACACAAAAACAAACAAACAAACAGACAGACAAAAATTCTAAAAAAGGTTGATTTGGAGTCCGGGAAACCTAAAAACCATATCGTAATCTTTTTCATGTAAAAATCTTTAATGTACAGACACACTTCTGTTACAGTTTTATAATAGTTAAGATTAGATGGCAATTAAAATCAATTTTAATTTTTTATAGCATCAATATCTCAGACCTGGTTTACTAGCTTGTGGCAAATTGTCACATGTCACCTTTTGACTCATAAGGAACACTTCCCATACGGACAACTCCCAAAAGGACAACTTCCCAAAGGGACCACTACCCAAAAGGACCACTTTCCAAAAGGACAACTTCCCAAAAGGATAACTTTCAACATAAATGAACGCCATAGCAAAAACCACAATTTGTTATTTGTCAAGTTGGTCACCTAAGAATATGGATACGACACATAGATTAAATACTATGAAGATAAGCTGAAGGAAAATACTGGAAAGGGATGGAGATATGATTAAAATTTATGAAAATTCATGCCTGTCTTAGTTACAAGATTTTGTAAGCAATTTCAACTTCGTCAAAGAAAATACCATATACGCAGAAAGCTTTGACTATATGTGGACTGGTTACGCGTTTGATTCTACTAACAAACATTTCTGCCACTTTTTGCAGGGGGCGAGGTAACATGAAATCCGCAACTCTGTATTTTATTCCCCATAACTTTAGATTCTAATTTTGAATGTTAAAAATCATGAAAAGTAGTCTCATGTGAACCCCAAACGTTCTAAGTTCGAAGTCATTATTTCGCAATTATAGGCTGTCTCGTTTAGTGATAAGGTGTAAAATTGAATGTAAATGCACAAGATCAATTGTGCTTATACCATGGCAGAGGGGAAATGCTACCGCAAGACAAGTCCTTATAATTATTAGTCAAAGGCAGAAAGGGACAAATAACATAGTGAGCGAGAGAAAGTCGATTTTGTATGTCCCTTTCTGCATATGTGATATTTTTGTTTTACTTAGTTGAAATTGCATACAAAATCTTGCAACTAAGTCAGACACAATTTCTCATAAATTTTTGTTATATCCTCGTCCCTTACCAGCAAATGCGGTCAGCAAATCTATAAAATACTATACTTAACCCGCGACTTCATCCACAAAAATAATATACCAGATATTAAGTCAAATCATAAGCTATCAAACAAAAAAAGTTTCATCAAAATCGGTTCAGTTGTTTTTGCGTGATGCTCAAACAAACAAACAGACGGACTGAGAAAATTCTAAAAAATAGTTGATTTGGAGTCAGGGACACCTAAAAACCATATTGTAATCACTTTCTTGTAAATATCTTCAATGTACAGACACACTTCTGTTAGCTTTATAATACCTACAGTTTAAGAGTCAATAAACACTGATTAATTAATTAAAATTCCGAAAAAATAAATACCATTTTTAATCTGAATCTGCAATCCTACTAATATTATAAACGCGAAAGTTTGTAAGTATGGATGAATGTTTGTTACTCTTTCACGTAAAAACTACTGAATGGATTTTAATGAAATTTGGCACACAGATAGATTATGATTAGTATTAACACATAGGATATTTTTTTAAGGTCTACGCAGATGGAGTCGCGGGCAACAGCTAATAAAAAATTAAAATTTTGAGATTCTTTGAATATTTTTATTTTTTATGTAAAGCCAAAACACTGATGTATTTCATATAAATTTTGGAAAAAATTACATTTGGGACCTCCAAGTCTGGTTTTTATTTTGTATTTGATACACTTAATGTTTTTATTGAGACTGTTTGTGTCCAAAACTGAAAAATAAAATAAATATATATTTTTAACATACCTTTCTCAACGTGCAACCCAAGTACTGAGCCAAGGAGCAGACAGAATAAGGCGAGGGAATACATTCTGCGCGACCACCCACGACCGCGGATCTAGGCAGAATGATAAAATTGTATCAACATGCATGAGTTTAAAAATGTCTGGCATGAAACTGCTGTAAAAACAAGAATTCGGGGCACCTGCCTCGTTAATTACTTTCTTGATAATGGAAAGGAGACGCAAATATTTTAACAATGATGATTCGTTGGATTTATATGGAAGTTGGCCCGTTTTTAATTGCCGGTAACACAAAAAATTTTATAAATATTTTTTGGGGGTCTTTTATATAATTTTGTTTTTCACGTTTCGTATAAATGATTTACGGAATGATAATTTAGAAATATCAGCTTACCTTATTAAGTTTTCTTCAGGTTTCTTCGTATTTTTTGAAAAATATTGTTTCCCCGAAAGTGATTCAAGACAAGTGTTCCAGTGAATCGCAGATGTTTTGTTATTGTTACACTGTTTGCTAACACGGATTGTGTATATCGCTATCTCGTTCATTATTTAATGCTTCTTGGATGCGGTATCGATATTGCTCATGGAACACCTTCAAATCTAAACACGTCAATGTCAAAGTAGTATTTGCGTTTTATTTCTCTTCTACACTACAAAAGTAATTTTTTCACCAATTTTCTTTTAATATGATTTGAATTTTCTGAACTTTTTTGAAAGGCTTCATTGTAAAAGTAAAAAGTCCTGAAAAATTACTCTGAAAAGAGAGTGAGAGTAATATAAAATGAATTAATTAGGACCATAATCATGAAATATTTTATTGAATCAAAAACTACATTTGCAGCAACAAAACTATTTTATTGTCAATTCAGTGTTAACACTTTTAGTAGATTCCTACTCTTTTGGTAGATTTGGAACAAAGAAAACCATGGCATTTTAGTAGAAACTCTGTGTTTTAAAAAATTTGGGTAAAATGCACGGATTAGGGCAAAAACGGGGATCTTCCTAGAACTTCAAGTAAAAAGTCAGTCGTATTCTGCCAAATTAATGTTATCCCCTAAGTTCTTAACTTGGTTCTACAAAAACTAGGTTTAAAATATGCAGGAAACTGTAGTAACTTTAAATCAGCATCCGTTTTTTAGAAAATGTTGATAACCAGTAATATTTGTATCCAAGAGTGCGATTTTTGAAAGTCACACGTTCAAATCAGCGCAGTAGAAAATGTCAGAATCTCCATAGTAATTTTGACATTTTCTAACGCCGATTTCAACGTGCGACTTTAAAAAATTTCACTCCTGAAGCATCCACACAAGTGATGAAAAACGATAATTTTTACAAAACTGTAAAATAGCATAAGAGGTAATGATTCTATTGATGATAACATTATAAACATTTTGATTATGATAACATTATAAACATTTTGTTCGAAGATGTGTTTCATTTTAAATATTAAGCACCTAAAACGACATTGATATTGATGGTAGATTTAAAGTAGAATTTGAATTAGGGCGTGGTAGATTCTCTGAAGAAAAAATGGTCACGCTGGCTGAGTCAAATGTCAATTTGACATTTACAGTCGCAGCCGCAGAAAAATAGATTTCTGTTTCCTAATTTTCTGCGCGTTTTCCACGATATTTACTATAATTTTCCAAGCGTACGAGTAGTTAAAATAATTGTTATGTAGCGAGACATTCAAAAACATACAATAAAACGCGACAAAAAATCTTCACCACGCAAAATGAGTAAAAAACCAATTTCCTTCGGGAAAATTAGCTTTAATATCAGCAAAGCCCCAGAATTTGAATCAGAGAATGCCCAAAATGAATCCACATCTGGCTTCGGTACGTTCGGTCGTACCCCTATACAGGAACAACGAGAAATTGAAGAAATAGCCGATGATTTAGAAAATCAACATGTTCAACAAATAATGGGAATTAAAAACTTTGGTAAAAAAGCTAAAAACTTTGACATCGATGAGATGATGGAGCAGGCTAAGAAGAAAGCTCTGGAAGCTAATAAAAAGAAGATGGAGGAAGATAAGTTGAGATTGGAGGAGAAAAAGGCAGATGATGTGATTGGTCCAATGCCGGAGGAGGATGATGATGATCTGATTGGACCTTTACCACCTCCGTTGCCAGGTAAATGTTTATTATTATAGTGATGAAACTATAAGCACTTAAGCGATTATGATTGACGAGACGAGAGACTATGCAAAGCTTTTATATCTAATGACTCGGTTTATTTTTGTTTGCACGCTCGCCATTGTGACGGTTGGTAGGTTATTCACGAATTGTACTGTAGGACGGGTGCGAATAACTTTGCAACTTATTGCCATGCAGAGAGAGTCGCTATTTAGTTAAATCCCTTTTTGAAATGATTCTTCTGTACTGGTAGTATTAGTATTTATTCTGTGGTAGAGATATCAACACTACTGCAATAACTAAAAGTTAGGGCACAACCTGGATATCAGGCTTGACATCTGTGGACAAAAAACGTAATTTTAATGTTGTTACTATAGTGAAAGTTGTTCAGTTTATAAATATTTTGAACTATGTCACATAAATTATCTGGTCTTAAAGTACCTGAATCTAACCCGGATTTGTATGGCTGGCTTTTAACGAGTTTGCTGCTAAGCTAAAAATCATGACACTCATGCATTGCTAAAATTGAAGCCACTCGTAGGTTGTGTACACAGTTGTGATGTGAAAATATCAATGTGGCTCACCTTGTGGGTCACAGGTGAAGTTTTCAGTGACTCGTGTGGTAAGTCATAAGCACAGGCGAAATACAATAGAACTGACTCCCTTTGGTATTGGTATTGGTTGAGCGGGCTCTTTTTCTGCAACTCGACGTCTTAGGCGTCTATTTTGCGTGAGGTGGGAATGACTATTCTTGCCACCCTAGCTCCTCCAGGAAGCCCACCAGCTTGTTAACATAACTGACTCCCTATGTGGGTTCTTGCATGCTGCGTTTGTTGTTGCTGACCTACGACTTAGGTCATCAGCAGCGAAAGTGTTAATGGTCTGAAACCTTCTAAAATATGTAACTTAATTTACACCCTGTAGATGCTAATTTACATACACACCCTAGACACTTCATACAAATGGACTTGCACTTCGCTCACATGGAATTGCACTTACAAGAAGAGATAAGCATGTGTGATACTTAATAAGTCCATGTGAGAGAGGTCCAGGCCATAAAAAAAAATGAACATTCAAAATGTTAACATCTTCACCTACTGTCTTCTTCCTTCAGTCTTCCATGAGGGGGTGTGGAAAAATTGGTAGGGGGCAGGGACTATCCATACTGTATGTAGTAGTACCATAATCTTTCTTAACACTTTCACTGCTAAGCTCAAAATCATAATCCTTGTGCAGTGTTAAAGTTGACTCCCCTCGTAGATCGTGCGCACAGTCGTAACGGTGAAACGATAAAAATGGCTCACCTTGTGGGTCACGGGTGGGTTAAGGTGACTCATGCTGTAGGTCATGAGCACAGGTGAATGTAAAAGAACTTGATCCGTCTTGAACTTGAACAGTAGTAATGTTGAAACGATAAATGTGGCTCGCATCATGGGTCATCCGTGCAGGCGTATAGTTTTCGGTGACTCGCGCGGTAGGTCACAGCGCGAAACGCGCACAGGCGAAAATCAATTGAACCGACTCATTATGTGGGTTCTTCAGCACTGCGGCCCATTTGTCGCCGACCTACGAAGTAGGTCGTCAGCAGCGAGAGTGTTAATCTGTACCACAACGTTATTCAAAAGTTTATATTATATTATAACACTTTATTGTACACAAAGACATAATAATATACAAAGTTTTCTAATTTCTATTTTACAGACAAGACTGATAAAACAAAAGAAAGCAAAGAGAAGAAGGATAGCGATGATGAAGACAGCTATGATGAACTGAGTGGGTCTGACGATGAGGAACTGACCTTGGAGAAAAGGATACCTGATAGTCATGAAGTGAGTATTACATACATATACTTAGTTGATTTACAAATCTATAGTGTACATAATATAATAATATTGTGAACTTGGGGTAGATGTACATTGAAGATATTTGTAAAAACATTCATTAGGGCGTTTAGGATATGTAATGGAATGCATTGAGACAATTTTTTAGAATTTTTGTCTCTGTCTTTTTGTTTGTGCACCCATCATTTAAAAACAACTGAACCGTTTTGGATGACGTTTTCAAAAAATCATAGGGCTAGTTTAGATTTACATTCAGGCTCTTTAATCACAATCGGTTTATTCAATCAGAAGTTATTAATATTTAAAGTCAGTGGTCTGCGCGTAAGACTACGAAGGCCCAGGCGCGACTAGTTATACATATAAATATGATAGGGAACTATAAAAGAAATGTTCACAAGAGACCAGCAATGGTCCCATTGGCAAAATCAAACATATCAGTCAAATTCCCCAAAACATTTCAGTTTCAAAATCCTTCAGGCACAGCTTTAATATCCTCGTCATGGTGGTAGGTTATGGGTAATGCTTCCGGCACCAAATCTAATCATATTGGTTTCCTGTTCCAACAGATTCAGGAGGATATGGGATGACCGAGTAAAGATTTGTTTACCGCACACAATTATGCACTTAAACATACACACATACATAAACTCACGACCGTAATTGCCTTTCGGGGTGGTTTCTATGCACTTAAAATTGTCTAAATAGCCGTGGTGGTCCAGTGGCGAGTAACATGGCCTGCCGTGCAGAAGGCGAAGGTTAGATCCCCGTCCAGGACGACTCGTACCAATGAGTTTTTCGGAATTTATGTACGATTTATAACAACACTGGCTTTTCGGTGAAGGAAAACATCGTGAGGAAACCTGCATGCTTCAATTTCGAGGCATGTATCGTACCCTCTGTAAATTATAAGTGGCGACGGGCTCACCCCCGTTCACACTGGACAGAGTTTCGGTACTACTGGTGAAACGTGGATGTTCTGAGGTTTCAGAATATCTTTGACTGCCCCCTCGGGGAATATAGTCGTGAGCATATGTATGTATGTATGTGTAAAATTGTCTATAAAACAACATGAAAAGGTGTACAATGGTATTGGTGATTGTAGAATAACAAATAAATCCCAATGGTTCCAAAACATTTACTTGAATAAACAATTCTGTATAAATGTGAGTGTCTGTTGACCACTAACATTAAATAAAAATCAATTTATTGTTTGCATAATGTCAAAAAGTTGTTCACAAAATGCCAAATACCAATGTCACATGCCTCCTCCAATCAGCACTGAGCTCGCGTGGTGGACTATCACCCACTCTCACCCACCATTATTCATGAGAGCAGGCCTTTGCCCTACAGTGGGATCCAACCGCATATAACTCCCTTACTAACTGTATAAATATTGAATTCTCACATAACTATTTGTATTATTTCCAGGTAGAAATGCTGCACGGCACAAAAGCAGTAGTAGCGCTTGCAGTTGATCCTTCGGGAGCTCGACTGGCGACAGGATCCGTCGACTATGACGTATCCTTCTGGGACTTTGCTGGTAAGTTGTTATCTTTGACTATTTATATGTGGACTGGTTACGCGTGTAATTCTACTAACAAACATTTCTGCCACTTTTTGCGGGGGGCGAGGTAACATGAAATCCGCAACTTTGGATTTTATTCCCCATAACTTTAGATTCTAATTTTGAACGTTAAAAATAATGAAAAGTAGTCTCATGTGAACCCCAAACGTTCTAAGTTCGAAGTTATTGTTTCGTAATTATAGGCTGTCTCGTTTAGTGATAAGGTGTAAAATTGAATGTAAATGCACAAGATCAATTGTGCTTATACCGTGGCAGAGGGGAAATGCTACCACAAGGCTAGTCCTTATAATAATTAGTCAAAGGTTGTTATATAGGTACAAGGTGTTACAAAAGTAAAAATAAACATTTAAAACTTTTAAGGGGGTGGTTTAGACCATCAAGCTGAACAACTTTCACTATGGGACCAACATCGAACTCGCGAAAAAAATATCAGCGGTCATACATTTAGCTCGAGTAGATTTGTAGTTTTGTATGAAACTGCGATTTTTTACGCGATTTCGAAGTTGGCTCCATAGTGAAAGTTGTTCAGTTTGATGTTCTGAAGCACCCTGTTAAGTATTACTAGAGTGTTTTGTTACACCCTGTATAGAAAGTTGTTCAGTTTGATGATCTGGTCACCCTTAAAAATAATAATAGCCCTTTATTTCTGACACTTAAAAATACATTTTATTTTCTAAGTATTTAAGGAAAATAATTTTCATCAAGTAGTACCCTTTGACTAATTATTATAAGGACTAGCCTTGCGGTAGCATTTCCCCTCTGCCACGGTATAAGCACAATTGATCTTGTGCATTTACATTCAATTTTACACCTTATCACTAAACGAGACAGCCTATAATTGCGAAATAATAACTTCGAACTTAGAACGTTTGGGGTTCACACGAGACTACTTTTCATGATTTTTAACATTCAAAATTAGAATCTAAAGTTATGGGGAATAAAATCCAAAGTTGCGGATTTCATGTTACCTCGCCCCCCGCAAAAAGTGGCAGAAATGTTTGTTATTAGAATTACACGCGTAACCAGTCCACATATAAATAGTCAAAGGAGGTGAAAAAATCTGGTGATTACCTAAGTTAAATTTCTAATTATAATTTAAATAATTCATTTAACTATAGGTAAAAAGTGGGTTTATATATTGTTTGTGTCTGAATCCGTGTCAGATCGCCTTTCGGGATAGGCCTTCCCCAGTAGTCTCCATGATGCTCTGTCTCTCGCTTTCCATATGTTCCCTGCTGTTTTCTTTATATATTTTCTTTTTGTTCTTATTTCTGTTTGATTGCTGCGGGGGGGTGTCGACGTCTTAAAAAACTACATCAGTAACTTAAAATAACCGTGACTATGCAGCAACCCTGGAGCAAACATGGAGGACACATTGAAAAGAAACGTGATGAGTTGAACTACAGAACAAGATCACTGAATTGGCTACTTGGAAGACAGTCAAAGCTATCTATAAACAACAAAGTTTTGGTCTATAAAACAGTACTAAAACCAGTCTGGACCTACGGCATCCAACTCTGGGGTTCCGCAAAGAACTCAAACATAGAAATTCTACAGCGATATCAAAACAGTGTCTTGAAGTCAATAGCATGCGCTCCATGGTTCACGAAAATGGAAGAAATTCATGAGTATCTAAGTATCCCCACTGTGAAAGACGAAGTGGACTGCTATACCAAGACCTACAGAGATAGGATCACTCACCATGTAAATAGGCTGGCTTTGCCGCTAAGTGAACCTCTCAGCATAAGACGGCTAAAACGACGACACATTTGGGATAACTTATGACCTGTAGTAACTAAATGAAGGCGGCCTGACAATGGGAAGGCATGCCTGCAACCATCGATACATGCAAAATAACTGCTCATGGTCCTCATACCGATAGCATGTTATAACATAAAAAAAAAAAAATCAGCAACCCTGTATTCTAATACTGTTTTTCCCTTCAGGTATGGACGCATCTCTCCGTTCCTTCAGAACCCTCCAACCCTGTGAGAACCACCCCATCAGAGCGCTGCAGTACTCAGCAACTGGAGATTCTATCCTCGTGGTCAGCGGATCAGCTCAGGCCAAAGTCCTTGACCGGGATGGCTTCGAGTCTCTCGAATGCGTCAAGGGTGACCAGTATATTAATGATATGGCTAAGTTAGTATGTTTTTTTAAATACTTTATATAGGGTCCTTCTTTATATGCTGACACTTTTTTACCGACCATCAAACTGAACAACTTTCTCTATGGGACCGATGTCGTAATCGCGAAAAAGAAATCGGCTGTTCCATACTAAACTGAAATCTTACTCGACCCAATTGTATGGGACAGCAGATTTTTTTTTTCGCGATTTCGACTTTGGTCCCATAAAGAAAGTTGTTCAGTTTGATGGTCTGATCATCCCCTTAAAAAAAAGTGTCAGCATAAGGACCCTGTATACCACACTTTAGACTTGCTTTTTTCCTGAGACTTTGTATGTGTGGTTTTTTCTTTTTTTTAGTTTTATGGGCTACTCCCTTTCACCATTATACGTGAGAGGAGGCGTTTGCCCAGTAGTGGGATCCCACGGGCGATACATTATTCTTTTATGCTATGAACCATGGTCTCGACAAAACAATTTGACTTTCTGAAGTTGCTCAGAAATTAATAGTGAATTTTTTGGATAAGGCAGGTAAGGGCGGGTTGAGAGTTGAACAGTCGGCAAGAAAATTTGCTTTTTTCGATGACAATCGATCCTCTCATAAGTATCCAAAAACTCTATCGGGCCATCTGAGGTTAGAGTACTTGAAAAGTCAGAAATTTCAAAAGTCTATTCCTATACATTTTGTAGGAAATTAGGAATAATTAATTTATAATTATTAGAATTACTATGGCTTGGAAGCGCTTGTTGGCGTAGTGAAGCTTCGGTATTGGAAACGATCACCGAAGTTAAGCAACGTCAGGTCCGTTCAGTCTTTGGATGGAGGACCGTTTAGTGGTATTTCATCTCGAGCGTTTCCGTGCTTCGGAAGGCACGTTAAACAGTTGGTCTCGGATAGTTCCGTCAGATGGCATTGTAACTATTCGTTAAGCCAGGTCAGTGGCCTATTAAGGCGGCTTGAAAATTCTCTTACAGCAGCTTGACCACTAACTTGCCTCCACCAACCCGCGCTGGGCCCGCGTGGTGGAGTATGGCGCATTCCCTCTCACCCTTATTCGTGAGAGGAGGCCTTTGCCCTGCAGTGGGATTCTACAGGCTATAACTTACTTACTATGGGTTAGAGTATCAAACTCTACCCAGCGTGACATGTAGTGACACATTATAAAGACTTACATAATTCCTTGCCCACAGAACAAAAGGCCACACGGCATCCCTAAACAGCGGCTGCTGGCACCCGCACATCCGCGAGGAATTCATGACCTGCTCCCAAGACGGAACCCTCCGCCTCTGGCTAACAGAGAACCCTAAACATCAGAGAGCAGTCATCAAACCCAGACAGAAAGGCGGCTTGAAGACCAACCCTACATCCTGCGCCTTTTCAAGAGATGGCAACACCGTCGCTTGCGGTTGCTTCGACGGTTCCATCCAAATGTGGGACCATAGAAAAACCTTCGTCAACACATCTATGCTACTTCGCGACGCGCATCAAAACAAAACAGAAATTTCCAGCATTTCTTATTCATATCTCGGCTCGTATTTATCTAGTAGAGCAAACGACGACACTCTCAAACTTTGGGATCTACGTAACTTCAAAAAACCGTTGAAAGTCTTCAGTGATTTATTCTCTAGGTACGAGCAAACTGATTGCGCTTTCAGTCCTGACGATTCGATGGTATTCACAGGCGAGTCTTTACAAAGAGGTGAAAATGTAGGTAAACTAACATTTTTCAATACCAAAACATACGAAAAAGTTACTCAAATCGATGTAACCAAATCACATGTAATTAAAGCAGTCTGGCATCCGAAATTGAATCAAATTTTCGTGGGATGCGGGAACGGTGTTGTCAAATGTTATTACGATCAGAAACGGAGTTTACGCGGCGCTAAACTCTGTATAGTTAAGACTAATAGGAAAAAACAGTCGATTGAAGTCGTTAGTTCGCAGCAAATTTTGACACCTCACGCGTTACCGTTGTTTAGGCAAGAGAAATTGAGAACGAGCAAGAAAAAGATGGAGAAAGAGAGGTTAGATCCTGTAAAGTCCCGTCGGCCAGATTTGCCTATCACATCTGGTCAGGGAGGAAGAGTAGCAGCTTCGGGAAGTACGTTAAGTTCGTTTGTGATCAGGAATCTTGGGTTAAGTAAGAGAGTAGATGATGAACAAGACCCAAGGGAGGCTATATTGAAGTATGCTAAGGAAGCTGCTGAGAATCCTATCTGGGTTGCTCCGGCGTACGCTAAGACACAGCCGAAGCCTATATTTCAGGTAGAACCGGAGGAAGATGGGCCTTCTGATCCAAAAAAACCGAAAACTTAAGAAGTAATGATTTTGACTCACTCTGTCCATTGAACTAGAAATAAATAACCTTTTCTTGTTGGCTATGTGCGAACTGACAAATCTATCGCAGCGCCTGGGGTGGCAGAAATGTGTACTGTTGTTGGTCAAGCTGTGTAAAATATACTTGAATCTATGCAAATCCACACACTAACTCAACACGAAATCTCCAAAACTGTAAAGACTACAACCTTAAAATTTGGCATGGAAGTTTCTATTGGCATCTATACTCCAATCAAAATAGCAACGAAATTTTAAGGCCATTTTGCATTACAGAAACAGAGATTTGAAACATTAACTCTCGCTTATTTTTAGAACAACTTTAGTAACGTCCAAGATATGTCGGATAGTATGTGTATCCAATAAATTAATTACATTTGGTAATCAGAATTAGCCAGAAAGCTAAATAGAAATCGGAAATTTTATCTCCAAAGGTGTGAAAACTGGGATAAAAGTTTGTACGAAAATTGACACTGCAAATATCGTGGATTATAGCAAATAGGTATTTTTAATATCGATAATGTTGCTAAATTCTTTAGTTTTTACATTTTTTTACTATAAAAATAACAAACTTTTAACTAACATGTTACTTGAAATAATTCACGGCGGTCTGACACCGCTAGGGGCGCTAGTGTCGTGCACATAGCCCTAAGAGGAAGGATCTCTCTTTAAGACTAGAGTGAGCCATACCAATTGTAAAGTGTCCACTTTTTATGACGTTTAGGTTTGAGTGTGTGGTGTCAAGTAGTATGGACAAAAGGCACCAAGTGACATATGGCCTTGTGTTTACGGTCACTTTTCAAACACACTAGCTCAAAAAAAAGTGGACATCCGCATAAACAAATATCTATAGTTCCATCTCCTACTATTAAAGGTACGTCATAAGACAAAAGAGACCAACTACAATCGTAAATTTATGCGGACTCTATGGAGATCCTTCCTCTTAGACATAGCCAATACTGTGGTATAATCTTTACAAACTTCCCTTTGCTCACAATGATGCACCAATAAATAGAGGCGGATCAAATACAATATTTACAAAAAAATTGTCCAGCGGTCTTATTGTGTAACTAACCGATTCTTTTGATATGGAATCGTCATGGTGTTTTTTGTTTTAATGTTAGTCAAAGGGGGTTGTCAGAGATATTCTGAAGCCTCAGAACAACCGCGTTTCACTAGTAATACCGAAACTCTGTCCAGTGTGACGGGGAGTGAGCCCGTCGCCACTTATAATGGACAGTGGGTACAATACATGCGTCGATATTGAAGCATGAAGGTTTCCGCACGATGTTTTCCTTCACCGAAAAGCCAGTGGTGTTACAAATCGTACATAAATTCCTAAAATCTCATTGGTACAAGTCGGCTTGGACGGGGATCGAACCATCGCCTCCTGCACGTCGGGCAAGATTACTCGTCACTGGACCACCACGGCTTACCATGTGGTCATACCTATTTTTTTGATACGACAATGTATGAACACACACAAGAATGTAAATCAGTATTGAATGAAGAAAAATAATGTACAAGTTAATTAACACAATGCACTATAGGCAAGTAGTAGCGAAAATACATTAATACACTTTGAGAGTAGCCAGCAACTTTTCAGTTACTACCAACTGTTTTAAGCTTGACGTTGTATTTTAATGTTAAATACAAGGCTCACCTTTAGAGTATTGAAAGTTTCAAGGATGGAATTGACAACATTAAATTTTTTTAACCACCTGTTTTTAATAAAAAATATAAAAATAGGTTAAAAAATAAGAGATACGTATTTTTCCGATTTTATTTTTGACCGATATTTCTATTTTTAATTTACTTTTGAATTTTCTGAAAAACAAAGGATTTATAGCTACGATTCCTTGGCTGCAATAACATTAAAAAAAACTGTCAAATACAATACAAAAGCAATTTTTTCGTTGAGAAAAGCCAATTAGGCAAAGGAATAACATCTCATTCAACCTCTATTATATTTTTCAAATAACTCATGAAATAATGGATAGAAAAATCTGATAATTTTGATATAAGCTTTGAATCACATAATCTCCAAATGGTTTTCTTATTTTGGTACCTTTCTGAAAATGAAATGTTGTCAATTACATGTCAAGTAGTGGTAGGCAAAGAGAATGGAATCACTACGTTTTAGTGGTAGGCGGCTAGCCTGCATAGAAAATGATAAGATAAGATAAGATAAATATTCTTTATTTGCACACCAAGAATAGAAAAATAAATGGTGCCATGGATAAAGTTGATCAGTTTGACCGTCTGATCATCCTCTTAAAAAAGTGTCAGCATATAACGAAGGACCCTGTATGATGTATGTATAATAAAATAGTTAAAGTGGATTAAAAAAAATAAAATTATGTGGAAATAATTTTGATGTTTTATTTTAAATATCTTAATAACAATACTACATTCTAAACTAAGTTATAATATAATCAGGCTTTGGCAGCTATGCTCTCGCGGTGCATTTCATCCCCCTCGAAGGGGTTGATGGGTGATCTTGATGTGTTCTGAAACATTAATAACATTAAAACTGGACAATAAGTAAATAAAGTACTTACAATTAAAAACATGAAACCGGACCAAAAAAATCTAAGATAATAAATAAATAAATATCTTGGACATTGTCACACAAATTATCTAGTAACATTTAAAGTACCAGAATCTAGCTTGGACTTGTGTTATGATGACTAGACAACGATATAGAATACATATATAGATACAAACATCCATGACTCGGGTACAAATATTAATATCTTTGACTAATTATTATAAGGACTAGCCTTGCGGTAGCATTTCCCCTCTGCCACGGTATAAGCACAATTGATCTTGTGCATTTACATTCAATTTTACACCTTATCACTAAACGAGACAGCCTATAATTGCGAAATAATAACTTCCAACTTAGAACGTTTGGGGTTAACACGAGACTACTTTTCATGATTTTTAACATCCAAAATTAGAATCCAAAGTTATGGGGAATAAAATCCAAAGTCGCGGATTTCATGTTACCTCGCCCCCCGCAAAAAGTGGCAGAAATGTTTGTTTGTAGAACTACATGCGTAACCAGGTCCACATATAAATAGTCAAAGATTAATATTCATCATACAAATATTTGTCCCTTACGGGATACGAACCCGTGACCCTCGGCACAGCAGGCAGGTTCACAACAGACTGTGCTATCGGGCCGGCAATAAGATATATTCAACATTGTTGTCGACATCGAGATAGACAGATTAGCATAAGCATAAAATGCCTGCACGCCGCCGCTCTCAACCGGCCGTCCTTAGCACTTGGCCATTTTGCCCTAATACCACCGCTTGACGACCACTTACCAATTTTTTAGCTCGTTCAGTGAGTATAGAGTAAGCGAAGTGGTTCAGAATAACTCCAGTTGGTAACGCTACTCCTTGGAACCTGTACAGCTGTTTGACATCACTGTCTGGACCGCCTGCAAAACATATACAACGCTAAGGGCGTGTTTCATCACTTATTAGTAAGTTCTTGTTAGCTTATCCGACAGATATTTTGACATATCTTTCATACAAAATATGTCAAACTTAACAAGAACTTAATCAGAAGTGATGAAACAGGCTCTAAATATAATTGTGTTACCAAGAAAGACAATTTGATAAGAAACTGTGAAAGAACGGGGAGTCTGTTCTTCCATCGAAAAGATCTCTCGCTAGGCAAGGTGGAAAGCCTAGAGATCTTGTGAAAACGTTGTTAGCGTGATTAATGAATCATTGCGTCACGTTCTTACGCGCTTAAACTTAGAGCAAGCGAAGCGAGCTCGACTTTTTTCTTCAATACGAATCGTTTAGAGCCAAAGCTTTTTACGAATAAAAAAGTAACCTAAGTGAAAGCTCGAAATTTTTAGAACCACGACTAAGTTGTGATCAGAACTCTTTAGGATTATGCTGCAATGTATGCGTTTGGGGATGATGAATACAAGAGAATCTCTCGCGTCTGGATGTATATTGCGCTCTCTATCGAGTCAACAATAGCTTATAACTACCTTAAGACTAAGTGTGTGTGGGGGGGGCTAGACACACACTACAATGTGTAAGCGCAGTAATTAAAACAGAAACCTAGAGCGAGCGAAGCGAGCTCCACTTTTCCTGCTCTACGAATTGGTTATAAACAGAGCTCAATCAATCTATATTTTTCCCAAATTTGCCGCTTCTAGTAAAGTGCAGCCCCCCCCCCCCCTCGCTACCTCGCACATCTCTACCAAGTACATTTCAACTTACCAGTTAGCTTGTGAACCGATGTTATGGTAACCCTGCCGATTTGTGAAGTGTTGCTGATCATAGGTCCCTTGGAAATATCGATGTGCTTTCCAATTCTGTACAGTGTAACTTTGCCTGAAACAAACTTGGATGTTACTATTTAATACTAAACACCTGCTTGCTTGATTTGCTTCAATAACATGGAGGTATTATTGCCGTTAGATATCTGTATTATTGCCGTTATATATGTATATTATTGTCGTTAGATATCTGTATTATTAAAGTTATAATAATACAGATATCAAACGGCAAAAATACAAACACCTAACGGTAATAATACAGATATGTCTAACGGCAATACTACAGACATCTAACGGTAATGATACAAGATATATGTAGCTGTAGTATTGCCGTTAGATATCTGTATTATTGCCGTTAGGTGATTGTATTGTTGCCGTGAGATATCTATATTTTTGCCGTTATATATCCGTATTATTGTCGTTAGGTATCATTATCGTTAGATGTTTGTATCATTTCCGATTCTTATCTGTTTTATGTTGTAGTATTTTGATGTATTCGTAAACACGTTTAGCAGATTCCGGACACTGCTGCATTATCCAGGTTACGCATATTATATATTGAAGCACGGACGCGGATAAGATACCAATAAAACACTGCCTTCGATGATAGTCCCTATAAAGATCAAAGTCGAAATCGCGACAAAAAAATCTGTTGTCCCATACAAAACTGCAAACCTACTCGAGACAAATGTATGGGACAGCAGATTTTTTTTCCCGATTTCGCTGTTGGTCCCATATCGAAAGTTGTTCAGTTTTATGGTCTGATCATCCCCTTAAAAAAGTGTTAGCATATTAAGAAGGACCCTGTATAAGTGTGCTCACCGTTATCCCTGGCGATGCTCGGTATCTGTTGGGTCTTGTGTCGGTTCTCAGTGAACATCTCCCTGGCGAGCTCCTCGCCGACCTGCAGCCGCTCCAGCGGCAGGTTCTGTCTGACCAGCTTCACGTACTCCGCGCTGAGTGTGCGCAGCTCCTGCTCCGACGGGGACCAGGACGGGAGGGTCGGGAGGTCCACGTCGTAGATGAACGAGCCGCGACGTACTGGCGAATAAAAGAAAATAGAATCAGTAGAAATCGCGTGAGGACTATTTCGTTCGAGAACTAGTGGCCAAAAAAACAAAAAAATCTTATCTAATTAATTTCATTCTTATCTTCATATAGTCTTATGTCTTAACATTCGCACAATTATCATAACGACTTCTTTGTTTTGACCGTATACTGAACCAAACTTACCTGCTTTTACTACAGGACCAATATTGAAGACGCGAAAAAAAGTGGTGGTCCAGTGGCGAGTAACCTTGCCTGCCGTGCAGGAGGCGATGTTTCGATCCCCGACTAGTACCAATGAGTTTTTCGGAATTTATGTACGATTTGTAACACCACTGGCTTTTCGGTGAAGGAAAACATCGTGAGGAAACCTGCATGCTTCAATTTCGAGGCATGTATTGTACCCGCTGTCCATTATAAGCGGCGACGGGCTCACCCCCCGTCATACTGTACAGAGTTTCGGTATTACTGGTGAAACGTGGATGTTCTGAGGTTTCAGAATATCTCTGACTACCCCCTCGGGGAATATAGTCGTGAGCATATGCTTATGCATGCTTATGCGAAAAAAATTGTTGTTTAATGGAAAATTTAATAGCATAAAATTTAGGATGGCAATCCTAAATTTAGTGCAACGTGGATGGTCTACGTTTTCAGAATATCTCTGGGAATATAGTCGTAGCATACTGCTTTAGAATGTAAATGTATAATTAATCCAGCCGCCGTAGTATGGCAGCGTGATATAGCACTATCGCAACTTCACTCTCTTTCTATTTGCAGACGAACGAGATAAAAGGCGTGATATAGCCTCATCACGGCATCTGGGTTCGAACCCAAGACTATTGGTTTGGCAAACTTTCAGTAATGCTAATATGTATCCTGTACTGTGACTAATTATTATAAGCCTTGCGGTAGCATTTCCCCTCTGCCATGGTATAAGCACAATTGATCTTGTGCATTTACATTCAATTTTACACCTTATCACTAAACGAGACAGCCTATAATTGCGAAATAATAACTTCGAACTTAGAACGTTTGGGGTTCACACGAGACTACTTTTCATGATTTCTAACATTCAAAATTAGAATCTAAAGTTATGGGGAATAAAATCCAAAGTTGCGGATTTCATGTTACCTCGCCCCCCGCAAAAAGTGGCAGAAATGTTTGTTAGTAGAATTACACGCGTAACCAGTCCACATATAAATAGTCAAACATCCTGTAATAACTTACTGTCAGGCCCAGGGAAGCTGTGCAAGTGTATGGTGACATTGTCCTTGAAGGCGATAGATGCGCAGGCGCCGAGCACGAGCGAGCACGTGCGCCAGAACGCCTTGTTCACCTGCTGCGGCTCTGACGCGTTGTAGTTTTGAAACTGTAAATAAAAATTAATGATTAATGGAATATCATTTTTTTATTGAGCTGAGCTGGTCATCATAAGACGTGTTGGACATTTGAGCCCAAACTTGATGTTTCTAAATGTGTTCACATTTCTTATGAAAAAGGCTGACTACCCAAATAGTGAAGATTTTTTTTTGTGGATATGTGTATAAGTCATTTCCAAAAAAAAAATCTTCACTATTGCGTTTGCGTTGCTCAGGGAGCAGTTACTGCTTCTTACTGCGGACTGCGGAAGCAACCGACCTATGGGCACCTCGGCATAGGACATTGCTGGGGCTACGCGGCGGATTGGGTAGCTGGGATCGGTGAGAAAATTGTGAGGAGTGTAATGTGGTAGAGAATGTGTATGACTTCATCAGTGAATCAATGATGTGATTATCTTCCCATAGGTTGATGTAAAAAAGTTTAGGATACGATGGGACTGGATAAAATTACCTGAACAAAAAAAAAAGATTTTGGCTGAGATCCCTTCAAAATTCAAAATTCAAAATTGTTTATTCAAAATAATATCACATAGATAACTTTTTGACGTCATGTTTTTGAATCTACCACCGCGTCGGAAGGTGTTCCGTTGTAGAGAAGATGCGGCCAGAAACTCTACAACACACTTCTTTTAAACAAAACAAAATATACAAAGTACAATTACATCAATTCAATATTAAATTACATAGAGTAACATTGTCAAGACCAGACATTTTGGTCATTCAAATAATCATCGAGTTTATAGTAACCTTTTTTACAGAGGACTTGTTTAACATGGGACTTAAACTTTTTGTCCGTCAAGTTAAGAATATTCTCTGGTATCTTATTATAATAACGTATACAGTGCCCCATGAAAGATGTGTTGACCTTACTAAGTCGAAAATGTGGGAATACTAATTTATTTCAAAGCTGATTATCGTAAAAACTGCTAAACCGATTTTCATGAAACATAGCTAAGAACACTCTCGCAAAAATTGTCTTACGGTAAAAAAAACTCATAGAAATTGGTCGAACTGTTTGGTAGCTACAATGCCATAGACAGACATAGGCGTCAAATTACCACCCCTCTTTTTGCATCGGGTTGAGAAAAATCTAATACAACAAAGAAAACATGCTTACTATTTTATCAGCAACATACTTCATCATTGGTACATTTGTCTTTGTCATGGTTGTCTGGAAAATATCCCTTCCGCAAGCCGTGGTGGTCTAGTGGCGAGTAACCTTGCCTGCCGTGCAGGAGGCGATGGTTCGATCCTCGTCCAGACCGACTCGTAGCAATGAGTTTTTCGGAATTTATGTACGATTTGTAACACCACTGGCTTTTCGGTGAAGGAAAACATTGTGAGGAAACCTGCATGCTTCAATATCGAGGCATGTATTGTACCCACTGTCCATTAGGTGGCGACGGGCTCACCCCCCGTCAACTGGATAGAGTTTCGGTACTACTGGTGAAATGTGGATGTTCTGAGGTTTCAGAATATCTCTGACTACCCCCTCGGGGAATATAGTCGTGAGCATATGCTTATGCTTATATCCCTTCATAGTAATACCACAGAATAGGTAATAGTATACAGAATGTTACAAAAGTTAAAATAAACATTTTAAATCTTTTAAGGGGGTTGTTTAGACCATCAAACTGAACAACTTTCACTATGGGACCAACATCGAAATCGCGAAAAAAATAATTAGTTATCCCATACATTTAGCTCGAGTACATTTGTAGTTTAGTTTGGAACATCAGATTTTTTTTCGCGATTTCGATGTTGGTCCCATAGTGAAAGTTGTTCAGTTTGATGGTCTAAACCACCCTCTTAAATGTTTATTTGTATTTTTGTAACACCTTATATAGTTCTACATACAGAACGCCACTCCCCGCCCCACTCTGACTTCAGATACCCCACCTCACCTCACACTTTTTGAGAAACTTGAGGGAAGCCGAGCAAGGGAATGCAGTCAGGCGCGAGTGTATAGTATTTGACTACATAAAATTGTGCCTTTTCAGTGCATAAAAACGTTGAAAAATAACGCTAAATTCACATTATCAGTAATTCTTTAGCTCATATACTATTTTTAATAACAGAACGAACAATAAAAGTTACAAAATGTAGATGATGTTCATATGATGCATGGTAAGTCAACCCTACACATATGTCAAAGACAATTTGCACCAAGTGCGCATGTGCGAACGCCATCATGTCAAATCCAAAACATTGTTTAAAGTACCAGACCTGTGGTAATACGACTACCTGATTTGCACCAATAACCATTTTGTTACTCTTTTAGTGAAGTATTTAATGATTTTTTCAACTTACTTCCAACGTACAGCTTTCAGTGAGGGGTCGGTGCATGTCCCAGTGTACGTTTCCATCTAGGAGCGCTAAGGCAGTGCTCTCAGCATGCCACTGACCTATATCTGAAATTTTAATGGAAAAATGGTAATATTAAATTTATTAAATTCAAAATCATCTAAACCAGTGTGGAATTAATGAACAATCAAAACCACAAAAAGCACCTCAAAATCTTCAAAAATATTATAATATTATATAGGGTCAAATTGATATCATTAGCATCCTTTTAAACTAAGACACGGAATATCTAAGAGTACAACAGAAGGTTCACTATCTAAGAACGCAGAAATCATGGTAAATACGACCGCCGCGACGACGATCGGGGGCCAAGAGTCCAGCCATGCTGGCGGGCAGTAGGTACCAATGTCTTCGCCGCCTCCGGCACGGAAGAAAGAGTCGTGCAAAAGAACACTACCTATGCTACACTGAACTAAACACATTTTGGTTTATCTTAGTCATCAGAATAATTCCTAAAAATTAAAAATATGTAAAAATCCAGGCCAAACAACTGAATGCGATGCAGTATTTTTTAGTGATCTTTCGATTATTAATATTACGATAAGTACATCCGACGATGTATAGGATACTAATTTAATTTCCGAAACAAAAATAAAATATCAAGATCATTTGGTGCGATACAATGAGTTCGAGACACTCGACTGAATTAAGCCTCGACGTCGAGTCCCGACATTTTTATACCTAACATGCGGAGAGAGACGGGCCTGACTAAGAGTCAAACTGAACAACCTTTACTATGGGAGCAAACCAATCAGAGCAACAAAAAAATCTCAGTAGGCACTGCAGTTTAGTATGGAACAGCAGATTTTTTTTATTGCTCCGATCGGTTCAGAGTTCAGATGCTCAGAGTTTTTAGAACATCTCTGACTACCCCTTCGGGGAATATAGTCGTGAGCATATGCATAATACTTACGTCTAGCGCAGTCGTAAGGCGTAGAAATATCCTTGTTCATAACCAAAGTGCAGTCTTGTGGTACACCCTTATATTGCACTTCTATCTTCTCAATTCGACCAACATTCTCCAGCTGACGCTTCTTTTCCAAAGTAAAGAGGTGATTACGGCGTTCTATAGCTTCGTTTGTACTTAGAAACCCTAGAAATTAGAGTAAAATTATATTGTTTGTTCACGGATTTTTTGGTTATCATTTTATACAAATTTCTAACTTACTTGCTAAAGGAAATGTGATTGTAGTGTTATTTCTGAGCACTATTTTTGATAAACACATTATATTCGGCTTCATTTTATTTTCTCCGATTAATTTTAGGTTTTTTGTAAATAAACGCCGTAAATATTTTGAGGTTATGCAGATGAGTTTGACATTGACAGTTGTTAGTGTTGTGCTTGTTGGCGTGATCGACTTTTAAATACCGTTACCGGTTTTTTCGTTCGTACGGTTTTTGAATTTACTTTCTTGTTCATTGTTGATGATGATTGCATTAAAATATTTTGAAGCTTTTGTCAAGTTTTAATTTTTAAAACCTATGCAGCATAATGCACTTATGTGTTTTATTCAGATGAACTTTATTCATTTGTTAATTTCTTTATTAGGCTGTTATAGGCTTACCTGTTGAGTCAGGATCCCTGACAAATTATATACTCATCATTTTATAATTTTTATGCCATAGAAACTCGGCGTAAGGGGAACTCGCTGCAAAGGGAATAACTCGTTATTAAACCTATACGGTTCACTCCCACAAAAAATCAAATTCAAATTTCAAATACTTTATTATGGAAAATAAATGCATACATAAGAAAGTCCCACAAAACCGTTTCCACGTTTTAATAACCTGCCTCCAAAATAGTTAACTCTTTCGTTTTGAAATTTACCTTTGCTCTGGTGCCAATGCTATGGTAAATATATTATGATCTATGCTCATGGTCCTCTGACCCTTCCGTGAAAGGAGGCCTTTGTCCTGCAAGCTATAAATAACTTATTATCAGGAAGAAAGGTATTGTGTATCAATGATTGCTTACTATTACACCTTGAATAAAGCGTAGGATTGTAATTTAATTGTGCAAGAAGTTTATAATATTTACTCATGAATAAAACAATATTAGTAAAACAAACTATTTTATTACAGTAAATATAAAACTATCCAACCATAGTCCTCTTCCTTCCCCTCGCTCTCACCTCCTCAAACTTACTCAAAATCTCTTTTATATTACTTTTACTGTAACTTTTGTATGCCTCCAAAATCTGACTGAACAAATCTGGATAATCATTATGGGTACTTATCAGTGCTCTTTCAAGTACATACAAGTCGACCCCCTTATCTTCTGTGCTTGAATCTATAAATGATAAACCAAAATCGATCATAACTAATTCTAATTTATCGACTTGAAGCCATTTTGAGTCTCCAACACTATCTTTAGGATTCTTATGGACAAGTAACATGTTTGAAGTAGTCAAATCTCCATGTATGATATTATTTTCATGTAATTTTCTCACTGATTGACCAATCATCTTAGCAACAAGATCTAAGTTATCTACAAAATCACTGGAGTCATTTTGTTCTTGTTTTAAAAAGTTAATAATAAAGTCTTTTACGGTGACACTTTGTTCGAAATGCTGCATATAAATGCGTCGACGTTCAAAATCTACGAGATATAAGGAAGGTGTTTTAACGTCGGCAGTTTTGCATCGAACTATTGATCTGGCTTCGTTCTTTATCCGTTCCTTGGTTATTGAAGTGTCCAGATCGGGATGCCTGTAGTTTTTCTGGAATCTTTCCTTGATCAGTGTTGGTTTTCCGAGGTAATTGCAGATGTAGAGTTTGGCTTCAGCACCCTGTTTCAGTATTTTAAGGTCTTCACACATTCTTGAAACTGTTCTTGACCTAACCTTATCTGTAAAAAGTATAGTATAAATAACAGTTTTAGTGTCTATTACAAAGGTTGACAAAGAATTTTTGTTAATTTATGGTGAAATACCTTTGTATTTTATGTTTTCAGAATAAGAATTGCAATATTTAATCGAATGACCGGGGGCCACTTTGTTTTGTTTTGACGTTTGTTGACAGCTGCTGCGTTTAGTTTCTTTCTATACATCCGCAGACAAATAAAAGAAACCTAATGTAACGTACTTATTGTATCAAAACGCATTTTCACTAAAGCATGTTGCATTGTTACATTATTAAACGCCATGAAATCGACTCGTTTATGCTCTCAATGAAAGCGGAACTTTGACGGAATAATTTTTAGAAAGATGCGTGAAAAGAAACGTGAAAAGAGAGCGAAAATTCAAGTCGAAATCGTCATTCTAAAGCCGCACTTTACATTTAACGTGCTAGGTATTTTACCTACTTTCTATAGTTATGAATTTGTATTCACTCGTCGGAGAGCAAGGGAGGCTGTGTGGGCGTTATATTGGTTGGACTTGGTTGTTTCACCCGTGCCGGCCGGCGCACGGTGGGCTGAAAATCGACTTTCATAGACATAGGGATAAAAAAAAATATGTGTCGTTTTTTTCATGGATATGGGTTTGGTTTATCATTTCTATGCTCAAATATTCACAAAAGGTTGATTTAGCATATAAATGGATGACTTATAATTTTTTTACGAAAAATTTGTATGGAGTTCGTGTGAAAAATCCGATTATCTTTGGAACAGCAAGTTAAACCGTAATATCCTTACAGGGGGTTTTAGAACTTATTATTTATGATTTATTGACATACCGCGTATGACGGTTACTGCTGCAGAAACTAAGTAAAAAAATAAAGAAATATAATAATTTTTTTAAATTCTTTCACGAATCTTTTTAAAGCGTCTAGTCAAAATACCAAGTATTAATTAGCTAATAAACCTAAATAAGTGATATTTAATTATTATTATTTAGTACCATGGCCATCATGCGACAACACAAAACAATAACTATTGATTGTGATTAGGAGTTCTAGATGAAGATTTTCAAGAACTTCAGCCAATGCATCTTTAATGAGCGTAGTTAGCAAAGGGAAATCTCTAATGAGGGTAGATTAACAAAAAGTAAATTTGCTAATCACTATAGTTTTAATGATCAGTGGAAAGCAATAAATAAGCTAAATTTGACTTTAATAATTTAGTGTATTCCAAACTTTTGAACTACATACGTATTCTGTGACCGTAAAATATTATTATAATGGAAAGTCTAACCACCAACTTAGACTTGTTTGTTTTTCTAAGAAGTGGGAGTACTTCATTTGATCATGAAGTATTGTTCAGTGCAGTGGTAGCTCGTCTAGGTGATTGCTTCTCTGACGAAGACCGTGTAACACTCAAGGAATTTTGTCGAAGATTTACAAGAGCTGCTTCACAGAGGTGGCAGAAATCTCACCGTATCCTTGATACATTCAGAAAGCAGTACGAAAATTGGCTTCAGGCTAATGTCGATTGGCCAAGTTGTGTGCCAACCGGTTTTGTCATCCAAGAATCAAATGATGAGAGACCTAGCGCACATTTAATCTCTCCAGAACCGTCAACATCGTCGTCTATTGGTACTATGACAAAAAGACCTCGAAAGTCATTCGAAGATCTGGGAAGCAAACAGAAGAAGAGAAGGTCTGAAGATCATAAATGCGAAGATCCAAACGAATTGGCCAGTTCAGCTGCATTACATTTAGAAGAAGATGGTCGTGAGGATACCGCATTTGTTATCAAATATATGCTGAAAAATCCAGAAGCAGCTGCAAAAATTAGAGAAATGCTTAAGAAACCAGTTCAAACTTGTTTATTTACACCAGAAAAATCACTAGGGTTGCTCCTTTCATTGAAACTCTCTAAGTGGCAATACATCACGTTGCGAGAGACGGCCATTCGGGAAGGTGCTAAGGATATTTACCCGTCTTACTACAAAGTGCAACAAGCTAAACTACAATGCTATCCTCCGAAACAATCAGTCACTGTAATGGATTCTTCAGCTAGGATTACACTTCAAGCATTACTTGATATCACGGTGAAGAGGATCATTGAAAGTCTTTCTGAAAATGTGCAAAATAAGGATTTGAAGCTAGTATCTAAGTGGGGATTTGATGGTGCTTCCAACCAAAGCCGATACAAACAGAAAATGGAGGGGCAACAAGATGATTCCAGTATATTTATGACCTCGTTAGTGCCACTCAAGCTGACTGCTGGAGATGATACTTTATGGACGAATCCAAAGCCATGCTCAGCCTTATATTGTCGTCCAGTGCAGTTCACTTTTATAAAGGAGAGCGAAGAAGTGGTCATCAGTCACAAAAGGCAAATGGATAATGAAATTAAGGATCTTATCCCTACTGAGTGCGGTAGTAATAAGGTGAGTCATCAACTTATGATGACAATGATCGATGCTAAAATTTGTACATATCTTTCTGAAGCTAGATCAAACGCATCGTGCTACCTGTGCTTAGCCAAACCTACAGAAATGAACCGTTTAGATGTTGTAACATCAAAGACTGTGTCAACTGGCGTATATGAATTTGGCTTGTCATCACTGCACGCTCGTATAAATTCTATGGAATGTCTTTTGCATATTTCATACCGACTCGACTTCAAAAAGTGGGCTGCAAGAGGCAATGAGTACAAGGCATTGTTAGAGGCAAGAAAAAAAAATATCCAGGATAAATTTAAAGACGAGCTCAATCTTTTGATTGACATCGTAAAACAAGGCTCAGGAACCACTAATGACGGGAATACGGCAAGAAGGTTTTTCGAGTTTCCTGATAAAACTGCAGCCATTACTGGATTGGATGAAGAGCTTGTTCGAAGATTTGCCGTGATTCTGCAAGCAATAACATCTGGGGAGCAAATCGATGTCATCAAATTTAAAGATTATGCCCGCAAAACAGCAGAAAAGTACGTGGAGCTATACGACTGGTACCACATGTCTTCAACCGTCCATAAGCTTTTGATACACGGTGCAGACATAATCGCCAATAACGATATTGTGCCAATCGGAAGCCTTTCAGAAGAAGCCTCGGAGGCACGCAATAAAGATTTTAGAAGGTTCCGGGAACATCATTCGCGGAAAAAAAGCAGGCAAGCTTCCAATGAGGATATCCTCAATATGCTTGTTCTTTCGTCTGATCCTTTGATTAGTGCACGAAGACCTAAGTTAGATACTAAGAAAAGCCAGGATCTCTTTGCTGAAACTAAAGAACTAATCAAGTGCCAGGAAACTCAGTTCGAGTTTTTGGATGTATCTAATTTGGATCCTGATTCCGAATTGGAATCCGACGATAGTGATGTTGAATATTAATAATTATGTTTTATATTTTTTTTGTAAATAAGTTATTAAGTTATTTTTAATATTATTTAAGCTTTTTTATTATTATTTAAGTTTTTTAAGAATTACGCAAATACTAATATTTAATATATTTTAATACAAATATCAAAAGAATTTTTTTTTATTTTGGTTTGGTGCATTAAAACGAGTCGTAAAAGAATTTAAAAATACAATATTTAATACTTTTATTAATCACTGTAAGTGATTAGCAAATTTACTTTTTGTTAATTACCCTCATTAGAGATTTCCCTTTGCTAACTACGCTCATTTAAGATGCATTGGCTGAAGTTCTTGAAAATCTTCATCTAGAACTCCTAATCACAATCAATAGTTATTGTTTTGTGTTGTGTTGTCGCATGATAGTCATGGACTCATGGTACTAAATAATAATAATTAAATATCACTTATTTAGGTTTATTAGCTAATTAATACTTGGTATTTTGACTAGACGCTTTAAAAAGATTCGTGAAAGAATTTAAAAAAATTATTATATTTCTTTATTTTTTTACTTAGTTTCTGCAGCAGTAACCGTCATACGCGGTATGTCAATAAATCATAAATAATAAGTTCTAAAACCCCCTGTAAGGATATTACGGTTTCACTTGCTGTTCCAAAGATAATCGGATTTTTCACACGAACTCCATACAAACTTTTCGTAAAAAAATTATAAGTCATCCATTTATATGCTAAATCAACCTTTTGTGAATATTTGAGCATAGAAATGATAAACAAAACCCATATCCATGAAAAAAACGACACATATTTTTTTTTATCCCTATGTCTATGAAAGTCGATTTTCAGCCCACCGTGCGGCGGCACGACGCATTCATTCATTCAAACTAATAATTCTTACCAAATAACTCTAAAATAGTGAGTTTTCTACAATTATTCACGTCCTAGTGGCTCTACGGAAATAAATACGAAAATATTATCGTAAGAAAACATTCTAGTGTTATCTTAGTCAAATTAAATTTTAAAATCAATTTTTGAAGTGCGTTCTGTGTTTTTTTTTAAATTGTGAAAATGTCGGAAGGTTTGGAATACGAAACTATCGTCCAGAACGGACCTAAAAAAGTAAGTACAGTAATATTATTTTTTTGGTCGATTATTAAAATGTCGACATATTTATTTGGCCTAAATATAGAACACACAATTTAATAACATTTATATTTAATTTTTAAATTATAATATAATAAAATAAAACGGTAAACCATAGAAATCATCAAAACATCTTTTTCTCATGCATGAAATATGTCATTTTTTATGACTTAATGCGATATTGTACTAATTTTAGTACACGAATCAGAACTCCCAGGAATCTTATAATCACGCCTTCTTAGTCATGGCTTCAAAAATGTCCGTGACTGTACATATTATTGTAGCTTATATCACCCCTCTTGTTAGATCGAAGTGGGGGGGTGCAGTGTCCTATAGAAATGTCTGGGTGCATGTGGT
The DNA here is from genome assembly GCA_963924505.1 of Agonopterix alstromeriana. Classification (NCBI taxonomy): domain Eukaryota; kingdom Metazoa; phylum Arthropoda; class Insecta; order Lepidoptera; family Depressariidae; genus Agonopterix; species Agonopterix alstromeriana. Next base: position 10,968,867 of record OZ004683.1, read on the forward strand.
AGGTATGTGCACAGACGCGTCTCGAAATCCTGGCTGATGCTATTTCCTGCGCTCCCTGATTTAAGGCGGGAAAGATTTAAAAAACATTTTATGAATTTGATTCGTGGTGATAGAGCATTTTATTTGTAGAGTAAACATTTCGAAATAAGTAAAGATACTACGCTAAAGTAGTTTAGCAGTTGTTGGCAAAGATTATGATCACCCCACAAAGTACAGTCGTGAGATTCAAATTAAAGATTGAAAAAAAAAAAAAAATTAATTGATTAAATTTAATTTGTTCGAAATAGCACAAAATGGCGTAACATGTTAATAATCAATAATAGTTGAAAGTCGTGAGATTACTTAAGGAAGTCAAAAAAACATAATTACTTATTTATAAATTAAGTACCTACTTATCAAAAGTACTACAATGTCTGTGAAAAAAAAAGGATTAATTGTTACTTTTTTACTTTTTATAATGCATTCGATAAGGATGAAAATAAAATCACTAACTAGCCATAATTCCCAATTTTTTTAAATGTACTTTTGTACTTCCCTAATAGACTATTAATTATTTGTACTTAATTTTTAAATCACTAAACTACAAAGTCCCGCTTCACTACGACAAAATCGATGATTGTAAAAAAGCAAGTCTTTGAAACGCATTCAAATAAATCCATGATGTTTTTGAACTGACCCATGACGGTCACGGGTGAAATGGCGGAATAATTTGATATCCACAACGATAAGCTAATAGCTACTTTATTAATTAAAATGGACATAGAAATTAAACGCACAAGACTTTGCTTGAGCTTTTCTACTTTTTATAAGTTTTGCTTTGAATACAGGATGTAACTAACATTTCTTGCATAAGTACATAAACTCAAGACCGTAATCCCTTTCGTGGTGATATCTTTCTATCTATCTTTTTAGACGTGTAGTTTCTAAAACCTTCTCGATCGGAAAGTCTAATAAAACATCTAATTACGTGAAAAGTCTAAAAAGCAGTACGTCTAAAAAGGATAATAGATATTTTACTGACTAGATGTGCTTATTAGAGCTGCGCCCGCGGCATGATGGCGCGATAAAATGCTATCGCGCCCTAGCTCCCTTTCTTTTTACGCGCGAACGAACGAGTCAGCAGGCGCGATAAAACGTTTATCGAGGTACCATGCCGCGGGCGCAGGTATGCTATAGAAAAACGTCCAACTATCGGAAATTCTGCATAGGAGAAAGTCTATTTAGCAAATCGCCCATTTTTATGTGTTCTACACTAATGAACATTATTTCTAAATCCCTGCCTAATAGACTAACGGTCAGTTGCACGCACGTTCATTATAGTTATTCCTCCATTAAATCTCTTGCTAGCTATAACTACGTCAACAAGACAAAAAGTGACAGCAAGAGATTTAATGGAAGATTAACTTTAATGAACGTACGTGCAACTGGCAGTGAATCATCAATTTCGGGATAGAATGACGTGTCAAGTGGTAATATGCGGCCTCAGAGAAATGACACGCTCCCATAGGAATGTGCTTAAAGTATTCACCTACAAAAACACATTTAAAAAATATATATCCTCTTGACAGTGAGCAGCCATCCATCCACCTTAACCCTATCTGTGAAACCGGCTCCCGGTATAGCCACAGTCATGAGATTTTGCCTCTGTGACATATTTCGAACAAAAGCACACAGAACAAATGGTTGAATTAGCTAGCCTGTTTCTTCTTATACATTTTGTGATAATTCCGATAGAGAGAGAATATAAAATAATGGTAGTTTAAAAAAACATCTACACCGGCTGCCGGTGTGACCACAGACAAGGAACCAATGTCATATACCGGGAGCCGGTTAGGTCACAGTCAAGAGGATAACCATAGTTGCCTCTTTAGAGAGGAGATTGAGAATCTCCTCTCTAAAGAGAAATAAATCTCGGCCTTAGTTCGTACTAAGCAGGGCGACAACATTTGACTATGACTTAAAAATCGTCTCTGAATCTCGGCCTAAGACTAAAAAAAATCTCTGTATTTCGGCCTTAGATTCATTCTTAGCCAGAAACACAAGGCCATAACTACATACGAACACCCTCCTCTTTAAAACAATAATCTCTTCTTGACGGCATGCCAGTACCAGTTTCGTTAAGCAGAGTTCCGTGACGGAACTAGAAGGATTTTTTTCCCACAAGTTCCATTTATGATATTACAGGAGAAGTTAAGACATCGAAGTTCTATTCTTATCCAATTTCAGTTCTAATCACATTGCAATCCAATTACTATTCAACTGTGCTGAATTTCGCATTGCGCAAAACTCTATGTAACTGACAGTCCTTAACGTCTGAGCGATCTGTCAAAACGGCTGTCAAGTGCAGTACCGCGATTAGCGCAATACCAAATGTGTCAAAAGTTATTGTTCGTACGAAGACCAAAGGGATTGGTGTAAGTTGAAGGATGATATAGTAACAAGGATTGAGGGGTATGCTTAGATGGTTCGGTCACGTAGAGAGAATGAATGAAAGAAGACTTACGAATGAAATATACCAAGCAAAGGTGAGCGGAAGTGTTGGGAGAGGCCGTCCGAGGAAAACATACCATGATCAAATCAATGATCTCTTCCGAAAAGGACAAGTGCGTAGCACCCTCAATCGACGGAAGTGCATGAAAAGATGTATGAATATGAATGAGGTTAAAGAGGTGTGCCAGAGTCGTAGCGTATGGCGGTCCGTGGTCTCTGCCTACCCCCATGGGAGAATGGCGTGAGCTTATGTATGTTATGTGAGCTCTGTTATCCTTCAATAACCATCCCATGCACGTTTGTGTATTTTTTGTAATGGAACTTCTTAACAGGACTACCGGAACAAAATTATTTTGACTACGCTGTGGTCGCAGCACAAAGAGCAGTTGGAAAACTGACGTAAATGTCATTTTAATTTAGTTTAAAATTAGGTCTAAACAAAGAAAATGCTAAAATTGCTAAGTCACTGTTATTCTCAATCTCAATACAAAGCATTCAAAATCTAGACAGGTTAATTTAGTTAGTACGGTTGGCAACGAAAGTTGAGAAATATAATTTTAATACCTACTTCTGAGTTCTCATATAAATAATGATGACAAATATGAAGCAACACTCGTTGCCAACTGTACATAGGTACAGTAGGTCGAGTCTTTTACTTTGTTTAATGGACGAAACGAATTTTTGTTGTCATAAAAAGTTTTTCTATATGGTATACCTACCTAACGTATATATTTCATCACGAAATCTAACATAGAAAATGTTGTCTATATTAATTTTGTATCCATGTAATAGCGATGGTAAACATTTTATAATGTCCGGCCGCTGAAAGACTGCGTTTGACAGTTACCATAAAATTGTAAAAAACTGAATGAAAATATTGTTTACCTGTGCTCACTCTAGTAGACAGGGCACTAGCTGCCCTTTTAAGTTCAAAAAGCTACTAAATAATGATCGGCATTCATAGTTTTCATTCAGTTTTTTACAGTTTTATGGTAACTGTCAAACGCAATCTTTCAGCGGCCGGACTTTAGGGAGTCGTACGTTGCAGGTTCTGACCCGAGCACTTGTCTCGCGTGGTTTTCGCGCGTCGCGTTTTGCTTGCCACGAGGCTCCGCAATCCTCAATCTCTTCTTGTTCTTGATAAAACACAATCCCTGAGAGTGGGATAGATACTATCCATCCCATAAACCACTTGACACTGGCGGAAATGCAGTGCTAAGGCGCTGTCTCCACGAGCGAGAGAATCGCGACGAGTCCTATCGAGAATCGCGACGAGTAATATCGCCGTGTGGAGACGGCTCCATAGAGAGTGTATAGAAATACGTGGCACGACGATAATATCGCCGCGATTCTCTCGCTCGTGGAGACAGCGCCTTACGGACAAGCAAGAGTCCATTTATTTTAGGTAAATAAACAATTTTATTTAAGTAATGATAATTTCTAAGGTCGTAAATATTACGGTTAAGAATGAACCACACCATTTCTTCTCACGGGTGTCGTACGAGGTGACTAAGGGATAAAAGGTTGGTTTCAGTGTTTGACGTTTTTGAGGACGAAATACTAAACTGAATCATCATAGGTACTTATGATACGCCATATACTTGAGATTACGCGATACTCCGAAAACCCACTCGATATTTGGCAGAAATGCAGTACAGAGACACAAGCAAAACTCATCGACCTATACCTACTTTATTCCAAATAAGGACGAAACGATTTTCCTATTCCTATTTAGCTTTCTGGCCAATTCAGGAGTGAACACGATTCTTGAAAAGATTTTGATTTTTGAAAGTCAAATCAGCAGTAAAAAGATGCATATCTCCATAGTAATTTTGACATATTCAAACTGCTGAGTTCAATGTGTGAGTTTCAAAAATCGCACTCTCGATAGAAACATGAAATTACAGAACAGAGGATGTAGGTGTCCAGTAAGAAAGGATATTTCGAAAATCAACTCCTAAAAAGCTCTTCCATCCCATAGTTGTATGAAACACCTCGTTTGTAGTGAGAAAATGTAAACTGACCAACTATAACCTGTAATACAGGGTCCTTCTTAATATGCTGACACTTTTTTAAGGGGATGATCAGACCGTCAAACTAAACAACTTTATCTCTATGGCACCAAAATAGAAATCGTGAAAAAAAAATCAGCTCTTCCATACACAACTGCAATCCTACTCGAGCCGAATCTATGCGACAGCAGTTTTTTTTCGCGATTTCGATGTTGGCCCCATAGAGAAAGTTATTCAGTTTGATGGTCTGATCACCCCTTAAAAAAGTGTCAGCATATTAAGAAGGACCGTGTATTAAAGGTTATAGTTGGTCAGTTTACATTTTAAGACAGCCCCATTGAAATATAAAATAAATAAGTTAATAAACTAGTGATTAACATACTTAAACAATTAATCAAAGAGGTGTGGGAACTATAATAAAACAGTTATCTCCGTTGAACAGTAACACAGTTACGTCAAACTAAACAATGGCCAGGAATCTTTAAAACCAAGTCTCTTGAATCATGCGATTTTGGCATTATCTACATTGTCTTAAGAGTTATGTCAAGGGACATATTATAGAGTAAGAATATTCACATGGTACCCGTTATGTTGTTGTAAAACTAAGATTCCGGGTTAATTTTAATGGTGGCTAGTTTTTGGTGCCGTGGTGGTCCAGCGGCGAGTAACCTGTGCCGTGCAGGAGGCGATGGTTCGATCCCCGTCCAGACCGACTCGTACCAATGAGTTTTTCGGAATTTATGTGCGATTTGTAACACCATTGGCTTTTCGGTGAAAGAAAACATCGTGAGGAAACCTGCATGCTTCAATTTCGAAGCATGTATTGTACCCACTGTCCATTATGTGGCGACGGACTCACCCCCCATCACACTGGACAGAGTTTCGGTGCTACTGGTGAAACGTGGATGTTCTGAGGTTTCAGAATATCTCTGACTACCCCCTCGGGGAATATAGTCGTGAGCATATGCTTATGCTATTCTAGTTTTTGGGTCATTATTTTGTGCAGATGAGGTCTAGGGGTGTAATGCTAGCTCTCCTTTCTAGCTCATCATTTCCTCCTATTCCTGGGTCTGACTGGGTGGCAAAATAAACTCTTAATAGGTACCTCAATCTTAACTATTATAAAACTGTAATAGAAGTGTGTCTGTACATTGAAGATATTAACGAAAAAAGATGGCGATGTGGTTTTTAGGTGTTCCTGACTCTAAATCAACCTATTTTAGATTAGTTTTTTTCTGTCTTTTTGTATTTGTTTGTGCGAACATCACGCAAAAACTACTGAACCGATTTTGATGAAACTTTTTTTTGATAGCTTTTTTTTTATTCATAATTAATGGACTTTTTGCTTGTGCGTTAGCACCGCATTTCCGCCAATGTCAAGTAGTTTGTGGGAGTATCTATCCCAATCTCAGGGATTGTTTTTGATAAAGAACAAGAAGAGATTAAGGAATGCGGAGCCTCGTGGCAGGCAAAGACGCGACGCGCGGACAACACGCGAGACAAGTTCTCGGGTCAGAACCTGCAACGTGACTCTCCTTTTGATAGCTTATGATCTGACTTAACTCTAGGTTGACATTAGTAACTATTATTAAACTGTAACAGAAGTGTGTCTGTACATTGAAGATATTTACAAAAAAGAAGAGGACGATATTTTATTTTGGAAACAACACACTGACGATGACGACACAAACATGTAACATCCATGTCCGAACCGGGATTCAAACCCCGGATTCTGGTTTGGCAGTCCGGCCTTTTAACCAGGGCTGCAATCGCGGTAAATAGGAAGGTACCAAGTAGCAAGGTAGGCTTTCTTTCTGTTACAAAAATGTAAACTTGGACAAGATCAGTATCAAATAACACGGAAACCTGAAATATGATAGTCTTTGTTAAAAATAACGGTTAATTTCTTAAAGAGCCGTGTGAAAAAACAAAAAGTCCCATCACTAGCGAAAGAGAAATGTTTCAAATAAAAATTAATGTTTTAGACAAAATGTAATGGAATGATCGAAATAAATTGTTAGACTTTAATAAACTCAAGACCATTTTTACACTTCGGGGTAGTCAAATACCAACCATAGTTAAAAGGAGTCTATTTCTCCAGCTATGGGAGTATAGTCGTATACTATATTACCCGAGGGGGTAGTCAGAGATATTCTGAAACCTTAGAATATCCACGTTTCACCAGTAGCACCAAAACTCTTTCCAATGTGACGGGGGGTGAGCCCGTCGCCACTCATAATGGACAGTGGGTACAATAGGTACATGCCTCGAAATTGAAGCATGCAGGTTTCCTCACGATGTTTTCCTTCACCGAAAAGCCAGTGGTGTTACAAATCGTACATAAATTCCGAAAAACTCATTGGTACGAGTCGGCCTGGACGGGGATCGAACCATCGCCTCCTGCACGGCAGGCAAGGTTGGCCACCACGGCTTTTTTAAAACCAACGACATCCAAAACATTTAATCTAAAAATGTTCAATCGCTACAAATGGGACGAATATCTATAACATGTCCCCCCTCCCCCCTGTGATCTTGACTCCTAGAGAAAGGTCAATAACCCACCACCTACGCTCACAGTCTGTCCCAAACACGGATGTCTTCTAAACCACGACATTTTCGTACTTATCACGAAGTCATAAGATTTTTTTTCAGAGACAATTTATTTAGTAAGGACTGTTTATAAATCTTTTTTTTTCTATGAACTAATCTCGATAAAGCATTTTAGATTTTAACACGTGTCGAATTGAGTTGTTTTTGCCAAAATTGGTTTGTTCTTCTATATTTGTGGTGTCTTGTGATAGGTACCTTTTTTTAGAATTTTTATTTTTTCTTTAATGTAGGTACAGTCGCCATCGGATATAACGTAGCATTCAAGGTGTATATCTAATCGTGTATTATGTCATTAATATCTGAAAATGTAATTTTCAATAATTTCTTTACAATGTTATTTAAAATTGAAATACAAAATAACGGAATAAGGTCTTTTTGCTAAACTGTTCAGATGTTTATGATAACTCTGACTACGCGTTCAGATATTTTTGATTGGTTATGGTGTAAAGAAATTATTGAAAATAAGAAATGCTTAGAAATATATGACCACTTTGTTTGCTATGATATATCTGATGGCGACTGTACCTACCTACCTACCTACATACCTTATATCAACATTTTTTTAAATCTGAGTATAACCACGGAACTGACGGGTAAAATATACCTACATATAGATAAAACAAAAATTTGAACTTAGAGATAAATAAATTACCGATTTAAAAGGCGCTGGAAACAGAAACGGCAACATCAAATGTCAAATAGGCTACTTGACAACTAGTCAAATCAGCTACTCTTTATCAGACGTCAAAACGTGCGCTTTGTATGAAATTTATACTCAATTCTGAGTTGTGACGTCATCAACATTTCATTACTTTTTAAAGTTTATCTTGTTATTAAAAATAGTATTCAAGCTAAAAACTCAATGAAAATGGGAGTTTAGCGTTATTTTCTAACTTTTTTTTTATTGAGAAGATTACAATAAAATATATTGTATGTAGTCAAATACCCAATTCTGAAGTTGGGAATTTTTTTTCTTAATGGCCAGTTATTTTAAGTTGATTTTAAGTTTAGAAAGGAGTTCACAGGTTTTCTTTAACGTTTAACACAATATTATATGACTGTATTTATTAGTAAATTTCCTGCCTTCGATAATGTGAAACAATGACTTAGGTACTTATTTATTGATTTTCCTTTACATTTTGATTGGATGTTTCAATTTAAACACAGGATGTCAGTGGATAGATGTCAATTATTGTGAGGTGGATTCATAGATTAATATTTATATGGGACAAGCTCTCTAGATTATTATTATTGTTGGCTGGGCTATTGCAAGCAAGGGTCGTTATGTAACACTGCGACCATTGCTGGTCTTTTGTGTTCGCCCCAAGCTCACCCATATTTTACACATACATATGTGTAAAACTATAACTATTTTTTAACTATTTTTTTTATTATTCTCGGGTATGCAGGTTTCTTCACGATGTTTTCCTTCACCGCCGAGCTAATGATAATGATAAATACAACCGTACATAAATTCCGATGAACTTAGTGGTACAGGCCAGGAATCGAACCGCCGCCTCGTGATTGAGTCGCTAGCTCTCTTCCGTATGGACTATTATCGCTCCTCGCAAGCACTCTAGATAGGTAGAGAGTATCAACAATTAAGAGAAAAGGCGGGCTCTCGAAATTGAAAAAATAATATTTTCTATGTCAGAGATTTTGAAATGAAAGGATTACAGATATTTTTAATGAAATAACATCGTTTTTTGGTCCGTCCAGTGACGTCACTGGAAAACCTGTGAACTCCTTGGTAAACTTAAGAGGATATAATTCGGAGCGCGCTCCATACAAACGTACTATGGTGATATTTTCAATACTAATCAATTAAACTCAATGAATTTTTTCAGAATCAATCTAAAAACAAATTTAGAGTCAGATTTTCGTTAAATGTATAGTTTTAAAGTTATAGTGCCTCAAAGATTCCCATACAAAATTTTTAATCAATCCTAGCATTGAAACTGTATTTTAACGAAAATCTGACTCCATACAAGCATAGATATTTGTTTCAAGATTGTTTCAGCAAAATTTCATTGAATTTCATTGGTTAGTATTGAAAATAACCATAGTACGTTTGTATGGAGCGCGCTCCGAATTATATCCCCTTAAAATCAACTTCGAAATAACTGGCCATTATGAAAAAAATACATTCACAATGTCAGAATTTTACAATTGATGTTGCCGTTTCTGTTTCCAGCATAGAGTTAGAAAGAGAAGACAGGTTTTTTTTAATAAACCAGTATGTAGTTTTTATCCATGGAATCGTTCAAATTATTTTCTCTCTACCATTTTTGCATTTAGAGATTACAGATCAAAGTGATTTAACAATTTTTATATTGATAAACTCGATGAATCGCAATAAAAATTCAATTGGTTTCTTAAAATTATGTCTTCTATCCGTAAAAAATATAAAATTAACACAAAAAAAAAAACTTGACATACCGAATTCTGTTAAGTAGTATTGAAGAGTCGGACCCCATTACTAATTCTAAAGCGGTTCAAATTTTCCCATTAATAGGTTCCGACTGTTAGTCGCTTCAATATTACTTAAGAGGATAAAATTCGGAGCGCGGTCCATACAAACGCACTATGGTGATATTTTCAATACTAACCAATTAAACTCAATGAAATTTTTCAGAATCAATCTAAAAACAAATTTCTATGCTTCTATAGAGTCCAATTTTCGTTGAAATGTATAGTTTTAAAGTTACAGTGCCTCAAAGATTCCCATACAAATCTTTAATCAATCCTAGCATTGAAACTGTATATTTTAACGAAAATCGGACTCCATACAAGCATAGATATTTGTTTCAAGATTGTTTCAGCAAAATTTCATTGACTTTAATTGGTTAGTATTGAAAATATCACCATAGTACGTTTGTATGGAGCGCGCTCCGAATTATATCCTCTTAACAGAATTCTAGACTTACTGTAGGCCTACCATGAGTTTTTACTGTACTTTACTACTGAAGTAACGTGACCAATAGGGGAGTTGACTACATAAAATATATTTTAGTTTTAACTGCTCAGTAAATAAACCGTTTGAAAATAACGCTAAACTCACATTATCAGTAATACTGTTGCTTGAATACTATTTTTAATAACTGTATAAACTATAAAAGTAACCAAACGACGACGAAAAACAATGACGTCACTATTCAATTTTTAGTACAATATTTCATACAAAGCACGCGTTTTGACCTTTGACTAATTATTATAAGGACTAGCCTTGCGGTAGCATTTCCCCTCTGCCACGGTATAAGCACAATTGATCTTGTACATAAACATTCAATTTTACACCTTATCACTATACGAGACAGCCTATAATTGCGTAATAATAACTTCGAACCTAGAACGTTTGGGGTTCACACGAGACTACTCTTCATGATTTTAAACATTCAAAATTAGAATCTAAAGTTATGGGGAATAAAATCCAAAGTTGCGGATTTCATGTTACCTCGCCCCCCGCAAAAAGTGGCAGAAATGTTTGTTAGTAGAATTACAAGCGTAACCAGTCCACATATAAATAGTCAAAGGTGTTGACGTTTGATAAAGAGTTGTTAATTTCACTAGTTGGAAACTTGCGGATTTTGTATTGAATTTCGTACAGCGCTCGTAGTGATTACGTCGAGAACTAATTTCTGCCATACGAAATTAGCGACGTAATTACAGTAGTAAAGTACTGTCAAAACTCATGGTAATTGTTTTTTTTTCAGTTTTTATTTTAATTTATTAATTTCTCACAGGGTATAACCATAGGTTTCTTGGGAAAGTTGTTCAGCGCGCACTTATGTAGGTGTCTAGGTGCACGTATCCATTCCCTAGTGTTATACAACGTGTTAATGAATGAGCGCAAAACCTCATACACCCCAACTGATTTACAACAAAATATTTAGATTGAAACAATAATGTAATTATTTTGATAGTTAAAATTTTAAGTTATTCGCATTTTAAATTTTGAGGCAAAAATGATGAATGATGAATTTCAGCAATGAATGAAAGCGCTAACGTGCTCATGGATACATTTTAAGAATCTTATTTTGGTAGCAAGTAGAGTACCCGAGCGGTGGGTTGAGATCTATTTCAGTAAATTTTAAATTTCACAAACAAATTATTTAATATTTTGAAAAAAAATCGCTATGTTGAAACCATGATAATTCGATTCTGCTCTCGATTCTAAACAAATTACTTACTAGTTTTGCGTTAATTCATTAACACGTTGTATTTTAGACAAAAGAATTGAAATAAAATGGCATCCTTAAATGACTGATATGAACCATAAAAAGTTAAGAAAGGTTTCAAGTCGACCTCTCTTATTCGAACGGGATCCAAATTTGGTCAGTCTCGCTCCAGACTGGGTCAAGGCCCAATACACAACATCAAGCAGTACCGAAACTAGCTAGAGAACATTGGCAACCCAATTATTCGAAGAAGTGAATATTTGTTGGCATTCGTAGTACGAAGTATCTCATCGTGAAATTGACTTAAACATTTTTGAAAGAACAAACTTTATTAATCAATAACTTTGGATGGGATTGTTGTCAGCATCTGACCATTAATTTTTCGTTGTATAAATCAAACCGTTATTTAGCTGTAAGTTCTCTAAAAAGGAAATGAATAAAAAATAATATATAACATCATTTACATACATTAAACAAAAACTCTACAATCTTGTGAACAGTGAAAATTAAGTTTACAGGTCAAAAAGAAAATAAAGAACAAAAACAAACCGAAGCAGAAAAAAATAAAGAGATGGGTAAATGAGCCAGATTTTTCTTTGCGCCAATATTCAAACTACAGAGTGAGAGAGTGTGTGAGGATTGAGATCGAGTTCAGTAAGAACTCGATCACCCTCACACACTCTCTCACTTTGCAGTTTCCTACTTACTACCAAAACAAGACTCTTAAAATGTTATCCATGAGCACGATTTTAGAAAAGCAGAAAAAAAGAAGAGAACCAATGAGCCAGATATTTCTTTGCACCAATATTCAAACTGCGATTTAAGAGAAGTTTATTCCGAATGCGTAAATGCGCGCTGCATACAAACGAAGTCTGGTGATATTTTCAATAATAAACAATTAAACTCAATGATATTTTGCAGAAACAATCTAGAAACAAATCTCTATGCTTGTATCGTGTCCAATTTTTGTTAAAATATACAGTTTCAATGCTAGGATTAATTTAAGATTTGTATGGAAATCTTTGAGGCTCTGTAACTTTAAAACTGTACATTTTAAGGAAAATCTGACACGACACAAGCATAGAGATTTGTTTCTAGATTGTTTCTGCAAAATTTAATTGATTTTAATTGGTTAGTATTAAAAATATCACCAGACTTCGTTTGTATGGAGCGCGCCAACAGTAATATACCCTTAATAAAAAATCTACCTGGGTGACTCGCGCAAAAAAACACAGCGGTATCGTTACTGCATGATTAGTGTATTGTTTTCAAGGTTTATATCCAGATCTTAAGCCAACTCTGCTATTACCTAATTGAAGACTTGAAATGAAATGCAAAGCGTAAAAATTTTGTCAATTTCCTAGACTAGACTTTCACTTAGCTCATTGGTATGTAAAATGAGGGGATTTGTAGTCAAACCACACCGGATATTATTGATTAGGTAATTGCATTCCATCAATACTTCAAATTTAAATGATACTTAACGAAATCAATTTAGGATTTTGCATAGAAAATTCAGACTTTTTGTACAAGGTGTTACAAAAGTAAAAATAAATATTTAAATCTTTTAAATTTGTTTAGACCATCAAATTGAACAACTTTTACTATAGGACCAACATGGAAATCGCAAAAAAGTAGGTATTTTTTTTTTTTTAATTGCGATTTTGATATTATTCCCGTAGTGAAAGTTGTTCAGTTTGATGGTCCTTAAATGTTTATTTGTATTTTTGTAACACCTTAATTGTATAGTCAACTATACTAAAATAAATTTATTGTTTCACAAAAGACAAGGATTAAAAAGCTTAGATATAATAAAGTAAAGAATCGTCAAAATCACCTCACGTAATTAATGGATGCCCCCTATAACGTTTCAGTTTAAAGCCATATTCTTGGTTTAAACATTTTTTTAAATTTTAAATGCGTTTCCGGAAATTTTCGATTTTGCAAGTTTGGTCATTGTTTCAGCGGATGAGCAATATGTATTAGTCGTAGATCGAAGTAACGAAATACATTCCAATCGTCATTTACTTACCACTACTGAACGGAGGATCCGCGCTCAAAAGTGTCCGAATAAAAAGAGAACGAAAATGTAAAAAAGAGAACGAATTACGCAACAGTCTTCGTTTGATTGGCCGACTACGCGCACGCGTGGGCGCGCGCCGCGCGCCGTGTGTAGAAGAATTTCAGCATTTTCAATGTTCTTAGTTGGTTTATATTACTATACGTACTTAGGTTTGTGTATTTCAGTCTCGTACACTTTATTCGAGTATTTTGTACTAGACCCGGCGTCCATAGTATTCTACGACACTGCCAATCGTCGATACAGTCATATCAATCCAGTTAAAAACAATCAACCACAGATGTTTCATTTCAAAATCTGTTCCAGCCATAACTTTTATGCTGTCTCTATTTAAGTACTTAACTAACAAGATTAACAACGCAGTAAACTTAACTGCAGTTATTTTTAACTGTTTTAAGTCCAACGCGTGGTTACTGCCATATTTAGACAGTCGATCCAAAATGGCGGATGACTTGGTAATCTGGCGGCAATCGATACAATTTTACATTAAAAAAAAAATTACGATCGTATAGGTTCCTCCTTAATATGCTGACACTTTTTTAAGGGGATGATCAGACCGTCAAAATAAACAACTTTCTCTTTAAGACCAACTTCGAAATCGGGAACAAAAATCAACCTACTCAAGCCAAATGTATGGGACAGCTGTTTTTTTTTTCGCGATTTCGCTGTCTCATAGAGAAAGTTGTTCAGTTTGATAACCTGATCATGCAAAGTGTCAGCAAATTAAGAAGGACCCGGTATACGAGGTGTTACAAAAGTACAAATTAAACATTTAAGGGGGTGGTTTAGACCATCAAACTGAACAACTTTCTCTATTGGACCAATATCAAAATAGCGAAAAAAAAACAGCAGATTTTTTTGATCGCGATTTCGATGTTTGTCCCATAGTGAAAGTTATTCAGTTAGATGGTCTAAACAACTCCATAAAATTTTAAATGTTTATTTTCACTTTTGTAACACCTTTTACCCTAACCCTTTTGCGGTTATACAAAATAATAGATATTTATGCTTCAAGTACCTTATAATAATTTAATTTGTTTATATAGGGTTAAAAGCTACCCCATAAACCACTTACCATCAGAAAATTTTTACCCTACCCATTTTAAATATTTAAAAATAAGAGGGTTTTATAATTGACGTTTTAAAAAGTAACATTTTAGAAAGGGTTTCCCTATTGACCTAAATAGAGAGAAACGAAAAGGTAGGTAGGTACCTACATTTTTAATTTTGATGATATTACATCAGGAAGCTGGCGTAGGTATTGGTATGTAGTACTGATTAACCCAATGATGAGATGGGTCTGCCTATTACTAAAAAATAAATTATTCTATTCTATTCTATTCTATTACCAAAAAGCAAAATAAGAAATTATTAAGGCACTTGACTGTCACGTTATTTCAGCCTGAAAACTTCAATGCTTAAGAGGCTATGTGAAAAAAATAGGATTCTTCAAAGCATCATATCTCATGAAGTACTAACAGTAGGAGTATGATTTGCGGATATGTGTAAATTGAACATATAATTGAAGTTTTGATTAGAGCCAAAACACGATTAAGACACATTTTCTCGATAGAAAAACAAGCCAAAGTAGCCTCCGTCTTTATCGATAAACGGTTGGAAGTGCTAAACGGTGAATATTAGAAACAAGAGGCTTGATTTAAAAAAAGAGATAGATTTTTATAAATTTTGATTAGAGCAGAATTGAACTTACATAAATAGTACAATTAAAATTAAATAAAGTTTGTTTTACGCTTGCGTCGTTTCAGGCGCGCACGCCGCCCTGTCTCTTTCTCTCGCATCAGGCAGTAATATAAGCTATCACACGCCCATTTCGCTTCAATTATTTTTCGACATAGGCCCTTAATTAAGTATGCTAAAAGTATTCGGGTAATTTTTTTTAATGATGTCTAACGGCTCTGGATACTAGTTCTTTTGAGCCATTCGTTATCTTTTTTCTTGATATTCTTTATTTTGATAATGGCATGATAGATGACAATGAATCTGTGGCCGATTTCGTAAGCTCGCGCGTTGCCGCCAAAATGACCATGTACGAGTTAACTTGAACCAAAACGTATGTTCTGTTATCGTATTTATTTGAGATTCCTGTTACGTTGGTCGCTTTACGCAACTATTTGGTACACAATCCGCACGAAATTATGTCACAAATAACACTAAAACAATTTTTTTACGAATTTCAAATACGACGAAACACAGCAAGAGCAATGGCGCCAAGCAAACTCCCACCGGGTCATTTGTATTGTACCTAAGGTTGTCAGATACAAGCTTATCAATTCCTGGACATTTCTACGAGCCCGAGATTTTACTACAATATGATGAGTTCACCGCAGTAAGATCTAATAACAAGAACGAGCGAAGCGAGCTCGAGATTTTACTACGTATCGGTATACGGAGCTCTATTTCCAATCTTATGCAGAAATCGAGGCAAAAAGTCAAAAGTCAAAATTGTTTATTCAAAATAATATCACATAGATAACTTTTTGACGTCATGTTTTTGAATCTACCACCGCGTCAGAAGGTGTTTCGTTATAGAGAAGATGCGGCCATACTCTACAACATACTTCTTTTAAACAAAATATACAAAGTACAATTACATAAATTCAATATTAAATTACATAGTGTAACATTGTCAAGACCAGACATTTTGGTCATTCAAATAATCATCGAGTTTATAGTAACCTTTTTTACAGAGGACTTGTTTAACATGGGACTTAAACTTTTTGTCCGTCAAGTTAAGAATATTCTCTGGTATCTTATTATAATAACGTATACAGTGCCCCATGAAAGATGTGTTGACCTGACTAAGTCGAAAATGTGGGAATACTAAGGCTATTCTATTACATGAAGCAAAGGCTGGAGCGAGCAAAGAGAGCTCTATATTAACCAGGAAAAAACGTGGTCTGAGCTCCTTGTATTAATTAAATTCTGGGACATTAAAGTGTAATTACGATACACGGGACCAGACGCAAAATTCCGGTACTTTCCCGAATTTCCCGGTCATCTGGCAACCCTAATTGTACCCTACCCTACCCATGACTTCATAAAATGGACAACTCGCTGGCCAGTTATCACCCAAGCCACTTTTGATTGCTTGATCAGCAACTGCTGACCTTTTGTACTAGCAATTTTGTGACATTCTTCAAATGATGTGTTCCTTAAATTAAACTGAGTCAAGAGATAGCCTTAACATAAGCTATGAACAGTATTTTTCTCTGCTTTTCTTAATTGCCGTGGTGGTCCAGTGGCGAGTAACCTTGCCTGCCGTGCAGGAGGCGACGGTTCGATCCCCGTCCAGAGCGACTCGTACCAATGAGTTTTTCGGATTTTACGTACGATTTGTAACACCACTAGCTTTTCGGTGAAGGAAAACATCGTGAGGAAACCTGCATGCTTCAATTTCGAGGCATGTATTGTACCCACTGTCCATTATGTGGCGACGGACTCACCCCCCGTCACACTGGACAGAGTTTCAGTACTACTGGTGAAACGTGGATGTTCTGAGGTTTCAGAATATCTCTGACTACCACCTCGGGGAATATAGTCGTGAGCATATGCTATGCTATGATGCTATGCTATGCTATGCTTTTCTTAGTTTAGTCCAATGCGACTAAGGCCGAGATTCAGAGACGAAGAGTGAAAATGTATGGATTTTGTAATACGGGAGTTCGAACTAAGACTTAAAAACGTCTCTGGATCTCAGCCTCTATGTCAGGAAAGTTGCTGAGAAGTCAGGCATTTTGTTAGGAAAAATAATCTGGATCTGGTAACCCACAACTGCTCTCAAACCACCCGTACGAAAGGTTAAAATTTAGTTGGTAGTTATAGCAACCCAAAGGGGAACAAGGCCTATAGACAAAGTATCTTTCGATTAGCGTTAACGACAGTAGAAAACATAAAAATGTATGGACTTGACGTATGGTGATGAAAGCAAACGTCAAAATGTTTCGGTCGCTAATGTCAAATCCATACATTCTGTCATTTTCTACTAGCGTCTACGCTAATAGAATGTCACTTTGTCTAGGAGGGCAGGAGTGCGATTTTTCAAACTCGAATCAGCAGTAAAAAGATGCATAATATCTCCATAGTAATTTTGACATTTACAACTGCTGAGTTCAACGAATGAGTTTCAAAAATCGCGCTCCAGGCGTGAACTGGTGTATGAATGTAAATAATTACAAAAACTTTCACTCCTCGGGGTGGAAACCAACGAAATTAACTTCACCATGACCTCGAAGCAGTGCGTCTGGCTGGTTGCCAGGCTGAATATAGATCGTGCATCGTCAGCTAACAGATCGTAAAAGGGCATGTTAAGTGGGGTCAGGAATTATTGGTTTAGAAGTAAACATAGACTGTCTGATTGCTATACTCCATTCAAAATAGCTAAAGAAAATCTGCGATGCCATAGAAAACGTCAATGACCTCTCGACCAAAAGTGAAAAACCTAATTTTATTTTTCGCGATTTAATGTTGCTCTCATAGTAAAAGTTGTTCAGTTTGTTGGTCTAAAATTCACCCATTAATGAGTGACGCATTTAAGTTTACACCCTGTATAGCTTGCATTTTGAAAACGGACGTATGGTATAAAAATGACACGCAGATGCAGTCGCTAAAAGCTAGAGTAGGTAGGTAGGTAATCAGAGCTGCAATCGCGATAAATATTCGGTGATTGAACCGTGACTGAACTACGTACGAACCATATCTTTTGACACATTTGGTATTGCGCAAATCGCGGTACTGCTCTTGACAGCCGTTAGTAGGTAATCAGAGCTGCAATCGCGGTAAATATTCGGTGATTGAACCGTGGCTGGACTAAGTACGAACCATAACTTTTGACACATTTGGTATTGCACTAATCGCGGTAATGCTCTTGACAACCGTTTTGACAGATCGCTCAGACGTTAAAGGCTGTCAGTTGCATAGAGTTTAGCGCGACGCGGAATTCAGCCCAGTTGAATAGTAATTGGATTGCAATGTGATTAGAACTGAAATTGGATAAGAATATAACTTCGATGTTTTAAATTAGCGCAATCGGTCACCAGTATTAAATTTATCAGAATAAATAAGAATTTTTTTTTAAATGTAAAAAATATTAAATAAACTTTTTAAGCATATTATAGCAACAACCTATACATAACAATAATTTTATTTACTTTGTGATAAGTGATAACTTAAAAATGAAATCGTTTTTTTTATTACTAAACACAAAAAAAGATACAAACTTTCAGCCATTCATCCTAAAAACGATGACCGTTCATCCGTGCGGGTCATCGCACTTGTTTTTCTAAACGATGCTATGTGTACAGACAGACAGACATGCATTACAGTATAGTGGTGCATTGTAAACGGCAAACAAAGAACGGTATTGAACGAAACATATGCTCTCAGATTTGTGGGCACGAAAAATTACTTCCTTGTTTTTTTCACGTTTGGCGCCAAATGGATGCATTGATTTGAGAGATGAAAGCTTCAATTTTTTTAATTAAAAAGTTAAGTAACTAGGTAATGAGAGTCATAGACTAATATCGTTAACTCTCTTTTGTAAAATGCCTCGACAAAACAAGATAAAAACTTATAAAATTTTAGCTTATAAACGGACGGACATGGCGAAACTATAAGGGTTCCTTGTGGACTACGGAACCCTAAATATCATACTATAAGAGTGCGATTTTTGAAAGTCAAATCAGGATTGGTCGAGTACATAGCTATTGAAATTATTCTATGGAACAACTGTTTATTTGTCGCGATTTTAAAGTTTGTTCCCTAGTTAAAGTTATCCAGTTTCATTTAATTTTACACCCTGTATTTCTTAATTGTTAACTAACTGCTTTAATAGACAAAAGAGTGTCAATTTCAAAATTCCTTATAATTAATCGGGTTAAAAAAAACATTATTAACTGTTAATTTAATAAATATTCCACTAATTGCCGCTTGCTCGACTGACTGAATGGTCCATTTATAAGATATTCGTAAAATTGGAAAGCGTCATTCCATATTTCTTCGCATCTTACATCGTCTGTTTCGTGGCAAGCGACTATATTTTAACTTTTAATGAGAATAATCTCTTTGCTTTTGTTTTTTTTAAATGTACAAGCTTAAAAAAAAGTAAATTCCTTTTTAATTTTTAAAATGTCTGCGTCATCACACGCAGGAAGAGGAGCTGATGGTATACTAAATGCGAATGATAAATAGATTGTTTCTGTTTGCCTCTGATCTATACTTCATTCCAAATAAGGACGACGAGATTTTCCGATTCCTATTTAGCTTTCTGGCCAATTCTGATTACCAAATGTAAGTAATTTATACAGATACTATCCGACATATCTTGGACATTACTAAAGCTGTTTTAAGAATAAGTGAGAGGAAGTGTTTCAAATCTCTGTTAGTTTCTTTAATGCAAAATAGCCTTAAAATTTCGCTGCTATTTTGAATGGAGTATAGCTAATCTAGTGTATTTTTAGGGTTCCGTACCTCAAAAGGAAAAAACGTAACCATTATAGAATCACTTTTTTGTCTGTCTACGTGGTAGCTTCAGTGCGCTTCAAGCTCCTATCTATATTGAATAAATTATGTTGACTTTGACTTTGACTTCGAGCATTTTCAGAAAGTGAAATAATCGCTCTAAAACGATCTGTCAAAACCACAGAGCTATCGTGGACGCACTAGTCATCTAGAAGCCAGAACGTCTAGCATGATTTCTATACTTGCGCGCAACTCGGCTTTTTACCATTCTATAAGTCGCTCTCCGAAAATCGCGGGAACAGGATATTTTCTATGCAGCGAAGGCGAGAAATCATACTAGACGTGCTCGTGTTGGTATAAAGAGAGGAACTGGAGTGCGATTTTTGAAACTCACTCGTTGAACTCAGCAGTTGAAAATGTCAAAATTACTATGGAGATATGCATCTTTCTACTGCTGATTTGACTTTCAAAAATCGTACTCCTGATGATTTTTGAAAGTCAAATCTGCAGTAGAAAGATGCATATCTCCATTGTAAAATCGACATGTACGATTTGTAACACCACTGGCTTTTTGGTGAAGGAAAACATCGTGTGGAAACCTGCATGCTTCAATCTCGAGATGTATTGTACCCACTGTCCATTACATGTGGCGACGGGCTCATCCCCCGTCACACTGGACAGAGTTTCGGTACTACTGGTGAAACGTGGATGTTCTGAGGTTTCAGAATATCTCTGACTACCCCCCTCGGGGATAAAGTCGTGAGCATATGCTTGTGCTATGCTTATGAATGTATTTGTTTTCTTAATGGCCGTTGATTTTAAGTTTAGAAAGGAGTTCACAGGTTTTCCAGTGACGTCACTGGACGTACCGAAAAACGACTTTATTTTATTAAAAATATCTGTAATCCTTTCTTTTTAAAATCTCTGACATAGAAAATATTATAATTGAGACAGTTATCTCGAAATGGTTTTCGATTCAGCCCCCAAAAAAAAAACTTGGCATACCGAATTGCACTTATAAGAAGAATGTCTAGAATGCAGGTGTTGGTATAAAGAGAGGAACTGAATCGTGATTATTATAAGTACAATTGCTCCATAGTTGCAATTACCGGATAGTTGTAGTTACCAAGATAGTAGCAGTTACCAGATAGTTGCAATTACGATACTCCAACTTAGGTATAGGTCAAGTCTAAAAAAAAATCTAAGTATTTTACTGATTTTTTTTAATGTGTTTGCAAGCCCTGAGAGTTTTTTCAGACCGCCTTACGGCCTCTGACGTAGTTTTTATGTAACGACTACTACCACCAGAGATAGTAGCCGAGACCAACGGCTTAACGTGCCATCGGAAGGACGGAATCATCTTTCTTTTCAGACAATCAGGTGATTCGGCCTGCAATGTCCTAACCAACTGGGGAAAAACGCACAAAGTGACATAGCGAATCGAACCCACGACCTCCGTGTCAAGAGCCCAATGCTCTTAACCATTAGATTACAGAGGTAGTTTACTAAACTACATTGTTGTAGAAATCAAAATCAATACGTTTACATAACACATAGGTAGTAAAGTGGTATTTATCTGACAGTCTCGATCAATATGACACTTATGTTTATCTGAGCATCTGTTACTATTTACTGTATCATATCATAATATCACATCGTTGGAAGGCGGCATTCGTTAGGCTGCTTGATATTAGGTAAGTTTAGACCATATCAATTTTCCAGCTTTCTGGCTTAGGGTTAACTATGAATAAATACCTATATATATTTGCACACATATATGAATAGGTGTGTGTGCGTGTGTGTGTTTGTTTTTGTGTCCTGTGCTAAGAGGAAGGATCTCTCTTTAAGACTAGAGTGAGCCATACCAATTGTAAAGTGTCGACTTTTTTTGACGTTTAGGTTTGAGTGTGTGGTGTCAAGTAGTATGGACAAAAGGCACCAAGTTACATATGGCCTTATGTTAACGGTCACTTTTCACACACACTAGCTCACTGAAAATGTGAATTAGCGTTATTTTTCAACGTTTTTTATGCACTGAAAAGACTCAATTTTATGTAGTCAAATACTAATGGTGCGCGCGCCTAACTGCATTCCCTTGCTCGGCTTCCCTCAAGATTCCCAGAAAGTGTGAGGTGAGGTGGGGGATCTGAGTTCACAGGGGGGCGGGGAGTGGCCGTGCTGTATGTTGAACTATATACTATTTAGTGCAGTAGAATTAGCACGAAATAAAGCATCATTTCACATAAATTGTGGTACTAATGATAATTTCCCCATCAACAGAGCTATGTATGGATATGATTACCTTAAATTTGCAACCGATTTGGAATTACGGAAAATGGTGAAAATTGGGAAAAACCTTAATTATTTAATAACTCCAAAACAAAAATTGTGGTACTAGTTGCGATTATACCATTTATTTAGAGAACCAGTACCTACCTTCTCAGGAAATTTGGAGCGGTTGCGACATACGGAACCTACCTAAACTTGTAAAACTGATTTTTCGTCTTTAACTCCTAGGCATAATTTGTGGTACTAGTTGCGAACTCTTTGACAACTTGTATTAGCCTTCGACATTTAGTTTTAAGTTCGCAACCGGTTGCGACCTACGGAACCCTAAAAAAATACTTTTTTCGAAATTCTACTTCGGGCAAAATTAGCGTAGTCTGTATTATTGCTTCTATCATATTTATAAGTCGAATTCTATCTACCTTGTAATCGCAACTTAAGAAAACATTACGGAACATTGTCTTTTTAATAAATAAAAACCGCGGGTGATGCGAGGGGAATGCGTGCGGCGCGCGGGGGTGGGTTGCAGCTTGTGCGTGTACGCGGGTGTTGTGAGACACGCGGGATGTCGCGGGGGTTCACGACTCGTTACTACTATTACCTATTCTGTGACTTTACTAGACTTACCTTATACTACACATGGACGGATTAAAACCGTTAGTGTACACAGCCAGCACACATCGTTCGTACGTATAGTCAGTTACAGAAAACGTACATAGTTACATTATACAACGTGTTAATGAATTAACGCAAAACGAAAGTAGTTTGTTTAGAATCGAGAGCAGAATCGAATTATCATGTTTTCAACTTTTCAATTTTATCAAAATATTAAATAATTTGATTGTAAAATTTAAAATTTACTGAACTCGATCTCAACCCACCGCTCGGGCACTCTCACCCAGAGGTGGGCGCCGACCTGAAATTTGCCGGCGGCGGCGCGGCGGCTCTACGCCGTGACGACAATATTTTTTTTGTTGAAAATTCACACTATAGGTGTTAAATGTTTATCTAGAAGCTCCAGGAGCCAGAAATATAACGAGAACAAAAAGAAAAAAACGTGCTCATGTTATTACAACTACAAACGCGATCTCTCAGCATTCAAAAAAGCCAATCTGACTCTAAAAAAAATAACGGGGTTCGTATTAGCAGGAATCGCTAGACTAATCCCGGTATGTGTAGAAACCCCGCTCTACAGTTTAAACCGGTAATAAGCGCTGGCTTGGCTTGGCAGTCAGCGCTGGCAGCCAGCTCGGCAACCCGCGCCGCCGGCACTTAACTCGGCAACCGGGGCGCTGCCAGCATTTAGCTTGGCAAGCAGCGCCGGCACTGAGAACTGGCAACCAAATGAGCGACTAGCGCTGTCAGCGGAGAGTGGACCTTATAAAGTAGTTTAGGCCTGTAAGCAGCCAACTTGGCTGTCGGCGCTAGCAGTAATCTCGGCAACCGGCGACACCTGCACCTAACTCGGCAACCAGGGTGCTGCCGGCAGCTAGCTTGGCAAGCAGCACCGGCACTGATATGGATAACCAGCGTCGGCAAGAAAATGAGTGACTGGCGCCGTCAGCGAAGAGTAGCCCTTGTAAAGTAGTTTAGGCCTGTAGCGAACTTGGCTGTTGGCGCCGGCAGTTATCTCGGCAACCGGCGCCGCCGGCACCTAACTTGGCAACCGAGGCGCTGCCGCCAGCTAGCTTGGCAAGCTAGCTATATGGATAACTAGCGCCGCACACTGTTTTCAAATGGATAAAAAGTGGACTTAGGGATTTTGAACCATTTTTTGGCTGGCATCCTATGCAGTTTATCATTTCCTACAACGTTTGTATGACACACTTTTCAAAAAGCTACAGTTTCAAAGATATTATAACTTATAGGATTTTTTTGTATTAAACGTTAACTATTTATTACATTTCATAAAAACTGATTCATTTGGAACGCCTCTCTCTTAAAGTAGTTTATAGAAAGACTTTTCCAGAATCTATCACAATAAGAACTAAATCCCAACTCGTCCCGGTTCTCATGATATGGGGCGAAGAAACATACAACAATTAAATTGTCACAATTTCAAGTTTTCGCATGTGGAGTAGCCCATGTAAAGTACTGGAGCCCGATTGCGCTAAGTTAAAACATCGAAGTTCTATTCTTATCCAATTTCGGTTCTAATCACATTGCAATCCAATTACTATTCAACTGTGCTGAATTTCGCATCGCGCTAAACTCTATGTAACTGACAGCCTTTAACGTCTGAGCGATCTGTCAAAACGGCTATAACGGCTGCCATGAGCTGAGATGATGAGATGTACCGCGATTAGCGCAATACCAAATGTGTCAAAAGGTATGGTTCGTACGTTGTCCAGTAACGGTTCAATCACCGCATATTTCCTGCGATTGCAGCCCAGTTTAGGCATGTAACTGTTATATGATTTAAATTGGAGATAATTATTAAAACACCATTGACATGTTTGAAGTCCAGTTCCAGAAGATCTTTATTCATTTTAAAAACATAAAATCTCATTTAACATTATGACAGTAACTAGCACCGACAGCCAACCTGGCTGCCGGCAGCAAGCTTGGCAACCAGCGCCGGCATCTAGCTTGGCAACCCCGCCGGCACTGATATGGATAACCAGCGCCGGCAACCAAATGAACGACTGGCGCCGTCAGCGGAGAGCCCATGTAAAGTACAGTTTAGCCCGGCAACTAGCGCCAGCAGTATCTTAACTCGGCGGCGGCGGAGGCGGCGGCACGGGTAACCCGGCGCGGCCCCCACCTCTACCCTCACCCGACTTACTACCAAAACAAGATTCTTATAATGTATCTATGAGCACGCTTTCATTCATTGCTGAAATGATAATAAATCGTTTTTGCCTCAAAACTTAAAATGCGAATAACTTTAAATTTTAAGTATCAAAATAATGAAATTATTGCTTCATTCTAATTATTTTGTTATTAATCAGATGGGGTGTATGAGGTTTTGCGCTTATTCATTAACACGTTGTAAATGTACGCACGTACAAAATGTATATACACACATACATACATAATTACATACGCGTACGTATACATAGTTAATTAATTACATTATGTTTATATGTACATAATGTATACAGGGTGTCCCAAAATTCAACGTCAAGCCGAATACAGAAGATAGGTGAGTTTATAACGATTCAGGGAAAAATACAATAAAAAATCAAAGTTTAATAGTTTTCGAGATTTTGAAAAAAAAATTACATTTGAAAATTTCGACACCCCGCGCTCAACTTTTAGATGTAGTTACTACAAATTTGTAAATTTTTTCATGAAAATACTTGTTACGCATTTGACAACATTTCATTTTAAGAAAGGTATCAAAATAAGGAAACCGTTTGGAGATTAAGTGATTCAAAGCTTGTATCAAAATTATCAGATTTTTCTATCCCTTATTTCTCGAGTTATTTGAAAAATACTGAAAAATATAATAGAGGTTGAATGAGATTTTATTCCTTTGCCTGCTGGGCTTTTCTATTGTATTTGACAGTTTTTATTTTTAATGTTATTGCGGCCAAGGTATCTTAGCCATAAATCCTACGTTTTTCATAAAATTCAAAAGTAAATTAAAAATAGAAATATCGGTCAAAAATAAAATCGGAAAAATACGTATCTCTTATTTTTTAACCTATTTTATATTTTTATTATAAATAATTGGTTAAAAATTATATTGTCAATTCTGAATAAACTTTACAGTGGACAATTCAAAAGTAAAGAATTAGTTCCATACTTTTTACAGAAAACACCGTTTCCATCAGACCTCTGCGGTACATTTTGTTTTCTATGTCAACTTTGAGAATACACCCTGTATCAAAATGTATCGTCCTAACCTGGCAAGTTATTTTAAAAGTTGGCCAATTGCGTCGAGCGCTCGAATCGAGCAATTTTTGTTAGAAATCGAACGAAAACCGGTAAAAATCGAACGAAAATCAGTAGAAATCGAGCGAGGCGAACGATTCAATAAACACATTACCCTCCTTTGCGTCACGCAGTCGGGTAAAAATAAAGCTTCTGCCTCCCGCACGTCTCACAACACCCGCGCACATGCTGCAACCCGCCCCCGCGCGCCGCACGCATTCCCCGCATCACCCGCGGTTTTTATTTATGAAAATAGACAATGTTCCGTAATGTTTTCTTAAGTTGCGATTACAAGGTAGATAGAATTCGACTTATAAATATGATAGAAGCAATAATACAGACTACGCTAATTTTGCCCGAAGTAGAATTTCGAAAAAAGTATTTTTTTAGGGTTCCGTAGGTCGCAACCGGTTGCGAACTTAAAACTAAATGTCGAAGGCTAATACAAGTTGTCAAAGAGTTCGCAACTAGTACCACAAATTATGCCTAGGAGTTAAAGACGAAAAATCTGTTTTACAAGTTTAGGTAGGTTCCGTATGTCGCAACCGCTCCAAATTTCCTGAGAAGGTAGGTACTGGTTCTCTAAATAAATGGTATAATCGCAACTAGTACCACAATTTTTGTTTTGGAGTTATTAAATAATTAAGGTTTTTCCCAATTTTCACCATTTTCTGTAATTCCAAATCGGTTGCAAATTTAAGGTAATCATATCCATACATAACTCTGTTGATGGGGAAATTTTCATTAGTACCACAATTTATGCAAATTGATAATTTAATTCTACTGCACTATATTTACCTATTCCATGGTTTGGTGTAAATAAAGTATACTTCATTCACTAAATCTAATTTGAATGAATGAACGAATGAATCATTAATTCCAATTAGATTTAGTAAGAATTTGAGTAAGATTTGATAAAATATTCATTTATAATTTCTCGCACTATTTATTAATTTATAGAACTTCGTAATTGTTTAATTATCGAAGATAACGGCATTGTTTTTGTATGTTTTCTTTCTTTTTCTAAGTATAAAAAGCCTCCCAACCGATCCATGGATCATTATGAGATTGCAAACTATTCAATATATTTATTATATTACGGATTCCGAAAACAGGTAAAACTAAAAATAAAATATTGGTAATTTTGCATATTAGAATTGCAAACTACGAACTTCCTATAAACCTTTTCATTTGCCATTTTAATAACTGGCATTATTATACTATTATTTCCATATAATTATGTGTACACTGGTGGCCTAAGTTTCTTTGAAAACCTGGCATTGTTTTTAGGGTTCCGTACCCAAAGTGTGAAAACGAGACCCTATTACTAAGCCTACATTGTCCGTCCATCCTACTTATTTAGGGATGTAACTTTTGAACCGTAATAGAAAGACAGCTGAAATTTTCACAGAATATGCATTATTATGGTGGATTTGTTAAGAAATAATAAATAATTAACATTTAAGGGGGGTCCTCATACAAGAAACTAGTTTTTATCAACGCGACAACGTTTACTCTTCTCGCTCTATCGTAATACATACAAGCGTCAAACTTGGTGTGATTATAGAGCAAACTCTACAGTATAACATCAAATAATAAAAACCGGCCAAGTGTGAGTCGGTCTCCTGTTAAAGGTGCAGGACAAAAAGAATTTTTTTAAAGTCATTATGTTGTGTGGTACGGGGGTGTGGTACGGAATCCTCGGTGCGCGAGTAGCCCGACTCGCACTTGACCGGTTTTTATTTACGTCCATACCTTTAATATCATAATCCTATGATTATGGAGGAAAGTATTATGGATTTGTAGCAGTTGTAGGAATGTTTCTACATTGCTTCAGCTGCCAACGTGTACTGCAGGCAGTTGTAACAAGGCTCACTTTGCTGGGATTGGATTTCGATGGTCTAAACCAGGCATGTCAAACATGCGGCCCGCACTGCATTTTCTTGCGGCCCGATCTAATTTTAAGAATAGCTTCCTGATGCGGCCCGCGAGCATGCTGTCTTTTACAAGTAGACATATGTGGTCAACGTTTTGAGTCATGGTGAGAAAAATTTCGAACTCGCTTCGCTCGCTCTGTTTTTTGTCTCGTTTCCCTACAAGGGTCCCAAACATTTTCCCCTTGTATCGACCTCTATCGACAGGGTGAAATTGATATCATTAGCATCCTTTTAAACTAAGAGTCTACCTATCAAATTGTATAACTTTTACTAGCGGAGCAAACCGATCAGAGCAAAAAAAATCGGATGTTGTATACATTTGAGTCGAGAAGGCAATGCAGTTTAGTATGGAGCAGCACATTTTTATTGCTTTGATCGCTTAGCTCAGAAGTTGTTCAGTTTGATGGGTAGAGTATGTGGTTTAAAAGTTAAGGATACTTTTCAATACACTTGTATACATACCTTACGGGAAAAGATTGTATTTTTTCTACTAATAAATAATTTTTATGTTATTTGCAGCCCACTCACTCTATTATCATTATGATAATGGCCTTTGAGTTTTACATGCCTGGTCTAAACCCCCAGAAATTTGAAACGAATGAAGTTGAAATACCGCCTAATGTCATAATACCTATACAGCATTATTATAACAATATTCGTATGTAATCGGTACAGGGTGTACATTAAATGCGGTTCATATTAAATGGGGTGCTTCAGACCATCAAACTGAACGCAAAAATATTCCCTAAATGGAGCCAACATCGAAATCTAAGAAAAGACATCAAAATGCATGTTATAATTATAACAAATGTGTGGCTGAGACTAACTCAAGTTGTTGCACTTCAACCGCTATCAAACTTTATGTCTTGTTTTCCAGTAAAATTGCGTATTTAGTACTTATACAGTACACGCAGGCCTGTCAAACTCAAAGTCGTTGGTGGGCCAAATGTGTAATGAGAATAAAATCAGTAAGCCGGAAAAAACTTTATCAATCATAGAAAAGTTCTGTTAATCGTTTATTTAATCATAGAAATAATATACTGGGTGTTACAAAAGTAAAAATTTTGAATTTTTAAGTGGGTGGTTTAGACCATCAAACTGAACAACTTTCACTATGGGACCAACATCGAAATCGCGAAAAAAAATCTTCTGTCCCATACATTTAGCTCGAGTAGATTTGTAGTTTAGTATGGAACATCAGATTTTTTTTTCGCGATTTCGATGTTGGTCCCATAGAGAAAGTTGTTCAGTTTGATGTTCTGATCATCCTCTAAAAAAACTGTCAGCATATTAAGTGGACCCTGTATTATGAGAGTCGCAATCAGGAAGATGTTCTTAAAATTGAAGCGGGCCGCAAGAAAGTGCAGTGTGGGCCTAATGCGGCCCGCGGGCCGCATGTTTGACGTGCCTGAGTACAGTATACCTACCTACTCGCCTGATTAGTTGAGTTGTCAACTATAATCCGTGAAGCCATGCCTATGTCGATGTCGGTAAACTAGTCAATAATTAATGTTATAAATAGTACTTACCTATACCGTATTCATAACAGTTATTTTTTTATTTTAACACATTATTGTACGTGAAAAAGCCGTGGTGGTCCAGTGGCGAGTAACCTTGCCTGCCGTGCAAGAGGCGATGGTTCGATCCCCGTTCAGACCGACTCGTACCAATGAGTTTTTCGGAATTTATGTACGATTTGTAGCACCACTGGCTTTTCGGTGAAGGAAAACATCGTGAGGAAACCTGCATGCTTCAATTTCGAGGCATGTATTGTACCCACTGTTCACTATAAGTGGCGACGGGCTCACCCCCCGTCACACTGGACAGAGTTTTGGTGCTACTGGTGAAACGTGGATGTTCTGAGGATTCAGAATATCTCTGACTACCCCCTCGGGGAATATAGTCGTGAGCATATGCTATTGTACACACGGAAATAAAGATGAATACAGCATAATAGACAAGTACAAAGGGCGAGCTTATCTCTGAAGAGATTTCTTCCAGCAGACCCATGATAAAGAGAAAGTTTACAAAGTGAGGCAGGCTAGGTGTACAAAAATCAAAGAAATAAACAAACTAAAACACACAATCTGAACAAAAACTTATTAATTGTTAAACAACGAAAGAAAATAAACTATAAACAAATAAATATTATATTACAAATATACCAATACATAGATACATATATAAGTATAATAAATACATAATCCTAATTTATGGCAGAGAAAGATAGCTCAGAGGAAGGATCTCCATAGAGTCCGCATAAATTTACGATTGTAGTTAGTCTCTTTTGTCTTCTGACGTACCTTTAATAGTAGAAGGAGATGGAACTATAGATATTTGTTTATGCGGCTGTCCACTTTTTTATCGAGCTAGTGTGTGTGAAAAGTGACCGTAAACATAAGGCCATATGTCACTTGGTGCCTTTTGTCCATAATACTTGACACCACACATTCAAACCTAAACGTAAAAAAAAGTGAACACTTTACAATTGGTATGGCTCACTCTATTAGGTATAATCTCTTTGGGATAGATACTCCCATAAAGTACTTGAAATTAGCGGAAATGCGGTGCTAACGCACAAGCAAAAAATCCATTACTTATAAATAAAAAAAAACCTTTATGGTTTAATATCCATGCTTCTCCCTCTACGCTAAAAAGTGTCAAGTTCGCAGCCACATTTGGCACAAGCAGGCAAAGGAGTCATTTGCCATACGACCAAGACAAGGTCAACATTCGACAGATTATAAATAAGACTATGTTTATGACGCATGCGCCTGAGTTGAACGACCAACCTGTTTAATACTCACATGATTTTGGAGTGAATTGCGGCTTAGAAATACCACCAAATCGGAAAAGGATTTTTATGTGTTGGTATCCATACCTAAAGATCCTATTCGTAGTTAAACAACGAACTCTTATACAGGGTGGAATTGATATCATTAGCATCCTTTTAAACTAAGAGTATACTCATCAAACTGAAAAACTTTTATCGGAGTTTGTGCCCATAATAAAAGTTGTTCGAAGTTACTGATCGGAGCAAAAAAAAATCTGCTGTTCCATACTAAACTGAAATGCCTACTCGACTCAAATTTGTGCAACAGCTGATTTTGTTTTTGCTCCGATTAGTTTGCTCCCATAGTAAAAGATGTTCTGTTTGATGGGTAGACTCTTAGGCTGAGATTCAGACGATTTTTTTAGTCTTAGCTCGAGCTAAGCGTGTCGAAAATTTATGGATTTTAACATACGGGAGTCCGAACTATGACTTAAAAGTCGTCTCTGAATCTCGTCCTTAGATATTCCGTGGTGTTGGCCTCGGCCACATGCAGGCCTTCCAAAGGTCCAGGACACTTATGTCCCTTGATAAGGAAATGACAAACATAAGTACTTAAGTATAATAGTAAAGTAACATTATATTACTAAGCACTTATCTATTTACTTTTAAATAAAGTGGTTAAGAGGATATAATTCGGAGCGCGCTCCATACAAACGTACTATGGTGATATTTTCAATACTAACTAATTAAACTCAATTTATTAAGTCGTGTTATGTTGTAGAGTTTCTGGCCGCATCTTCTCTACAGCGACAACACGTTCCGACGCGGTGGCGCTTTAAAAAGATTTGACTTTTGATAAGTGTGCTGCAAGCTCCTATATTGAATAAATTATTTTGACTTTGACATTAAGGGTATATTACTGTTGGAGCGCTCCATACACACGAAGTCTGGTGATATTTTCAATACTAAACGATTAAACTCAATTAAATTTTTCAGAATAAATCTTAAAACAAATTTCTATGCTTGTATAGAGTCAGATTTTCGTTAAAATGTATAGTTTTAAAGTTACAGTGCCTCAAAGATTTCCATACCAATCTTAAATTAAACCTAGCATTGAAACTGTATATTTTAACGAAAATCTGACTCTATACAAGCATAGATATTTCTTTCAAGATTGTTTCAGCAAAATTGCATTGACTTTGATTGGTTAGTATTGAAAATATCACCATAGTACGTTTGTATGGAGCGCGCTCCGAATTATATCCCCTTAACAGGGTACGTCATAAGTTGGCGTTACGTTCATAAATTCGTGCTTGCGGCCTGAATTGATGCATGCAAAAACCACAATAAACAGGATACAAGCGTGTTAACCTTAATTAGTCATGAACAGACTATTGTACAGACAAATATTTTAATTATTACAACGGCGTTCTAGTAGAGTTCTAGTAGATCTACGAAAAAATAAAAAGTTGATAATGATACCCAGATATAACATTCGATGTATTTTATTTATATTCATACATATGATACATAAAAGCTTTCACACGATAAAGTAGAAGCAAAACTTTTTAACTTCATTTCTGATAGTTTCCAACTAGTCAAATTAACAACTCTTTATCAAACGTCAAAACGCGTGCTTTGTATGAAATATTGCACTAAAAATTGAATAGTGACGTCATTGTTTTTCGTCGTCGTTTTGATACTGTTTATAGTATAACCAGTTATTAAAAATAGTATTCAAGCAATATAATTACTGAAAATGTGAGTTTAGCGTTATTTTCAAACAGTTTATTAACTGAGCAGTTAAAACTAAAATATATTTTATGTAGTCAACTCCCCTCATGTTTTAGCTTCCTATGTCTTACGACCTCTGAGAAAACCCTAAAAATGCCTATGGACGGACGGAAGGACGGAGACACCGAGCTGATATCATAGGTGTTCCGTTTTGCACATTTTTGGTACGGACCACCGAAAATATGATTTAGGGCAGCACTGGAACAAATTGACTGTTAACTTTATAGGTGGAGATTTGTAATTAGCTTACAGTTATTTAAAATTCGTGTTTACTTTGTAATCATTGCTGTAAATCTTCCTAAGAATAATAAAATTAAAAAATAAAAAAAAACCCCAGAAGCTTAAAATACCTCATTAAGGCGCAATAGTTGGACGAAATACCTTGGAGGTATCTTATATTTTTCATTTTTCGACTAGATTTATACAATTTACCGAAACCAAAGACTATTAAAACCTCAGTATTCTTGGATAGTTTATCTAGTGAAATCATAAATTGAATACACGATTGGAATTACTTCACTCGATAGAAAATCATCAGAACGATGACGTATTTTCATGTATTTTAAACATTTCTCGCGTTTTAGTTTATAGTTAGTTATGTTTGTTATTTTTGGTATTGTGGCTTATAGATTATTTATTCAAATTCAAAAATTATAGAAAAAATACAATGTGCGTATCCACAACAGGCTTCGTCAAAGGTAAACCAAAACTCACATCCGCAACAGGCTTTGTCAATGGTAATACATCACTCACATCCACAACAGGTTTCGTCAAAGGAAATACACCACTCTCATCCACAACACGTTTCGTCAATAAATACATCCCGTATATCTGCAACAAGCTTCGTCAAATTCCTACACAAACAAAAAACAAACAAAAAAAAAGGGGGGAGAGGGGGGACCTACAACCTGTAAACCTCTTCCAAAGCCTCTCCCCGAGGGACGGTTCCAAGAACGCTGGCAGCATTCCCGCTCTGAATCGCCAAGCTTATGCGCTGACGTAGGTAACTGCCAGCCGTCTTATCACCAGTGGTCTCTATAAGGCGTGCCGATATCTCCTTTATAAGCTGTTTTGCATCGGGTCCCCATGGTCCTAGGGTCTCAACTCCCAAAGGAACAAACATATACCCCTCTCCAATATCCACATATTTCCGGCGCTTCGATAACTCGAATTTTTGGTATTTATACTCACATAATCATAATTAGTTTATCTAGAGATTAAATAAAAAAAAACTATAAAAAGTACTTTTGTTAATTCTTTTTAATCGAAAATACGGCACACGCACGCACTTTTCGGAGGGCTGGGCAATCGCGTTTCTCATAGAAAATATTCCTCTGAACCTATAGCCCCTTAATACCCTAATAATTCTCCGTCAATATTCATTGTTGCAACAACATAATTATGTCAATATTAATTGTCAAGAAAACTTTAAAAAAAACGACCAAATTTTGTCTAATTACCTACTAGTAAGCATGTAACCGCTACCATAAATGTTTTTTTAGATCGTAACATAAAATTTATGCGCATAATATGTTTACAAAATAATTATAATTGTAGCTCATATCATACGCATAACACAAAGTAAATAATTTTAATATAGGTAAGTACCTGAAGGTTAATTATTGAGAGAAGAGCGGACGAATTTTTCATTTACCTATCTACAGGGTGAAATTGATATCATTAGCATTCTTTTAAACTAAGAGTCTACCCATCAAACTGAACAACTTTTACTATAGGAGCAAACAGATCGGAGCAAAAAAATTATCTGCTGTTGCATTTGAGTCGAGTAGGCACTTCAGTTTAGTACGGAACAGCAGATTTATTTTTGCTCCGATCGGTTTGCAGCCATAGTAAAAGTTGTTCAGTTTGATGGGTAGAATCTTAGTTTAAAAGGATGCTAATGATATCAATTTCACTCTGTAGATTTACCTATTAGTTAGTTTAAATTTATTTTAGAAATCATTCACTTCAGTTATTTATCTTGCCAAAAAATTCAATAATTAATAAATGGGCAAATATGTTTACAAAGTTTCAGCTTCAGGGAATAACTAGAAGTGGGTCAAAAAGAGTACCAAACATACTAACTAACAAACAAACAAGACAAGTAAATAAAAGATTGAAAAAAAAAGAAGTTGTTTCATCGAATCGTATAGGTATGTAGGTAAATATAATGTAACCTTCCTAATAATGCCTGTATGAATTACGGTTAGTCGTCTCATTGCATCCTTTAATGGAATATAATTCGGAGCGCGCTCCATACAAACGAAGTCTGGTGATTATGTCAATAATAACCAATTAAAGTCAATGAAATTTTTAAGAAACAATCTAGAAATTAATCTCTATGTTTGTATGAAGGTAGATTTTCGGTAAAATGTATAGTTTTAAAGTTACAGTGCCTCAAAGATTTCCATACAAATTTTAAATTAATCCTAACACTAAAACTGTATGTTTTAACGAAAATCTGACTTCATACAAACAT
Organism: Agonopterix alstromeriana; assembly: GCA_963924505.1. Lineage (NCBI taxonomy): Eukaryota > Metazoa > Arthropoda > Insecta > Lepidoptera > Depressariidae > Agonopterix > Agonopterix alstromeriana. The sequence goes on from OZ004683.1 coordinate 11,003,862, forward strand.
AGAGATTAGTTTCTAGTTTTTTTCTGAAAAATTTCATTGAGTTTATTGGTTAGTATTGAAAATATCACCAGACTTCGTTTGTATGCAGCGCGCATTTACGCATTCGGAATAAACTTCTCTTAATTCTCTGATCTTAGTGGTCTTCCGTTGCTTTAGTTTAGATTTAGTAGGGTAAAGATGCGAGAATTCATCTGCGTTTACTACGTACACTATAGTTACTAAAACATAGCCTGCGCTGCATTTGAATCTAAATTCAGAGCCTAATTCGACGTCCATTGCCAGCTTTCATCGCTACACTTAAAAATATACAGATTCGATCAGGTAATGGATGCCAAACTAGGCATTGAATTCAGAACAGTGTAATTTCTGCGTGGATGACGCTGTATTCGAAATCTCCATTTTGTATCAATTTTAATTATTTATTTTGTTCACGCTCCCGTCTATAACTTGCCCCACATCCCATATGCTCCAATTCGAGCACGTTTTCACTGAAAAGAAAGTGATTCCAATACCAAATGGTTGCCTTCACGGTGAGCGGGCGCGCGTGTCTTGTACGCCCGGAGATCACTCACTTCTGATACTTACTGCTTTTTTGTTCAATCCAAGAATTTTCAGACGAAATCGCTTGATTTCTCCGAATAACTTCGGCTTTGTATTTTTAGGTGTTTTGGATTTATTATTAATATCTTCCTCATCACCATAGAACTGATCTTCTTCTGTCAAGTCAATGGCATATCATTCAATCCAGCCGAGTTCTTCCTATCTCTAGAATGTTGAGCTTGCTCCTCTCGATCCATTTTTTAATTCGGTTACTTTGCACATTTTTGTACGTAATATAAAGCTCTTGCTCTAACCGATTCGTATCGAGGAGAAAAGTTGAGCTCGCTTCGCTCGCTCTACGTTTCTATTTTTGCATGCATACACCAAAAGATGTCCGACCACAAGCCGAATTGATGTGTAAAAAAATTTCGGGCTCGCTTCGGTAGCTCCGTTATTTTTTGTGTAGGTACGATAAGGGGGCGGCAACTTGCGTGTGTTAGAACTTAGAAGAGTACGGCAACATATTATAGCGGATGATTTGTGATGAGCTTCACGCGTCATGAAAAGGAGTGACGTCACGTCATGGCAGTGAGCGTTTTGGCGCGGAATTTGAAAAGACGACTTTTGATTTGCAATTTAAATAAATGATGTATGCATATTTTACCATTTTTGTTTTTGGTAAATCTTTAACTGTGCAAGTTCCTCATTCTGTTCTTGAAAAGAGATTGGACTGCAAACATTGACTGGCCAACAACTAGAAAAAAAACTAACAATCATATTACATCAATTTATGACACCATCCATCAAAATCAGTCACAAAAACTGGGACAATTTACCTAGATTTTTTCAAATTATGTTCATAATATTAAGTATCAAAAGAACCCATTATCAATTTTGAAAATAAACTCCAAAAATTTTCAAAAATGGAAGACGCAGGCCCCATGGAAGGCAGTTACAAATCTCTGCAAGATCATATAAACAAAATAACTGAGGCGCAAAATGGTTTTGTATCAAAATTTGACAATTTGTCCAAAAACGTCGAAGAAATGAGAAAAGTTCTTAGTCAATTCGCCGACAAATTAATATCGTTAGAAGAGGTAGCTACAGACAGAAGGAAACTGAAGACAGAGATCAAAATACTGAAGAACAGAATAGATGAACTATATGCGATAGTAAAGGAAGGGAAAGAAGATGACTCGTGTGCGTGCGAAACTCATGAAGTTGAGTCGAATCATTCCGGATTCTCCAGCTCTTCCAAGGTGAACTGTTAACTCTTATCTTTGACTTCTTGAAGTTCTATACTCCATTCAAAATAGCAACGAAATTTTAAGGCAATTTTGCATTACAGAAACAGATATTTGAAACACATCCTCTCATTTATTCTTAGAACAACTTTAGTAGCGTCCAAGATATGTCGGATAGTATATGTATCCAATAAATAAATTACATTTGGTAATCAGAATTGGCCAGAAAGCTAAATAGGAATCGGAAAATCTCGTCGTCATTATTTGGAATGAAGTGTGTTAAAGCGTTGTGAGTCGAATCATTCCGGATTCTCCAGCTCCTCCAAGGTTAGAATGAACAGTTCAGCTCTTCCGAGGTTAGAATGAACTGATAATTCTTTACCTTTGATTTCTCGAAGTTCTAGTAGCGTGTTAAAGCGTTGTGAGTCGAATCATACCGGAATCTCCAGCTCTTCGAAGGTTAGCATGAACTGTTAACTCTTTATCATTGACTTCTCGATATTCTTAGTAGCGTGTCAAAGAGTTGTGTGTCGAATCATTCCGAATTCTCCAGCAGTTCGAAGGTTAGAATGAACAGTTCACTCTATACAGTTTTTGAGAGTTACGCGGTTATTATTTAATCTAGAATTAAACATTTTAACGGGTTCTTACCGCGTTTAGGTATAATTTATATATCTTTGACTTCTCGAAGTTCTAGTAGCGTGTTAAAGCGTTGTGAGTCGAATCATTCCGGATTCACCAGCTGTTCCAAGATTAGAATATACCGTTCACTCTTTTCTTTGACTTCTCGAAGTTCTAGTAGCGTGTTAAGAGAAGTTTATTCCGAATGCGTAAGTGCGCGCTGCATACAAACGAAGTCTGGTGATATTTTCAATACTAACCAATTAAACTTAATGAAATTTTGCAGAAACAATCTAAAAACAAATCTCTATGCTTGTATCGTGCCAGATTTTCCTTAAAATGTACAGTTTTAAAGTTACAGTGCCTTAAATTAATCCTAGCATTGAAACTGTACATTTTAACGAAAATCTGGCACGATACAAGCATAGAGATTTGTTTTTAGAATGCAAAATTTCATTAAGTTTAATTGGTTAGTATTGAAAATATCACCAGACTTCGTTTGTATGGAGCGCTCCAACAGTAATATACCCTTAAAGTGTTGTTGTTAGTCTTCTACGGGCTGTTAGAATGCCCGGGACCGTTGTCCAACTGTTCTTAGTTCTGCTAGCTTAGTGTGTATCTAGTCGATTCAGTTTGACTTGCCATTCTGGTGGAAAAACTTGTCAAACAGCTATTGGTCGGGGAAATCTACGGATTTTTGTATGGAGTAGGGAATATAGTAGATACATACCTGAAAAACATAAATTCTCAATAATCCCCGATTTTTTTTATTGTATTACTGAATAATTAAGACATTTACAAAACATTAAATTTAGGTATGAACAAAAAATGGAAAACTGGTGATTTTGTACAGGATGGCTTCGTTCAATACGTTTTACTTATAACAATGATAATCCACGGTTAATATCGTTAATTTGGGTAGATATTTAATATTTTGTAAGTCTTCAAAAATTATAACCTCAAAACTAAATTATTTACTGTTTTTTTTTACACATTAAATTTGCCTTTTGAATTAACTGTCTCTATTGCTGGAATGCTGGTCGAAATATTTTTAGAAATAAGCTTGCCATTTGTACATTAATATCGATTTTAAGGTATTTCTCAGGTTCCTGAGGCTATATAACCACGAAATCTCGACAAAAGTGTTATAAACTAACAGTAATATTATTTCAAACACAATTTACTAAAGTGTCTTTAATGCAATCTCAAACCTTATTTTTCCTAGACTATATGTTATTTTATCATAAACCCGTGAATGCACTCGTAAAACAACATTGTTATAAAGATCACGGGTTAATTTCACGATTTCTTTTTTAAGAAATGCAATCAAATTACTTTGTAACGTTAGGTATTGTTTGTTTATCTCACGTTTTCTTTGTAATAAAAATGAGATCATTTTACTTTTGAGTGAGCGGAGAAAATAGTTATGTACACGGCGTAACAAATAGGAATGCAAAATTTGAAAATTAATTATTTTTGTGCCTATTTCAATAAGCTATTTACGTACTGCCCCCCTACAAAGAGAATGGAATCACTACGTTTTAAGAGACGGCACTGTCTAACTAGCTTCGAAATCCTAAAATAGTATGAAGCGCGTCTAGTGTTTTCTACCACAACAATAACACTTAAAAATGCAGTCCTACCAACCTAAAGAACATGAAAAGCTTGACAACGTCAAGTTGACGTAACTAGTGCGGAGACACCTTCGTCATTGTCACATTATCGATATTCGATCGAAGTGATGTGCGTGTTTTATCGATATCGAGATCTCAATTAGGCGAGTGGCGGCGAGGCGACGTAATTTAATAACTATTTACTAACAAAACAACAAAAAGAAAGGTAATCAATTTTATTTTAAAATTTTTAATTAGCGTACCTATTTAGTTCAGTTCAGTTAATGAATAAGCGCAAAACCTCATACACCCCAACTGATTTACAACAAAATAATTAGATTGAAACAATAATTTCATTATTTTGATACTTAAAATTTAAAGTTATTCGCATTTTAAGTTTTGAGGCAAAAATGATTTGTTATCATATCAGCAATGAATGAAAGCGCTAACGTGTTCATGGATACATTTTAAGAATCTTGTTTTGGTAGTAAGCAGGGTCAGAGTGCCCGAGCGGTGGGTTGAGATCGAGTTCAGTAAATTTTAAATTTTACAAACAAATTATTTAATATTTTGAAAAAAATACCTATGTTGAAAACATGATAATTCGATTCTGCTCTCAATTCTAAACCAACTACTTTCTAGTTTTGCGTTAATTCATTAACACGTTGCATACAGGGTCCTTTTTTAAATGCTGATGCTTTTTCAAGAGGATGATCAGACCATCAAACTAACAACTCGATGGCACCAACATCGAAATCGCGAAAAAAATCAGCTGTTCTAAACAAAACTACAAACCTACTTGAGCCAAAAGTATAGGATGACAGATTTTTTTTTTTCGCGATTTCGATGTGTGTCCCATAGAGAGTTGTTCAGTTTGACGTTCTGATCATCCCCTTAAAAAAGTGTCAGCATACTAAGAAGGACCCTGTATAACCCCCGGCGCAAAAAGAGGGGTGTTAGACGCAAAAATTTTATTTATCTACGGGTGGTTCAGACCATCAAACTGAACAACTTTTGCTATGCAAGCAAACATTAATTCGTAAAAAAAAAATCGGTCATATACATCGTGTTAATGAATAAGCGCAAAACCTCATACACCCCAACTGATTTATAACAAAATAATTAGATTGAAACAATAATTTCATTGTTTTGATATTTAAAATTTAATGTTATTCGCATTTTAAGTTTTGAGGCAAACATGATTTGTTATCATTTCAGCAAAAAATGAAAGCGCTAACGTGCTCATGGATACAATTTAAGAACCTTGTTTTGGTCGTAAGTAGGGTGAGAGTGCCCGTGCGGTGGGTTGAGATCGAGTTCAGTAAATTTGAAGGTTTACAATCAAATTACTTAATATTTTGAAAAAAAAATCCTATTTTGAAAATATGATAATTCGATTCTGCTCTCGATTCTAAACAAACTACTTTCTAGTTTTGCGTTAATTCATTAACACGTTGTATATTTGAGTCTAGTAGGCATTGCAGTTTAGTTTGGAACAACCGATATTTTTTTGCGATTTCAGGTTTGCTCCTGTAATAAAAGTTGTTCAGTTTGATGGTCTGAACCACCCGTAGATAAATACAATTTTTTTACGCCATTTGTATATTTCTATTCTACACGTAAATCCAAAAAAATATCACCACGGGACTTTGACTAATTATTATAAGGACTAGCCTTGCGGTAGCATTTCCCTTCTGCCACGGTATAAGCACAATTGATCTTGTGCATTTACATTCAATTTTACACCTTATCACTAAACGAGACAGCCTATAATTGCGAAATAATAACTTCGAACTTAGAACGTTTGGGGTTCACACGAGACTACTTTTCATGATTTTTAACATTCAAAATTAGAATCTAAAGTTATGGGGAATAAAATCCAAAGTTGCGGATTTCATGTTACCTCGCCCCCCGCAAAAAGTGGCAGAAATGTTTGTTAGTAGAATTACACGCGTAACCAGTCCACATATAAATAGTCAAAGCCACGGGACCTTTGTTATTAACTAAGTAGAAATTGCGAACTATTTTAAGAAATACTCTATTTTAGTACAAACTTTACAGTGGTTGTAAACTCATAACCTAAAACAAACAATTAAAAAAAAAAAAAAGAAATCCGACACTATACATAAAAAATATACATTTTAGTACTATAACTAAAAATACGAAATTTAGTTGAATTCTTTTATAAAGTATAATAAATTTTTTTTTTCGATCTAGCATAAATATTGCTTATTATAAATTATTTCCTTTTGACCTGTATTTTTACTGGGCTACGAACATGCGAACTACAACATTGAACACATTCGGTATCGCGCTAATCATTTGACAGCCCTTAGGCCGAGATTCAGAGACGTTTTTTAAGTTATAGTTCGAACTCCCGTATGTCAAACATACATACATTTTCGCCCTAATTAGTTAAAACTAAGACTAAAAAAATCGTCTCTGAATCTTGGCCTCAGAGCCGTTTTAACAGATCGCTCAGACGTTAGAGGCTGTCAGTCGCACATAAAGTCAAGTTTAGTGCGATACGAAATTTAACACAGTTGATTAGAACTGAGATTGAACTTCGATGCTTTAAATTAACACGATCGGTGTCCTGGACTAATTTCACATGGCGGTGAGTTTGAATAAGGTGTCACAGGCCACCAGGCCTCCACCCGAACGGTTATTTAACAAAAACTTAGTCTAGGTTAAAAGTTATTATTCGAATAGTGATATGGTTTTTAAACACTTTAATCTTGCTTTTATGATTCCACCGTTTCCTCCGTTTCTTCCGTTGTGGTTTCTTCGATTGGTTTTTTATGGCCTGAGTGACAAGTTCAAGTTGAATACTAGTAGTTGTCAACGTTTTTAACGCACGTGCTTTGCGCAACCTTTCCACTAACGCTTTTTCCCGGTTTGACATCAGTGGTTGTGGATGGACTGTTGAAGATTTTTCTGAAAGCAAAAAGAAAACGATTTTATTTCATAAAGCTAGTAAGTCGCTTAGAGCTTTTTAGCAGTTGTAAATATAATTTTGTTCTAGATTGGCAGTTTTAGAAATGGTTATAGATACCGAATTATAATAAAGGTTCCATAATGGAATTAGTTACGTTTCAGTTTTCGATTTCCTATAGTTTTAGGTGGATACACTTTTGCGATCGAGAACTCTACATAAGAGCCCCACTATCCTTTAGTCGCCTTCTCTTACACTTATGGGAAGAAATGGGATGTTCCACTTGAAGTCAAACCATCATAGCCTTGCACTAAACGGTACAAATAACTGTCTTACCTTAGAAGTATATCGATACTTAAATTACAAAAGGGGTTTTAAGTGACAATCTCGCTACGGATGGATGTTCTGAGGATTCAGAATATCTCTGACTACCCCCTCGGGGAACATAGTCGTGAGCATATGCTATCTCGCTACGGACCTCAATACAGAAGTCTTTACACTACGGACCTTTAATCAGGACCGTGTTTACAAAAAGCAAGGGTGACCTATGTATTCTAAGTTACAAACAACTTAATATACCTACATCCTTCCTGTTGGAAGATATGCTCACGATTTTGTCACAAAAAAAATCTCCAAAATAAAGTAAGTACAGAGCATCAGTCGGTGAAGCGTTGCGGAGAGGTATGAATACTCATCATAGAGGTCCGGGTTCGAATCCGTACGGACGTCATGCCATGTACCAATGAGTTTCTAACTTATACTGGGTGGAACGTAACGAGGCTCTTTCCTTTTAAGGGTGTATTCAGACACTGAAACTAACAACTTTCCCTAAGGAACATGGGTCGAAAACGAAATAAATGTTTGGACCATAGAAACTACTACTACACTCGTTTTATTTTTAATTCTTTGTTTGATTCATAAATGAATTTCTATAATTACAAACCTGCAACTCCTTGTGGCCTTTTTGTTGAAGAAGTTGTTTTGAAGTCCGAGCCCGTAGCAGAAGTAACTACAAAAATGTCAAGATTAATTCACGTTCTTATTCATGTAAACTAATAATATTATGATGACATCAATAGAAGCTTCGCTTAGGAGCAAGCAAGACTTGGAGGATAGATTGGTGCTGGTCTGAAATATATGGCAAATTGGGGAGGAGGTTTAATGCTCTGCAGTGGATTGATTCGGCGTGGGAAAGATGATAATAATCGATTGTCCTAACATATGTAATGTTGTTTTAATATTTATAATTTCCTTCTAAGCGGTAAGTGTTTACATACAATTTTCTTAAAATACGAAAATGTGTCTTTAGCTATTTTAATTTAATCAAAGGTGTTTAGGTGTGTAGACAGACCACACGTAGACTTTCTAGTTGAGCCAAATTTAATGCGATTTCATACAAACAACTACAATAAAGTACACTATGAATAGTCACCTGTTTCTTCAACACGACGACGACGTCCCGAACGAAGTAGATGGTAAACATTCGAAACCAGGGGCAGTGGGTTATGGAGAGGATGAAATGACTATGATTTTCAATTTATAGACCTTCTAGTTGAGCCAAATTTAATTAATGCTTAATTAATTTAATTTATTTAGCTTGATGCTATTTGGTTTACGATAAGCGAAAGCAATGTATCCTTGCTTTAATACTATCATGTAGATGTAGCAGCATAAGGATATGCTAACGACTATATTTCCCTAGGGGATAGTCAGAGATGTTCTGAAACCTCGAAACATCCACGTTTTACTCGTAGGACAGAATAGGTAATAGTATTTACCTATAGTTCTACATACTAGTAGGTAGTACTGAAACACTGTCCAGAGGGACGGGAAATGAGCCCGTCGCGTCGGCACTTATAATGAACAGAAGGTACAATACATACCTCGAAATTGAAGCATACGGGTTTCCTCAAGCTGTTTTCCTTCACCGAAAAGCAAGTGGTGTTACAATTCGTACATAAATTCCATAAAATTCATGGGTACGAGTCGGCCTGGACGGGGATCGAACCATCGCCTCCCGAACGGCAGGAATGGTATTCGTTACTGAATTACCACGGCATGTAGATGTCTAATCGCATTATTGTATATTATTTCCAATATTTGAACATATAACTAGTTAATACTAAAATTACTAAGCACTTTATACTTACCGGTCTAGGTCTCTTCTTGCGAACAAAATGTCATTGGACTTTCTCCTTAAGCCGCACACTTCACATTTCTGAGTCGATTTTGCCATTTTATAAACAATTTGGATAAAATGCGCAGAAAATTTCATCAAAATGTTTTCAAACACGCCACGCCATTTTGTTTTGACAAATTCATTAGCGCGCAATGCTACCAATAACTAAATTCAATTTCTTTTTTTAATTTTGGTTGATTCGACTTGTTTAAAAATCTACTTTTTCGGAGACAATGATTGAACTTGCCTAACATTATTTTTGGCAAGCTTATATTTTGTTACGGTTGGTAGCAAATGCTAGACTTGCTTAGTACAACCAAAACTTTGTTCTATCTGTCGAGCGACTGCCCCCCTAGACAAAGTGACATTCTATTGGCGTTGACGCTAGTAGAAAATGACATTAGCGATTCTATTTTTCTTAATTAATGGCCGGTTGCTTGCGTCTAGCGCGGCAATTCTGCCAATGTCAAGTAGTTTATAATCTCAAGGGATTGTTTTATGGTTAAAACACAAAAGAGTTTCACAAAATGGCGGAGCCACGTGCAAGCCTAAGAGAGGCCAACACGAATGCGTCTACCTTCCGCCAGACTTGCAGCGCGACTCCCCACATTAGCGATGTCTTCCAAGGTTAGAATGTATGGATTTGACATGAGCGATCGAAACATTTTGACGTTTGCTTTCGTCACCATACGTCAAATCCATACATTTTAATGCTTTCTACTGTCGTTAACGCTAATCGAAAGATACTTTGTATATAGGCCCTCTGGTGTTATTTTTTATTTCACTCCTTCTAAGTAGCATAAGCTCTTAGGCTGTCTTGCACCAAAAAGCATTTAGGCTTAAACATGTTTAAATATAATGCTGTCACTGTCATTTCTATGTGTGAAAGACAGAACTATCACTAATTACGTTTAAGGGAATATAATTCGGAGCGCGCTCCATACAAACGAAGTCTAGTGATATTTTCAATACTAACCAATTGAAGTCAATGAAATTTTTCAGAAACAATCTAGAAACCAATCCTTATGCTTGAATGGAGTCAGTTTTTCGTTAAAATGTATAGTTTTAAAGTTACAGTGCCTCAAAGATTTCTATACAAATCTTAAATTAATCCTACACACTGTATATTGTAACGAAAATCTGACTTCATACAAGCATAGAGATTAGTTTCTAAATTGTTTCTGAACAATTTCATCGTCTTTAATTGGTTAGTATTGAAAATATAACCAGACTTCGTTTGTATGCAGAGTTTCTGGCCGCATATTCTCTCCAACGGAACACCTTCTGACGCGGTGGTAGATTCAAAAATATGGCGTCAAAAAGTTATGTAGTTATGTGATATTATTTTGAAAAACCAATTTTGACTTTGACTTTGACTATGAAGCGCGCATTAGCGGTTAAGAGAAGTTTATTCCGAATGTGTAAATGCGCGCTGCATACAAACGAAGTCTGGTGATATTTTTAATACTAACCAATTAAACTCAATGAAATTTTGCAGAAACTATCTAGAAACAAATCTCTATGCTTGTGTCGTGTCCGATTTTAGTTAAAATTTTCAATGCTAGAATTAATTTAAGATTTGTATGGAAATCTTTGAGGCACTGTAACTTTAAAACTGTTCATTTTGAGTAAAATCTGGCACGATACAAGCATAGAATTTTATTGAGTTTAATTGGTTAGTATTGAAAATATCACCAGACTTCGTTTGTATGGAAGGCGCCAACAGTAATATACCTACCCATAAGCCCAAATACTTGTTGGTGCAAGCCTTCGAGTTTTTAACTAAAATAAATACAGAAATAAAGCAATCACTTTCTTGATTGCAAAATGTTAAATCGCTTTCGGCTAAAGTAGAGTTAAGTTTTAAAATTCGAAAAAACTTCCACCTTTCTCCGAAACCGGTTTTGTCTCCAAACCCTGAGGAAGTTAAATTGCGCGGCATTTTTACTGGATACATTTAAAGTACTTTTCCAAATGTAGCTTTGTACAGCTAGCAGCGACATTACGTAACTTTTTAAAGGCCGAAATTGAGAAAAAATTAAGTTTTTTCTTTTAAGAAATAATCAAAGGACAATGCTCATGAAGTATGGACAAAAAACCCAGGCCCGGCGCAAACCGAATGTAACTCAAATTATAGATAAAAATGAATAGTTAAATACTGCATAGGGGCATCATTAAAATCGATGGCCAAGTGTATGAAATTGCTATTCGAATTTTCACAGGGATCATATGAATGTATTAGTAAAAGGAGCATTATACTATTCATTTTTATCTATAATTTGAGTTACATTCCGTTTGCGCCGGGCCTGGGTTTTTTTTTAGCATTGTCCTTTGTTTATGAGGTTTCTTTTTGTATTTGCAATGTGCAGAACACTTAGAAAGGTAGCTTGTTGGCAAAGATTCAGATCAACGTGAAATGTAAAGCTCATAAGTTTAAAAACGTTTTTATTCTGAACTAGAGTTAACCCGCCGTTCGTCCGCACAAATAATATACCTACCAGATTTTAAGACGAATCATAAGCTATCAAACAAAAAGAGTTGCATCAAAATCGGTTCAGTAGTTTTTGCGTGATGCTGTTACAAACATACAAACAAACAAACAGGTTGATTTGGAGTCCGGGATACCTAAAAACCATATCGTAATCTTTTTCATTTAAATATCTACAATGTACCTACAGACACACTTCTGTTACAGTTTTATAATAGTTAAGATTAAGAAAAGAAAACATCCTTTTAACTATGGTCTTCAATGCTGTAAATCTTCCTAAGAAAAATAAAAAAATAAAAAAAATGTTGCTTTATTTCAATCATAAGGTACCTACACACCTACTTTTACATTTTTCTAACTTAAGTAGGAACCTATTATAATCAAAGTCAAAGTCAATATAATTTATTCAATATAGGAGCTTGCAGCACACTTATCAAACGTCAAATCTTTTTTAAAGCTACCACCGCGTCGGAACGTGTTGTCGCTGTAGAGAAGATGCGGCCAGAAACTCTACAACATAACACGACTTAATAACTATTACAATATAAATTCTTAAGCTAAAGTTATGTATACAATAATACATAGTCTATTTAATAAAATAATGATACTATACAGTAAAGTAAATAAACTATAAGCTAGTGACCTCAGACCCAAGCATTTTGATCATTTAAATAATCATCCAGTTTATAACATGCTTTTTTACAGAGGACTTTTTTGATTGGAGTTTTAAACATGTTTTCGGAAAGATTCAAAATGGTCTCGGGGATTTTATTATAACAACGTATACAGTGACCCATGAAAGACGTGTTGACCCTACTACGACCGACTTCACTCAAACGGTAAAAGAAAATACACTTCCTCACCATAAGGATAGTCCACGTATCCCAGTAGTGGACTAGTAGGGATAATAGACTGGATTGAGTTGTTTTATACTCCAATTACAATACGACACACGCTTATAATAAAAACATGACATTTACAACTGTTTTGTACACTACACCTAATTAATTCTCCTCGTTAATCAAGATGGCGGCCTAATGGTGGCGGGAAAAAAATATTTTTTTGCGCAAAGCCCGCTGAAGTATGAATTCTTTGTTGATTGATGGGTGTGATGGCTAAGATTGAGTCTTATTAATATGATAGGAATTTGAAAGAGCATTTTTTGTCAATCGGCCTTTTACACAACTTAGGTACCCTCTTTGACTATTTATATGTGGACTGGTTACGCGTGTAATTCTACTAACAAACATTTCTGCCACTTTTTGCGGGGGGCGAGGTAACATGATATCCGCAACTTTGGATTTTATTCCCCATAACTTTAGATTCTAATTTTGAATGTTAAAAATCATGAAAAGTAGTCTCGTGTGAACCCCAAACGTTCTAAGTTCGAAGTTATTATTTCGCAATTATAGGCTGTCTCGTTTAGTGATAAGGTGTAAAATTGAATGTAAATGCACAAGATCAATTGTACTTATACCGTGGCAAAGGGGAAATGCCGCAAGGCTAGTCCTTATAATAATTAGTCAAAGACCTACCTGCCTAATCTATTTTTCTATACCGACTTCAAAAAAGGAAGTTTCTGTTTGAATCGATTGATTCACTCAAAAACTAGTGTAACTACTTTTTAATGATCTTTTTATTCATTATTTTATTTTGTTCATGTCATGACTAGCAGACAAACATAACGTGTAGGTAGTTTTTAGGGTTCCGTAGCCAACAAGGAACCCTTATAGTTTTGCCATGTCCGTCCGTCTGTCCGCGGCTTAGGCGGAGATGTAATTTTTTTTCTCTTCTATACATACCATGGTGTGGGGTATGGTTAGATTGGTCTTTTAAAAATATTATGTGTGTGGGAAAACCATTTTTCGATTTAGGGATCCGTTAGCGAAATATTAAGCTTTAAAGTGAATTTTTGTTAAGAGTCAAGTGTCCTCTAGTTTTCTTAGGGAAAGTTGTTCAGTATCATGGGTACAATCACCCCTTAAAGTAATGCAACTGTTTACCCTCACACCCTGTATATGTGAAGAAGAAACCCGCGCACAATTTTTCACATACAGGGTCCAACTTAATATGCTGACAGTTTTTTAAGAGGATGATCAGACCATCAAACTGAACAACTTTCTGTATGCGAACAAGGGCATGGTCGAAATCGCGAAAAAAAATCTGCTGTCCCATACAATTGGGTCGGGTAAGATTTCAGTTTAGTATGGAACAGCTGATTTTGTTTTCGCGATTTCGAAATTGGTCCCATAGAGAAAGTTGTTCAGTTTGATGGTTTGATCATCCCCTTAAAAAAGTGTCAGCATATTACTCGTAAGAACAACCCTATAAAACGTGTTAATGAATTAACGCAAAACTAGAAAGTAGTTTGTTCGGAATCGAGAGCAGAATCGAATTATCATCGGTTATGTTATTATCGGTTTCAACATAGGTAATTTTTTTCAAGATAAATATTATTTGTTTGTAAAATTTGAAATTTACTGAACTCGATCTCAACCCACCGCTCGGGCACTCTCACCGTACTTACTACCAAAACAAGATTCTTAAAATGTATCCATGACCATGTTAGCTCTTTCATTCATTGCTGAAATGATAACAAATCATTTTTGCCTCAAAACTTAAAATGCGAATAACTTTAAATTTTAACTATCAAAATAATGAATTTCTTGTTTCAATCAAATTATTTTGTTACAAATCAGTTGGGGTGTATGAGGTTTTGCGCTTATTCATTAACACGTTGTATAAATATTTGTCTAATCCTATTTGTGACATTTATTTACTTTATCTCACTTGTATTATTATATACCTACCTACTATTTTTGAAAATGTCCAACCTTTGCCTTTAGGGAAGAAGTTGAAATAATAATTGTTTTCCCGCAGGTAACCATGACAACCGGTTTGGATCGGGACACGATACGCGCCGCGTACGAGGATGTCCGGTCAGATGGGTCTCCTACAGAATGGTATGATTTTTTGCTTTTAAGGGGCTATAGGTTCAGGCGAATATTTTGTATGAGAAACGCGATTGTCCAGCCCTCCGAAAAGTGCGTGCGTGTGCCGTGTTTTCGATTAAGGGAAAATAATTCGGAGCGCGCTCCATACAAACGAAGTCGATATTTTCAATAATAACCAATTACAGTCAGTGCAATTTTTCAGAAACAATCTAGAAACTAATCTCTATGCTTGTACGAGTATGCAGTCAGATTTTCGATAAAATGTATAGTTTTAAAGTTACAGTGCCTCAAAGATTTCCATACAAATCTTAAATTAATTCTAGCTTTAAAATTGTATATTTTAACCTAAATCTGACTTGATACAAGCATAGAGATTAGTTTCTAGATTGTTTCTGCCAAATTTCATTGACTTTAATTGGTTAGTATTGAAAATACCTATCAACAGACTTCGTTTGTATTTTAAAATCAGACACAAATCTGAAGATGGTCCAAATGTGCGCAATGAAGGGTTCAAATTGGTAAGCAACTCCGGAAGGCGTAGGCCTGTGAAGAAGGAATATGGAACAATGCAATCTGCAGTTTGGAATAAGGAAGTTGTCGAGACTTTCAATTTATTACTATATTAATGTACTCGTATTATTTGATACATAGTCACAGAATAGGTAATAGTATATACTATATAGTTCTACATACAGAACGGCCACTCCCCGCCCCCCTCTGACTTCAGATACCCCACCTCACCCCACACTTTCTGGGAAACTTGAGGGGAGCCGAGTAAGGGATTGGATTTGACTACATAAAATTGAGTCTTTTCAGTGCATAAAAAACGTTGAAAAAAAACACTAAATTCAAATTATCAGTAATTCTTTAGCTCAAATACTATTTTTAATAACAGAATGAACAATAAAAAGTAACGAAATGTAGATGACGTTCATACGATAAGAAGTAGTAAGTCAACCCTACACATAAATGTCAAGATTAATTTGAAACAAGTGCGCATGTGCGAACGCCTTCATGTCAAATCCAAAACGTTATTTGAAGTGCCGGACCTGTGACATAGTGCAGTTTCGATGTTCGGAACTATCATCGAAGTTGAGCAATAGCCCAGTCAATTTATGGAGTTTTGTTAGGAGGGGTGAGAACCTAGATGTTTTTCTTCAGCGTATGCAGGTATCGATTTGTAACCTGCATGCTTCAATTTCGAGGCATGTTGTAACCACTGCTCGTTATAAGTGGCGACGGGCTCACGGGTTACATTGGGTGGACTTTCGGTAGTACTAGTGAACCATGGATGTTCTGAGGTTTCAGAATATCTCTGACTAACCCCCGAAATATAGTCGTGAGAATATGCTATGCTATGCAGGTTTCCTCGCTATGTTTTCCTGTCGAGTTTGTAATAAGGGCTGTTTTTCTTTGCAGGGCGGTGTTCAAATTCGAAGGCGCCCGCATAGTATGTTCTGCGCGAGGTAGCGACTTCACAGAGTTCCGCACCCAGTTTTCCGATGACGAGCGGGCTTTTGGATACCTCAGGTAAATGGTAACAGATGGTGCCGCTAGATGGCAGTGTTCGGTTAGGCACTTTGACTAATTATTATATGGACTGGTTACGCGTGTAATTCTACTAACAAACATTTCTGCCACTTTTTGCGGGGGGCGAGGTAACATGAAATCCGCAACTTTGGATTTTATTCCCCATAACATTAGATTCTAATTTTGAATGTTAAAAATCATGAAAAGTAGTCTCGTGTGAACCCCAAACGTTCTAAGTTCGAAATTATTATTTCGCAATTATAGGCTGTCTCGTTTAGTGATAAGGTGTAAAATTGAACGTAAATGCACAAGATCAATTGTGCTTATACCGTGGCAGAGGGGAAATGCTACCGCAAGGCTAGTCCTTATAATAATTAGTCAAAGGTTAGGCAAGATGCCTGTTGAAGCGGCTTGAAAAGACTAACATATGATCATGAAATTGGGAATTTTGTCTACTCAGCAGATTCTACTGTTTGATATGTCAGAGAACTGTTTATAAATGAATCGAATGGATCTTTCCTGCATCAATCATTCACGTTTCCGGGGTGGTCAGAAACCTTAGTACAACCACCTTTTAAGGTTGCAATAGAAAGGTTCTTACATCATATCTTTAGAGTTCCATAGTCAAACAAGGAACCCTTATACTCTCGTCCAATCTGTCTGCCCCATCGTAATTACTCATTTTGGACGCGCCCGACACGCTTTTGGCCGGTGTTAAGGATTCAATATGATCACGTAGTAAGTGGTGGCCACCAAGCAAAATACTGCATGAAACTAGCCGCCGTAGCATGGCAGCGTGATATTAGCGCTATCGCACCATAGCTCTCTTTCTATTTGCGCGCAAACGAACATGATAAAAGGCGCAAAATAGCCCTATCGCGCGCATCATACTGCGGCCACTGATCTCTTAGGCTGAGATTCAGAGACGTTTTTTAAGTTATAGTTCGAACTCCCGTATGTCAAAATCCATACATTTTCGCCCTGCTTAGCTCGAACTAAGACTAAAAAAATCGTCTCTTAATCTCGGCATATGTCCTCTCGAAGGATTTGAGAGCCGCCTGATGACTATAACTGATTAATATAAAGAAACTAGGTGACCCTCCAGACGTTGTCCTGCCATTTTTCTACCATACACCAACCCTACACCTACCCTAAATAGTTTACGTCCTATTCTCAGACCTACTGATTATACACACAAAATTTCATAAGAATCGGTCAAGCCGTTTCGGAGGAGTTTTGTTACAAACACCGCGACCGAGAATTTTATATATTGGATTGTCCTCAGGTTGCAGATGGGTGACGAGATGTCAAAACGCAAGAAATTCATGTTCATGACGTGGGTGGGCCCAAACGTATCGGTGATAAACCGAGCCAAGATGTCCACCGACAAGGCCATCATTAAGGATATCATCTCTGTGAGTAGTTATTGTAATAATTATTACGTCGTGTTATGTTGTAGAATTTCTGGCCGTACCTTTCCGACAGCGACAACACATTCCGACGCGATGGTTCAAAAAAGAGGTGTACTTCCGATGCCAGTGGCCTATACGACTGACGCGCGCGACTCGCGGCCGACGGCCGATGCTACAATACTAGTTACTATGAAAACGTATGGCGCCGCTTTCGATGCCAGCGACGGACGCGTGCGTCAGACGCGCGCGGCCGATGCGATAGACATATGGCATATGACAGAACCACGCGTCAGACGCGCGCGACAGTCGCATCGGCCACTGGCATCAGAAGTGCACCTTTAATGTGTGTGGGCTTCAAGTTAAAGTATCTATTCTAATGGACTCCATCCAACTACGAACAATAAAACTGTTGTAAATACTGAGCATTAATGTATTGCTCTTGTTTTTGCGCTTTTACAAAATCCTTTTCCTCCATTGACTTACCACTACTGGGCGGAGGGTCCGCGCTCAAGTGTCCGAATAATAAGAGAACGAAAACGTAAAAAAGAAAACGAATTACGCAACAGTCTTCGTTTCATCGGCCGACTACGCGGACTTTGGGACGGAAAAGAATTTTAGCATTTTCAATGTTTTTAGTTGGTTTATATTACTATACGTACTTAGGCTTGTGTATTTTAGTCTCAGAGACTTCATTCGAGTATTTTGTACTAGACCCGGCGTCCATAGTATTCTACGTCAATGTTTTTCTCACATAAAACTTTTCCATAACCGCGCATATATCACCGGTTTAGTGCAATAATTCGATAGAGAATATTTCGCGCACAACCATAATGAATGTTGTGCTTTTATTACTTAAAAAACGTCATTTTTACCCACGGCGACTCCATAGAACCATATCACGATTCTTGATAGTACTGCTACAGAAGCAAGATGGTCTCTCGCTGGTCTGTACTGTGCTTCTTGCTCGGCTTCTCTAAAATCGCTACTGGTGTGCGGGAGTGTGGTGCGGTATCTGAAGTTAGGGAGGGGCATTCTGTACTAGTACCATCTGGAGGTCGAGAAAATGAATGGCAGTTCCCCCGCTCGTAAAGATCTACTTAAGTTAGTTCAAACTATGACTTAAATCGTCTCTGAATCTCGGCCTTAGTGTAAATAGTGTCAAATGTTATCAACCTTAAACCTATGAGTAATGCATGTTTTTATTGACACGCGTACGTTGAATCATTGATCAAAAAGCGCCGACCGAGTGTTTTATCTGTCGTAAAACTGCAACGATATCTTAGAAAGTCACCTATGGTAGGTACAGTCACTAACGCAAACAAATGTGTAAAGGTGTTTCCACGTTCAGGAGTATCAACTGCTTTTGAATTTCACACATATCCTGATTTATACATGAATAATGTACAAATTGTGCCATAGTTTTTAAGGGTATATTACTGTTGGCGCGCTCCATACAAACGATGTCTGGTTATATTTTCAACACTAACCAATTAAAGTCGGTGAAATTTTTCAGAAACAATCTAGAAAGTAATCTCTATGCTTGTATCATGTCAGATTTTCGTTAAAATGTATAGTTTTAATGTTAAAGTGCCTCAAAAATTTCCATACAAATCTTAAATTAATCCTAGCATTGACATCGTATATTTTATCGAAAATCGGACAAGATACAAGCATAGAGATTTGTTTCTAGATTGTTTGTGCAAAATTTCATTGACACTAATTGCTAAGTATTGAAGATATCACCAGACTTCGTTTGTATGCAGCGCGCATTTACAATAAACTTCTCTTAAGCAAACTAAATATTGAACTCCCCATGGATTTCATAAATGTCAGGCAGGAATACAGTTGCAGAACTTGCTGACTACTAAAAAATCTGTACTTATATACCTATAACTTCATTTCAAATAAGGAAGATAAGATATTCCGGTTCCTAAATTTGGTTTTTTGGCCAGTTCTGATGACAACACATAACTGCAAATTCTGCTATTAGGTACAAAAAACATATTAAACTTTTATTTTGCATTCTGATAAAACGTGTCCTAATCAATCACTTTTAATGCAGTGTGATAAAAAATTTGATAAAATCAATGAGTTATCCAAACCATAAATATTACAACTGACTGATTAGATTTATCTACAGGAAATTGGCAATAAAACATATTTTGACAAAAACGGTTTAATGTAAAATACAATAAATTAAAAAACTTAGTTCATACAACAAAGAAACATTAGAAAAAATCATACAAATACTTTTTCACATTAAAACCGACGGTATGAGCTACGGCCGATATGAAATCGTAACCAACAATACATTTATATTTCGCTGCATCCAAATCTATCTCTTTACTGCCCGCAATAAGCTTCAATTCCACTAAAGTTGCAATCTGAGCCATCAAGTTACTCGTCAAGCCAATTTTTTCTTCCAAAATCGCATAGAAAATTGCCAATAAACGGTCTAAAGTAAAAACTTTAGGACCGAGTTGTGTGTTCAATTTCTCATTTATTTTAGCTTTGGCTTTAACTTGTTGCATTCTTTTACGTTGTTTTCCATGATTCTTCATGAACAGCCGTTTATCTTCCTTCGGTGGGTTGTAACTCGCTAGATAAGCGGCAACTAGGAGATATTTAGCATAGTACGGCAGTTCGAAACTCTGTGCGAAGGTTTTGGTAGATGTTAACTCCTCTTTAAGTGTATTCTCAAAGTTATAGCTGTGAGGTTGTTCGCGATCACTATTTTCTTTCCCTGGTGACTGCTTTGACGGTTTAGGATTACTAATACGTAAGTAAAGTAATTCTAAACTAGTTTTTAATATCGGTGAAATGTGACGCCAGAGTTTAGTCAAATCTTGAGCTTGGATTTCGTTTTTGATGATCGGTTCGCAGTATTTTACGAAATTAACTTGCGCCATGTGTTTTAACTCGATTAAATCACGACACGGTCTGTAGAATACGCTCAGAAATGCATTGAGAAAGTTAGCAAAGAGCTCCGGTTTTTCTAATTCATCTCTAATATCATTATCAACGTCATAATTGTTCAATAAGTGACAAATAAACGATTTCTGATGCAGAAATATTATTTTAAATAACTCCTCTTTGTTATAATTAGGGAAATACAGCTTTATAGGTTCTCTGGCTCCCATTTTGAAGTAAAAATTGTCGTAAATTAAATGTGTTATGAAAACTGTACAAATATTGAGGTTACATAGTTCTCTGAGCCTTAAAAAGGCTGGCATTATGCTAGAATCCATCGTACGGAGCCTCTCGGCCCTGTCGAATATGATTACAATAGGTTCGTAGCATTTTAGAGTACTTCCGTACCGGAGTAAACCGTTCGTAAAATCTAGCATAGAATCGCATTTTGTCTCTACCTCATCGTCGTCAAGGCTGGATAAGATGGTTTCGTACATCAGCTTCGGTGAATAACACTCAATACAGTCAACGGTAACATATTTATAGCGCAAATGTCGTAAAACGGAGTCTACACATAAAGTTTTACCGGTCCCCATACTTCCGCTTATGAACAAAGAAAATGGCAATGGTTCGTCGGGATCACCGAACAGATTTATCAGATCACTCAATTGCTCTTCTCTGCAGGGCACTTTGTTGTATAAATCTTCCATTTTGTTTTGTTTTTTGAGGAAATTCGATGTAAACAAAAATAACCTCGCTGAAGCGAGTTCGTTGACTGACAGTTGGACGCGTTTCGTTTCCCGCGAAAATTGAATTTCGTTGCGGTCTTCCTACGTCGATTTCGCGATTCGCACAACCGCAGTTCAGTATTCGTAATGAAAGAAAGAGACACAAAACAACAAAGTCACAATAACTCTTTCTCTTTCGTGTATTTCTATTTGTACATAAAAAAACTGAAAGCTGCGTTTATATTGACCGTCTATGCGTGCAATGAACTTTGTAGTAAATGCATACATCAATAAACTCACGACCATAAATCACTTGTAGGGTGGTCAGAAACCCTCCAACAACAACCAACGATCTGTTACACGCGCAGTTTTAGCAAGGCTTACCTTGAGCTATCGTTGATTGATCGAAGGAAGGTTTTGGGATTAATTGGTGTGTTAGGGTCAGCGCACATCTAGCGAAAAATGCTCGAGCAGTTTTCAATGATTAATTGATAATTAACTTAACTTTAATTCAAATATTCCTAGTTGAAAAGTTCAACGTAGCAAAAGAAACCTTATCCCTTTTCAAAATCCCTAACAATTTCTTTGTTGTTCTTTGGGTAAACAATTTGAATAAAATGATCCAATTTAAGCCAATCACATGACTATGAATGGTAGTGAATGACATCTTTAAAGAAATTTTTTTCTTTCCAGAATTTCGCAGTGGAATTACAGCTGGAAAGCCAAACGGAAATAGACATCGATCAATTCAAAGATGCTCTGAACAGGGCAGGGGGAGCAAACTACGGTACCGGAATCAGGGATTTATGAATTGCACAATGAATCCGCCTGAAAACCTACCACACAACAACCGAAGCTCGAACTATCCCTGTCTCTTTTACTCATATTCGAATTATTGAACGAAAGAAAAGGGCAGGGATGTAACGTGGTAGACTTTATATTTGAAATTAAATTCTGGTGTTTATTTCACAACAAAATCCTTCAACTCTGTACGTATTTATTTTCTACAACTTTTCTATTGTACTAACTTTGGATAGAAACTTTTGATTTGAAGCATTATTTTGTGGAATGAACCCCAGGGCATAAGGCCCAAAATACATTTCTTTTTACTTATCTTCAGTAAATTTTTTTACAAATTAGTCTTTATTTTTGTCATGATGGAGAATTTATTTATTTTTATTTAAAATTGAGATTGAAAATTCAAATTATTTATGGAATTAATTTTGAACTTTTAAAATGTTAGTCACTAATTAATACACAACGATATCTTTGTACTACCAATAGATGCGCTCTTTATAAAGGGAAAAAAGGTAGGTAGCTACCTACTTATGTTCCCTCCAGTTCATGAACATAAATTTCTTCATTAATGTTTTCAAAACACAATAAATTGTTCCATAGAATAGATGCTACCTCAATGGATTAATGGGCGCATCTATTTATATTATTGATACAGTTCTTTAAAAATTTATTTAATCTGACCATTAAGGTTGTATGTATCAACGGCGTTGCTTTTTCATTAATTATTAAAAAGTGTTGCACAGAAAAATGGCGACATCTTAAAATTTTTGGGTCAGAATTTAATTCTCGTGCAATTATTCATAACTTCTACCGTGTATTTAATAGGTTTTTTGCCAAAAAGTATAGAGAATAAACTTGCCATGTGGAAGGCGCGTGAGTGCATTTATTTTTTTGTCTACTTTGTATTATATTGACCATGGCGAAATTTTACATTGTATCGTATACAAAATTCGAATTTTATGGGCTTTTATACATTGACTAGTGTTATTTACCCGACATTATTATTGGTAAACCAACTGGTAAATACAATTAACCAAACAATATATTTGTATTTTCATTTATAAACCTTTCCATAGCAACAACACAATATTACAAGCGTGTTGTGACAATGGAAAGACGACTTGATAACCCCAATACCTCACCCACACGGAATCGCATTTTTTCACGCTCTATCCTTTTCCGTCGCTCAGGAACGTCATTTGCTAGAGCGAGAAAGATAGCGGGAATGCGATCGCACGCGGCAGTGCTGCGACCATTCTCGCTCTAGCCAATGACGTTCTGTCTTTTCCGTAATATATCGAGACTAAGGGTTAGCGCACATCTAGCGGAAAAATGCTCGAGCAGTTTTCATTGATAAATTAATAATGAACTCGATGACAATAATTGGAACACAGTTGAAAATAGTGACGTGTGTCACGCTATTTTGAACTATTTCAATAGGCACCGAGTCCATTTTCAATAAAAACTGCTCGAGCATTTTCCGCTACATGTGGGCTAACCCGTCCTTTATTTTCTCCTCTTCCCGAATACGTCCAGCTGCATAGTACGCCTTCTAGGGGAAGAAGGGGAAGGGAACAGGCCTTATGCCACCACGCTAGCCTAAAGGGTAATTCAGAATAAGCAAAAAATGCTCGAGCATGCTCGTGACTGTCATTCACACTTAGCGCAAAACGACGCTGATGGATTATATTTTCCCGTCGCATAATATTTTCAGCTGTTTAATCACTAAAAACAAAATGTATATGCTTTGAATGGAATAAGGTTGATATTTAATGACCACTTAAAAGTGCTCGAGCATTTTCCCGTTAATTCTGAATTGACCCTAACCAAAGTATGAACTAAAGTCCGGCCGCTGAAAGATTGCGTTTGACAGTTACCATAAAATGTAAAAAACTGAATGAAAATATTGTTTACCTGTGCTCACTCTAGTACACAGGGCACTAGCTGCCCTTTTAAGTTCAAAAAGCTACTAAATATTGATCGGCATTTATAGTTTTCATTCAGTTTTTTGCAATTTTATGGTAACTGTCAAACGCAATCTTTCAGCGGCCGGACTTTAACAAAATAAAACAATAACTATTATCTAAATATGGATTTTAATAGAACATAAAAATGCAAGATGCAAAAGCTAAGTGTATCTTAAATGCTACGAAAAAGTTGATAACAAAAATATTATAAAACATTGTTTATTACAAGGCTTATTGATTTGGCTCTATGGAACACATTCTTCACTTATTGCTATTATTATTGCTTTTTAGTTAGTCATAGAGTAAATGAGACAAGAAGAGTGCAATTCCCCATATTAAGATAAGATAAGATAAATATTCTTTATTTGCACACCAAGAATAGACAAATACAATTTATAACAAGAATGAGAAGGGTACAAAGGGCGGTCTTATAACTAAAAGCGATTTCTTCCAGACAACCATTATATTAAGTGGAGTGGACCTCGGAAAAAGCTCAAATCCCGTCTCATAGATGGCGCTGACTTCTTGCCCGCGAGTAGATGAATTGCCAATATACGCTAACAAATTGTGATTTGTCTTCCAATATTATGAACCAAACCAACTACGTAAGAGAGGTAGCTTAGGAGTAGTTGATTAGAAATTGTTGATGCGAAAATAGCGAAATGATGCTCATAACGACATCTAGCGAACTAGAATGTACTAAATTCCAGTGCACACCACTTAGTATGGAGAATACGGAGAATAGCACTCTTCTTGTTTCCTTTACTCTTTGGTTAAAGTTAAAGAATTCACTCTCAGCAATTATATTGTATAAAAAAAGGATCAGATAGGTTGGCAAAGTACAGGGCTGCAATCGCGGTTCGAATTCGATGATTAAACCGTGAGTCCAGTCACGGTTACTTACGAACGAACCATAACTTTTGACTCATTTGGTATTGCGCTAATCGCGGTACTGCTCTTGACAGCCGTTAGAGTCGTTTTGATAGATCGCTGAGACGTTAGAGGCTGTCAGTTACATAGAGTTTAGCGCGATGCGGAATTTTAGCACAGTTGAATCGTAATTGGATGGCAATGTGATTAGAACTGAAATTAGATAAGCATAGAACTTCGATGTTTTACATTAGCGCAATCGGTCTCTAGGTCGGTTAACTAAAAATGGCGCGTGCCACACATTTACGCACTGCCTTTGTCTCACTGCACGCATAATGAAAAGTTTCTCTATCTCTATCAAACACGGACGCAGTCACAGGAAAAACACATTTGTGTGTGTGTGAACCTAAGAGGAAGGATCTCCATAGAGTCCGCATAAATTTACGATTGTAGTTGGTCTCTTTTGTCTTATGACATACCTTTAATAGTAGAAGTAGATGGAACTATAGATATTTGTTTATGCGGCTGTCCACTTTTTTTGAGCTAGTGTGTGTGAAAAGTGACCGTAAACATAAGGCCATATGTCACTTGGTGCCTTTTGTCCATACTACTTGACACCACACACTCAAACCTAAACGTCAAAAAAAGTGGACACTTTACAATTGGTATGGCTCACTCTAGTCTTAAAGAGAGATCCTTCCTCTTAGGTGTGAACGCGCCAGCTTTAGTCAACCAACCTGTATAGAGAGGTGCATATGTCTGGCGCCCGGGTTAAGAAATTATTTTCATTTCATTTGAGTTATCTATGTTAAGACAGGAGAAATAACTTTGAATAGGTCGATAGATTTTACTTCACTAAAATACCTTTAGATTTAGAAAACGTGAGATTAAAGATATAGTTTTTTAGTTTGCAAAATAATGCTTTCAACAATTTCATTAATAACTAAAAAAACCTTACAAAATAAAAAGAAAGTATTATGCTTATATGTAACATTATCTAAACATATTTAGTGTTGACTAATATAGATGGTAATGAATGATATAAATTGGTTGAATATTGAACTATACTTTGAACTTCATTTTCAAAAATGTAGAACAATAAATAGTTTATATTCAACCCTTGTCGAAAAGAGGGCTTCCAGATCTTAGAGCAAAGTAAAATATCCAGATTGTATGTTCAGTCGTCATCAGATATATCGTAGCATACAAGGTGTTAAAATATTTATGAGCAGTGCTAATTTTCAATAAATTCTTTACACATAACCAATCAAATAGCTGATGGCGACTGTTCCATATCTCTAAAACCGCCTGTCACAATCACTGAGATATCGCACTATATTGGATCGGTGGAACGTCGTTATATCACCTCTGCATGATCGTGGAAGCCCCCGTGTGTATATCATCATCAGACACGGGCGGCGGGTGCGGGCGCGAGCGCGCGCAGCAGCTTGTTGTGCGTGTGCGCACCGAAGAGCACCGGCAGCAGCGCCACACCGTAACCCGTCGCGCGCTCACCCTGCAGACGATGTATAACATATTTTATAGCATTATGTGACTGTGTGACCTAAACCCGCACTTAGGTCACGCTTTTCCGTCTTTGACTCGATACGCGTGTAATCCTACTAACAAACATTTCTGTCACTTTTTGCAGGGGGCGAGGTAACATGAAATCCGCAACTTTGGATTTTATTCCCCATAACTTTAGATTCTAATTTTGAATGTTAAAAATCATGAAAAGTAGTCTCGTGTGAACCCCAAACGTTCTAAGTTCGAAGTTATTCCCCTCTGCTACGGTATAAGCACAATTGATCTTGTGCATTTACATTTAATTTTACACCTTATCACTAAACGAGACAGCCTATAATTGCGAAATAATAACTTCGAACTTACAACGTTTGGGGTTCACACGAGACTACTTTTCATGATTTTTTACATTCAAAATTAGAATCTAAAGTTATGGGGAATAAAATCCAAAGTTGCGGAGTTCATGTTACCTCGCCCCCCGCAAAAAGTGTCAGAAATGCTTCTTAGTAGAATTACACGCGTAACCAGTCCACATATAAATAGTCAAAGCCCTCACTACGCTCGGGCGACGGACTTCTTAAGTCACACGTATTGTAATGTACTGTTATAAAGCAGGTAACTTACGCAAGTGGCAGGTGCTGCCATGTCGATGTGCAACCAGTCGCCGGGGAAGTCGAAGCCGAGGTGCGCCAGTATGAATAGCCCCGCGCACGACGGCTGCGCGTTGTTGCGGTCCTGCTGGGGTCAGAATATACCTGGTACAGTCATCTAGTCTATGTCGCTGAACAATTATGCCCTTTAGCGCGCTCCTTACAAACAAAAGTAGCCGAAATCGAAGGGAATGTATGAAAAGATGTATGGACTTAGAGGAAGCAAGAGGTGTCAGAACCGCCCAAAGTGGAGATCTATAGTTTCTGCCTACCCCTCTGGGAAAAAGGCGTGAGTTTATGTATGTATGTATGCTTACAAACAAAGTTTGATTATATTAAGGATAGCAATCAAAGTCAATGAAATTTTACTAAAGTTGAATTTCTTCTTCAAATTCTTGAAACTAATCTCGGTGTCATTCTCGTTAAAATACAGGGTCCTTCTTAATATGCTGACACTTTTTTAAGGGGATGATCAGACCGTCAAACTGAATAACTGTCTCTATGGGACCAACATCGAAATCGCGTAAAAAAATCACCTGTCCTGTTCCATATATTTGGCTCGAGTAGGTTTGCAGTTTTGTATGGAAGAGATGATTTTTTTTGCGATTTCGATGTTGGTGCCATAGAAAAAGTTGTTCAGTTTGACAGTCTGATCACACCCGGTCCGGGTGTTAGGGTGAACAGTTGCATTACTTTAAAGGGTGATTGTACCCATGATACTGAACAATTTTCTCTATGAAACCTGTAGGAAATACGCAAAAAAATTTTCGGACTTTCCATACTAAATGCAATCAGCTAATCGAACATTTGTATGAAAAGTCAAAAAAATTTTTTGCGAATTTCCTCTAGGTTTCTTAGGGAAAGTTGATCAGTATCATGGGTACAATCACCCCTTAAAGTAATGTAAATGTTTACCCTAACACCCTGTAGTTTCAAAGTTATCGTGGCGCAAAGTTGTGAGGCATGTATTGTACCCACTATCCATTATGTGGCGACGGGCTCACTCCCCGTCACACTGGACAGAGTTTCGGTACTACTGGTGAAACGTGGATGTTCTGAGGTTTCAGAATCTCTGGGGATATCTCCTCGGAAAATAGTCGTGAGCGACGCTTATGCTTCTTGACTCCGAATTATATTCCCTTAAGATCTGAAACTTGAGGTAAAAATATATAACAAACTCACGGCGACACTGTTCTTCATATCAGCGACGGCGCTGCAGAACTCGGTGAAGTGTAGTTCGGGCGCGAAGGGCAGCGCGTGCGCGAGGTCGCCGGATCGTCTCCCGGCGGTGACACAGAGTCGCTCGAGGCGGTCGCTGTTGGAGACCACGGCCGCGTGGTACTTGCCTGTCGCTGTGCCCTGCGGGTAACCACGTTTGTTACTATAGGGTGACATTGAAATTATTGGCATCCTTTTAAGGGGCTATAGGTTCAGACGAATATTTTCTATGAGAAACGCGATTGCCCAGTCCTCCGAAAAGAGCGTGCGTGTGGAGTATTTAAAAAGAATTAACAAAAGTACTTTTCACAGATTTATTTTATGATTTCACTAGATAAACTAATGGTGATAAACTATCCAAGAATACTGAGGTATGACTTTGGTTTCGGTAAATTGTATAAATCTAGTCGAAAAATAAATGATGCCTCTAAGGTATTTCGTCCTACTATTGCGCCTTAAAAATCAGCTGTTGCATACATTTGAGTCGAGTGGGCATTGCAGTATGGAACAGCTGATTGCTACGATCGGTTTGCTCCTATGGTAAAAGTTGTTCAGTTTGATAGGTAGACTCGATGCCAATGATTTCAATTTCACCCTGTATAAGCAAGACTGCGGCCGCAGCATGATGCGCGCAATAGGGTTATATCAAGTTTTTTATCACGTTCGTTCGCGCGCCAAGATAAAAAGATCTGTGACTAAGCTCACATTTCTGATTTTAGGTTGTTACTAGAGTTTTCCCGCGACTTCGTCTGCACGGAATGATACAACTAATTTGAAGTCTAATTATCATCATCAAAATAGATCCAGTAGTGTTCGCGAAAAAACAAACAGACGGACAAAAACAAATTTGGTGGTTTGGAGTTCGAGACATCTCATAATTTTTTCCCACATCTATTCTGGTTATGGTCAGATCTTTTAGTTTAACCATGCCTAAACTGAAATTTAGTGCGAGCTCGACTTTTCTCCTCAATACGAATCGGTTAGAGCCAGAGCTTTTTACGTACAAAACATTTGCAAATTAACCAAAATAAAAGTTATGGATGGAGTGAAGCAAGATCGAAATTTTGAGTACCAGGTCTTAGCTGTGATTAGAACTCTTTAGGATTATGTGTAGACACAGTAACTAAAACAGAAACTTAGAGCGAGCGAAGCGACTTTTATCTGCTCTACGAATTGGTTATAGACAGAGCTCAATCAATCTATTTTTTTCCGCCCGGGGCATTTGCCCCCCTCGCTACGCTACTGTTGCATTTATTCTGATACTGAAATACACCCGCATTGGTACAAAAGGTAAACTATAATAACTTACTTGAGCACCGGTTAGTGTAGCGACATCCACAATGGTGTCGGCTTTCAGATCTCTAGACGCGTACACAACTCCGTCACTCAACACCAGCCGACCTGAAAACATTATACAATAACCATTTTACATTTAGCCGTAGTGGCGAGTAACCTTGCCTGCCGTGCAGGAGGCGATGGTTCGATCCCCGTCCAGGCCAACTCATACCAATGAGTTTTTCGGAATTTATGTACGATTTGTAACACCACTGGCTTTTCGGTGAAGGAAAACATCGTGAGGAAACCTGCATGCTTCAATTTCGAGGTATGTATTGTACCCACTGTCCATTATAAGTGGCGACGGGCTCACCCCCCGTCACACTGGACAGAGTTTCGGTACTACTGGTGAAACGTGGATGTTGTGAGGTTTCAGAATATCTCTGACTACCCCCTCGGGGAATATAGTCGTGGGCATATGCTATGCTTATGCTAATTTTACATTTATCGGAGCTACGAGAGAGCCAACTAAAAACCTGTCCAGATATACGCGCGTATTACCCGTTTCGAAGACAATAGGGTATATGACAGGTTTTTAAAAACTGTTCTACGTTAATCACTGATGTCTACGGACTCTATAGAAAATGTATATTTTACGTTCCATTACATACAGGGTCCTTCTTAATATGCTGACACTTTTTTAAGGGGATGATCAGACCATCAAACTGAACAACTTTCTCTATGGGACCAAAATCGAAATCTCAAAAAAAATCTACTGTCCCATACATTTGGCTCAAGTAGGTTTGCAGTTTTGTATGGAACATCAGATTTTTTTCGCGAGTTCGTTGTTGGTGCCATAGAGAAAGTTGTTCAGTTTTACGGTCTGATCATCCCCTTAAAAAAGTGTCAGCATATTCTTCTTATCGAGTGGGCAAGCCTGAAACTCTGACACCAGGTCAGAGTTTTTTCAGACCGCCTTACGGCCTCTGACGTGGATTTTATGTAACGACTACTACCACGAGAGATAGTAGCCGGGACCAACGGCTTAACGTGCCATCCGAAGCACGGAATCATCTTTCTTTCAGACAATCAGGTGGTTCGGCCTGCAATGTCCTAACCAACTGGGGGAAAACGCACAAAGTGACAAATCACTAGGTGGCCCCCGTGGGAATCGAACCCACGACCTCCGTGTCAAGAACACAATGCTCTTAACCATTAGACCACGGAGGCAGGAGGGAGCATATTAAGAAGGGCCCTATATAGTGCAAGAAAAAACGAAAACGAAAAACTATCCCGCGAAAACGCTTTTCCAATCACGATGACGTAAACTTTGTACGACACTCACACTCTACACGCAACTGTTTACAAGCAGTTGATGTCATCAACCATTCGGCCAATCACAGTCGTTTACGATCACGTGACTAAAGTAGACTAAAAAATCATTCTTCGTCGATTTTCTCTTAAAATATCTAGTATTTTTCTTAACTGACTAAATAATTGGTTTCCAAAATTAATATTCAATACTATACCGAGATCCGACAGTAAAATGCACCTAATGGTTTGGTGAACGAAATGTGATTTAAGTGAAAGTTTATACAGAGGTTCATACAAAACGCCGCCGGGTTGCCTCGCAAAATCTTGCCGCAAGTACCTTTACAATGATGATTCATGGTACAATTTTTTCCACCGATCTGTTTGGTAAGTAATTGAAGTGCCATCTGAAGGAAGCCGATGCAAAGAATTGGAAAAACTAGGGTTGCCACCCCTCAGTCTACCACAACTACGCAATTCTAAGGGTTAATGACTTTTTTGAAACTGGCAACACTAGATTTGCGGCAGACTGAGGTGGCAACCCTAATTTTATTCGTTCTTTACGGTCTCCTTCCCAAACAGATAGGTGGAAAAAATGGTACCATAAATCATCATGGTAAATATCAAATTTCGTTCACCCAACAAATAGGTGTATAATTTTATGGTTGGATCTTGGTATAAATGTCACTTAAAACTACAGGGTGTTACAAAAATACCCCTAAAGAATAAAGGGTGTTAAAGGGTCTCTTGTAAAGAGTCTATTGCCAATGTATGACAACCGTAGTATAATATAATTATTTACCGAAAAAAAAATTATCGATAATAAAATAGTAATCGTTGAAGCACAGCACTATTTTACGGACTGCCGGTAGTTCAAAGACTAAACGGCAGTAGATACGTCCTAAGGTCACCGCGATGTCACTACCTATCTTCTAAGTACTTAATTTAAAAGATGATTTTTCTCTAAGTTATCTTTATTACTAAAGCTAACATTAATATTAAGACCTATTTAATGCAAAAAAAATACAATCAAAATAGATTGACAAAAATATTTAAATTATTGGTACAAAAATAAAAAATTAAGAATAATTTCAATAAAGTATTCATATTTGTCATCATGTAAGATAATTTAAGCGTCTTACAATTCGTTTTTATCGACAAAGAAAGCTTCTTAGTCTCTTACTATTTAGGTACAAATGACTTACAAACACTACCCTTCTGAAAAAATAGTCTATGTTTCAAATGTCACACTAGAGTTGGGATTTGTTTATAATTGGTTTCGATGACGGATTTTTTTTTTTTGGTTAATTATGTAACACTCTGTATACTGCATCGTTTTGAGTAACGTTACCTACTGTTCCGATCCAAAAACTACGTAGACTAATCTATAAACTAGTATCAACTCAATGCTCTGCTCCTCGATTTCCCTCAGCACTTTGAAGACGTATCGAGGGTTGCCACCTCTCAGACTGCCTGGAAAGGCAGGAGAAACAATAGTAACATACCTTCAGCATCAGTGTTGTTGATCTCAACAGTACGTCCCGAGTACAGCTGGTGGATGTCGTCAGGTCTGTGAACGAAAACAACAGGTTATTTTCCGTTTATAACATTCGAGACGCTCGTTGGATTAGTATAGCTTTGGCACATGTCCGGCACTTTATAGAACGTTTGGAGTTTGACAAAATGGCGTCTCAGCTAGGCATAGCACGGCGTGAAGGTTGTTAGGCTTGACGTTACATACAGGGTCCTTCTTAATATGCTGACAATTTTTTAAGGACATGATCAGACCATCAAACTGAACATCTTTCTCTATGAGACCAACATCGAAATCGCGGAGAAAAAATCAGCTGTCCCATAAATTTGGCTAAAGTAGGTTTGCAGTTTTGTATGGAATAGTTGATATTTTTTTCGCGACTTCGATGTTGGTCCCTTGAGAAAGTTGTTCAGTTTGATGGTCTGATCATCTCCTTAAAAAAGTGTCAGCATAATTAAGGAAGACTCTCAAGGTTACAAAAATACAAATAAACACTTAAAGGGGTGCTTTAGATCATCAAACTGAACAACTTTCACTATGGAACCAATATCGAACTCGCGAAAAAAAAACGGATATCCCATACTAAACTAGAAATCTACTCAAGCTAAATGTATGGGACAGATGATTTTTTTTAGCGATTTCAATGTTGGTCCCATTGTGAAAGTTGTTCAGTTTGATGGTCTAAACAACCCCTTAAAAGTTTTAAATGTTTTTATTAGCAGGGTTTCCCTTTAACCTTTTTTTCGTCGCACCACCCCTGTTGTAGGAAGTAATATTAGCATGCCCCCCCCCCCCCCCCCCCCCGCCGATTCGAAATTTTAACGAAAATCGCGGATGGAACGGTGCTAATTGTGACCTTCTGAGCCTGGAAATTAGTCGGTAAAAACGAACTAATTTGTACGAATTAGTAACAGAATGAATGAGTGAATTGATAAAATGTATTAAATCGAATTTATATCGCCAACCCCATACGATATCGCTACGCCTCCCAAGGGGGGCGCGTCCCACTGGTTGGGAAGTCCTGTTGTATAGCATCCTCGCATCCTCACCTGGTAGCTTTGGGGCCGACGGCGTTCTCAGCTAGGCAGAGCACGGCGTGTAGGTTGATGGTGGGCTTGGCGCGCACCATCACTGCGAAGGCGGATAGAACTGCGGCTGCGCCCGCGCAGTCACCCTTCATGCCCACCATGGAGGCCTGCAAGACATTTTATCATCATCATATCGGTCGCTGTAGTTAAAGATGGCTAGACTGGGTGTAACAAAACACCTCAGTAATACTTAAGGAGGTGCTTCAGATCATCAAACTGAACAACTTTAACCAACTTTGAAATCGCGAAAAAAATCGGCTGTCCCATACATTTGAGTCGAGTCGGTACTGCAGTTTTGTAAGAAAAAGCTTTTCTTTTTTCGCGATTTCGATGTTGGCTCCATGGTGAAAGTTGTTCAGTTTGATGGTCTGAAGCTCCTCTGAAGTATTACTAGGGTGTTTTGTTACACCCTGTAAACATACGGTAAGTATAGCACAATGAAGATTTCATGATAAGTCAGTGACTGATGTATAGTTTTTTTTAAAGGTCGGCACACCGGAGATTTCATGAGTGATTAGCTTTTTTACACCGCACACTGGATTTGTAACACCACTGGCTTTTCGGTGAAGGAAAACATCGTGAGGAAACCTGCATGCTTCAATATCGAGGCATGTATTGTACCCACTGTCCATTATGTGGCGAAAGGCTCACCCCCCGTCACACTGGACAGAGTTTCGATACTACTGGTGAAACGTGGATGTTCTGAGGTTTCAGAATATCTCTGACTACCCCCTCGGGGAAATATAGTCGTGAGCATATGCTTATGGTTATATGCTACACTATGATATTTGGATTTTATACACCATACACTGGATATTTCGTGATGATTCAGTGAGTGATATTTGGATTTTTTACACTGCACACTAGATATTTCGTGATGATTCAGTGATTGATATTTGGATTTTTTTCACTGCACACTGGATATTTCATGATGAATCAGTGAGTGATATTTAGCTTTTTTACACTGTACACTGGATATTTCGTGATGATTCAGTGACTGATATTTAGCATCTTTACACCGTACACTGGATATTTAGTGATGAGTCAGTGAGTGAATGGATATTTGCTTATGAGTCAATGAGTGACTTATGTCTATCATTCAAAATAGCAACGAAATTTTAAGACTATTTTTCATTACAGAAACAGAGATTTGAAACACTTATTCTTAAACCAACATTAGTAACGTCCAAGATATGTCGGATAGTACATCTTTCTGATAAATAAATGATATTTGCTTATCAGATTTGGCCAGAAATCGGAAAATGTCGTCGTCCTTTGAAATGAACTATAGTTTGTACTCACCCTAGCCTTAATGCTGAGGCCGCCTGTATCGTAGACGATGCCCTTGCCGACCCAGGCCACGGTCTCGGTGGCCCCGGGCGCGCAGTAGCTGAGGGCCACGAGCGCCGGTGGTTGTTCAGCGGCGCGACCCACCCCGTATATACCACCCATACCGCGTTGCTTCAGTTCCTCGCCCCGGATTATAGTTGGGTCAGCTATGTCTAGCTCTTTGGCTACTTTGCATGCTGTCTGTAAGGAAAGTTAGAATTAATGAAAGTTGTCAATTCAATTCAATTTTTGTTTACTGGCATCCGATGTGTTATCACAATTCAGCCAATGTCTCGTTATGTGGAGAGTATACGTAGGAAAATGATCAGTATTATTAAGTCTAGCGTGGCAGTTTCGCCAATGTAAGTAGTTTATAATCTCAAGTGATTGTTTTAAGGTTAAAACACAAAAGAGTTCACAAAATGGCGGGCCACGTGCAAGCCCAACGCGCCGATACGCACGCGTCCGCACTCCGCCAGACTTGCAGCGCGACTCCAATACGAAGGTTAGAATTAATGAAAGTTGTGTGGGGATTTGCCACAGATGTCAACACCCACAAGTTATAGCAAAGAAGGTATAGCAAAGAAGGCATGCTGTTACCGTTGCCCTCGCAAATATGTTCCATGCAAAGACAATTTTCACCGTGAATACGTAACTCGTGTACTACACATAAGGTTCACAATCGAATGCAAGACATAAATCGCGCAAGAGAAATAATCAGAGATTCGATATATACTGGGTGATTTTGTTTACTGTTGGGGTGGTCCAAATCATCTGATTTGAACAACTTTTACTATTGCCACTTTAGTTCAGCAATCCGTGAGTTTCCAACTAGTCAAATTAACAACTCTTTATCAAACGTCAAAACGCGTGCTTTGTATGAAATATTGTACTAAAAATTGAATAGTGACGTCATTGTTTTTCGCCGTCGTTTTGATACTTTTTATAGTTTATCCAGTTATTAAAAATAGTATTCAAGCAACAGAATTACTGAAAATGTGAGTTTAGCGTTATTTTCAAACGGTTGATTTACTGAGCAGTTAAAACTAAAATATATTTTATGTAGTCAACTCCCCTATTCTTTGGGCTATGTCAGCCAGTAGCGTAGCGAGGGAGGGGCAGGGGGGGCAAATGCCCCGGGCGGCACTTTACTAGGGGCGGCAAATTCGGGAAAAATATAGATTGATTCAGCTTTGTCTATAACCACTTCGTAGAGCAGAGAAAAGTCGAGCTCACTCTGTTTCTGTTTTAATTACTATGTCTACACATATTCCTAAAGAGGTCTGACTACAGCTAAGACATGGTGCTAAAAATTGCATACTTCACCCGATCCATAGCTTTTACTTAGGTTACTGTGCACATGTTTTGCACGCAAAAAGCTCTAGCTCTAACATATTCGTATTGAGGAAGTAGAGTTCGCTCCAAGGTTCTATTTTTGCATGGATAAACCGATAGATGTCTGACCACAACCTGAATATGTGTATGCTTGGGTCTGAGGTCACTAGCTTATAGTTTATTTACTTTACTGTATAGTATCAATTATTTTATTAAATAGACTATGTATTATTGTATACATAACTTTAGCTTAAGAATTTATATTGTAATAGTTATTAAGTCGTGTTATGTTGTAGAGTTTCTGGCCGCATCTTCTCTACAGCGACAACACGTTCCGACGCGGTGGTAGCTTTAAAAAAGATTTGACGTTTGATAAGTGTGCTGTAAGCTCCTATATTGAATAAAATTATATTGAATTGAATTGAATTGAATTGTGCAAAAAAATTTCGAGTTCTTCGAAGTCTTCTTATAAGGGGGCGACAAAGTCAGTCTGTGCCCCGGGCGGCAGAAACCCACACTACGCCACTGATGTCAGCTACATTAGTTCTTCTGCCGATCTCGCAGGGAAACTCAGCATAGCCGTGACATTTGACTTACCTCTATAAACTTGTCTACGTTCATTATGTTGGCGGGCGTGTCTGCTATACTGGCAGCTAGACGGGTCGCGTCAGCTACGCTCTGAAGGGTGCTCAGCTCTTCGCTCGACAACGTGTTGTCTGATAGTTGGGGGTCGAGGGGCGTGAAGCTTTCGTCTTCTGAGTCACCATCTGTAGGCAAAGAAAGACGATTTTAGTTTAATTTTAAGAGGACTTCAAAAATGGATGGTACTAAATAACAGAAGTAGTGAAACCCTATTCAATCTTGGAACTCATTAAATCCACCAATAATTCAAGATTGCAAATCCATTTGACTATTCCAAAGGTAACTTAATAAACCTGTCCTTTTCACTTACTGTAAGGTCATTGATAGGTCCGTAAGCGATAGTAGGGGTCCTCAAGTAATCTGATAGGACCTTACAGGTAATCCAAGGGGTCAAAAATATTTCTAAGGGTTCCACAACCAATCTTAGAGGCCCACAAGTGACCTGGTAAGATTGACACGCGATCCAAAGAGAGAAACACGATCTTAGGAGTCCATGTTCAATTTTAGGGGTCTACATTCGATCTTAGTCTGTAGGACCTACATGCAAACTGAGGGGTCCAATAGTTATCTTAGGGGTCCGAAATAGATCTCAAGAGTCCACATTCCATCTCATGGGTCCTCGAGTAACCTAATAGGAACCACACGCGATCCTAAGGGGTCCACATCTCTGTTAGGGGTCCTGGAGTGATCTGAAAGGATCCACACGCGATCTTAAGGGGACAAAAGCTATACATACCTAGCTTGTCCTCCTTAACGAGAAGTATCTCTACGGTAAGCGAGCTGGTCTTGGCGGTCGCGGCGCCCAGCGGACTGACCGCGGACCGCGCGCTGTACAGCGGGAACGTTCTCGCGATGGCGACAGCGCTCGCGTATACGTCGCGCTTGCGACACACTAGCTGCGGGAGAGATATCATTTTTTTAGTTTTTATTTATAAGAAAACAAAAATACTAGTAATACAACGTGTTAATGAATTAACGCATAGAAAGTAGTTTGTTTAGAATCGAGAGCAGAATCGAATGATCATGGTTTCAACATAGGTAATTTTTTTCAAAATATTAAATCATTTGATTGTAAAATTTCAAATTTACTGAACTC
This sequence comes from Agonopterix alstromeriana, assembly GCA_963924505.1. Classification (NCBI taxonomy): domain Eukaryota; kingdom Metazoa; phylum Arthropoda; class Insecta; order Lepidoptera; family Depressariidae; genus Agonopterix; species Agonopterix alstromeriana. The sequence continues at coordinate 11,041,653 of OZ004683.1, forward strand.
GATGTCAACCCACCGCTCGGGCACTCTTACGCTACTTACTACTAAAACAAGATTCTTAAAATGTATCCATGAGCACGTTAGCGCTTTCATTCATTGCTGAAATAATAACAAAAATTTTAACTATCAAAATAATGACATTATTGTTTCAATCTAATTATTTTGTTATAAATCAGTTGGGGTGTATGAGGTTTTGCGCTTATTCATTAACACGTTGTATAATACACATTGAAATAGACTCAAGCAAGCATCTCCAACACTAGGCAGGTGTTGAAGTAACAAACGCCTACAGGGTTAGGTTAGTTCACATTGGTGAGAAACTCGGAGAGCGATCGGTACAATGAGCATACAAGCAATTTACCTTGCTTGTATGCTCATTGTACCGATCGCTCTCCGAGTCCGAGCAAGGTACAATTGAATTAGTTATTGAGAAAATGTAATGTGACTTATATCTAGTACTAAGGCTCGGCGTAAATGAGCCACACCGGTGGCCAGCGACAAGCAGTTCCCACGCTTTTACATACATTTTGTAGGGTCTAGACGCACACGTGAGGCCGGTGGCTGCCACTCGCAACAACAGTGTCCGCAATCGCGACAGCCGATGGCTTGTCTGCGCCGAGCCTAATAAACTAATCCCAAGTGCGGGCTTAATTAAGTGTTCATTTTAATATGTGTATGAATATGAGCTTAGAACATGCGTGCGCCTAAGTTTGGTATCGTGACGAACTCATCGGTCTGGCGCGCTAGGTCCCATGCATGAACTTGGCGCGGCGTGGCGCGAGGCAGCGTAGCGATGATGACACACTCACCACGAGGAACTCGTCGCCGGCGCGCTGGGCGGCGCGCATGAGCTTGGCGAGCGCGTGTGAGCGCGCGGGCGCGGCGTGGCGCGAGCGGCGCGCGGGTAGCGAGGCAAGCGAGGCACCGCGCGGCCACAGTTCTACGGAGTCGCCGCCGGGGGACGTCACGCATGTCAACCCGCGACGCCATACCTACACCAACAATATTCCATTGGTTACTGTATACCTATAGTATACTAAGTAAATGTGAGATTAAAGGCGGCATCATAGACTATAATATGAAAATCTATTTAATCAAATCAGCATTATAAAAATTCAAACGAAACGTCTTTCAAATTGGTTCAGTTCGATAATTAGCATTACAAAAATCTATGTAAAGTGTGGCCAGGAAAATTAAATATCTGCGGAATCGCATTGCAAATCTTACTGCGCTGTCACGTCTCAAGTGCCTGCACTCCGGCTTGCCGTCCACCATTTTGCGATGGCAGTATGTTTTTATATAAAACAATTCTTGAGATCACAAAATATTCATTACCGAATATGTCAAACACGTTTGCTATTTATACTAGAGATTGGCGAAATCATCAACAACACAATAGAGCCACAATTTTTAAGATTAGAATAGTTAGAAAAACTTTTACTACAAAAAACTGCAACTAAAAAATTCTTAGCTGCATCAAAATTAAATAGTGCCCTATCATTGCTTACCTCCTCAGTGACCCTGGGTTCCAGCTTGCAGCACACATCGCTCCAGGTCAACGCGTTGAGATGACCGGCCTGGCCGACGATCAGCACCGGATTCTGGTCCGGATCCGAGGTAGTAAGCCCCGACCTGAACTTTATGCTAACCGACGCGTTTGACATTCTGCGAACTAACAGTTTTGGTTTTTTAAGAGAATCGCTGAGAGTTACGTCAGGAGAGCAATCACAACTGAGCCACGATTGGACCGCGAACGAACCACAACATTTAATACATTTGGTATTGCGCTATTTATTTGACAGCCGTTAAAGCCGTTTTGACAGATCGCTCAGACGTTACTGACAGCCTATAACGTCATTAGCGCGATGCGGAATTCAGCACAGTTGAATAGTAATTGGATTGCAATGTGGTTTGAACTGAAATTGGATTAGGATTGAACTTGGATGTATTAAATTAGCGCGATCGCCCTCTAATGCTCCGTCCCTCACGTTTGACAGCTCGATAAGTACCTACGGCACCGAGTATCTCATGAGATACAGGCTATCGCGCATTGACATATGAGTAAGGCGCATTTTAGTTTGTCGTTCTTGAAGCGCAAAGACCGCCTTATTATGTGCCTCTTGTATTTTTTTTCTCTGTATTTTACTGTTTATTTTTTAAAAACCTATCCCAATCTCAAGGATTGTTTTTTAGCAAAAACACAGTTGTGAACAGATTGCGGAGATTGAATTCCAAAACTTTAGAAATTAAGAAATCGCAAACGCAACGCTAGAAAGTAATTTCTTTAGAATCGAGAGCAGAATAAATTATCATGTTTTCACCATAGGTAATTTTTTTCAAAATATTAAATAATTTGTTTGTAAATTTTTAATTAACTGAACTCAAATTCAACCCACCGCACGGGCACACTCACCCTTCTTACTACCAAAACAAGGTTCTTAAAATGTACCCAAGAGCATGTTAGCACCCTCTTTCATTGCTGAAATGATAACAAATCATTTTTGCCTGAAAACATAAAATGCTAATAACTTTAAATTTTAACTATCAAAATAATGAAATTATTGTTTCAATCCTAATCATTTTGTTATAAATCAGTTGGGGTGTAAGAGGTTTTGCGCTTATTCATTAACACGTTGTATATAGGGTCCAACTTAATATGCTGACACTTTTTTAAGGGGATGATCAGACCGTTAAACTGAACAACTTTCTCTATGGTAGTTGTTCAGTTTGACGGTTGAAGAAGGACCCTGTATATATCAAATAAATTTTTACTACAGAGGGCCTCTTCTGGGATTAGGTCCACCAAGCACAGAATTTTTTAAAAGTGCATGAGAGAGTGAGCTAAACACAAATGCACTCTCACATCCATACCCTCCTGAATCCAATTAATTAAATAAATAAAATAAATGAAAATAATACCATGAAATAATAAAACTTCAAAAACAGTATCGTTTCACAACATCCAAACGACAAATCAATCTATAAATAGGGTAGTATGCAATGAGATCATTACGAGAACAATTGTTGATTTAACAATTACACTATAATGGAACAGGTGGCAACATTTTGAGGCATGTATTGTGTGCAGAGTCCACAGAATATGCTGTAGTACTATTATACAGAATGGCCACTCCCTGGCCGTCACTAACTTTAGATCACCTCACCCAGCAATTTTATAAACAAGCCTTAAAATTGTGAAAAAAATTTGCTGTTAGGATTTAGCATAGCATATGCTCACGACTATATTCCCCGAGGGGGTAGTCAGAGATATTCTGAAACCTCAGAACATCCACGTTTCACCAGTAGTACCGAAACTCTGTCCAGTGTGACGGGGGTGAGCCTGTCGCCACTTATAATGGACAGTGGGTACAATACATGCCTCGAAATTGAAGCATGCAGGTTTCCTCACAATGTTTTCCTTCACCAAAAAGCCAGTGGTGTTACAAATCGTACATAAATTCGGAAAAACTCATTGGTACGAGTCGGCCTGGACGGGGATCGAACCATCGCCTCCTGCACGGCAGGCAAGGTTACTCGCTACTGGACCACCACGGCTTTTACGGGTTAGGTTTTAGCATGAGATAAATACTAAATTTCAAAGGACAGTGGGCAGGAGTGGTCCAAGAGCCCCCACCTAAGTGGCTACCACCGTACTATGTTTGAAAAGGGGGTGTAATATACAGCATTTTTTTATATGTGCCACCAGTATCTTTTCGAGAAAAAAAGATACAGGGTGTTTTGTTTAGCGGATTTTCATACTAATTTTAGCATTTCACTGCTATTTTTATCTGCTGGATGAATTCCTTTGCTTTGACTATTTACATGTGGACTGGTTAATCCACAACTTTGGATTTTATTCCCCATAACTTTAGATTCTAATTTTGAATGTTCAAAATCATGAAAAGTAGTCTCGTGTGAACCCCAAACGTTCTAAGTTCGAAGTTATTATTTCGCAATTATAGGCTGTTTCGTTTAGTGATAAGGTGTAAAACTGAATGTAAATGCACAAGATCAATGCATACCGTGGCAGAGGGGAAATGCTACCGCAAGGCTAGTCCTTATAATAATTAGTCAAAGTTCCTTTGTTAACCCCCCTTAATTTTCAACATGTTAAAATTTTGATTATTTGTTAGCAAATCCGTCATAATAATGCACTTTCTGTGAAAATTTCAATTGTCTAGCTATTACGATTCAACAGTTACAGCCCTAAATAGATAGGACAGACGGACAGCGCAGGCTTATGAATGGGTCCCGTTTTAACCCTTTGGGTATGGAACCCTAAAAATAATGAAGATTAGTGTATTGGTCAGAATGTATTCTTAGAGAAGGCCTTCAAGCTTGGACTAATTATTATAAGGACTAGACTTGCGGTAGCATTTCCCCTCTGCCACGGTATAAGCACAATTGATCTTGTGCACTTACATTCAATTTTACACCTTATCACTAAACGAGACAGCCTATAATTGCGAAATAATAACTTAGAACTTAGAACGTTTGGGGTACACACGAGACTACTTTTCATGATTTTTAACATTCAAAATTAGAATCTAAAGTTATGGGGAATAAAATCCAAAGTTGCGGATTTCATGTTACCTCGCCCCCCGCAAATAGTGGCAGAAATGTTTGTTAGTAGAATTACACTCGTAACCAGTCCACATATAAATAGTCAAAGCCTTCAAGCCATCTTGAATTTTCACAAAAGTAGTGTCAGTTCAAAACCTATGGAACTTGCTTATGTGGTCAATTTGTATGGAGTCGGCAAAAATTTTTGCGTCAAATGCTTATCTAAATTATTTGTCAACTTGGCAACCACTTTTGCAAAACTGTTATTTTTAACATTCGATTTTTTTTTAAATTTAGAACTGGTTGTCTCTAAAATATCTTATTTAGGTTATTAAAAAAACATTTGCATAATTATACCGTTTCTAAAATAAAATCTACACAAATATAGAAGGAATCTATCATCCCAAATACCAACTTACCTGATATGAACGTAGAATGCTTAATGATAGTTAAATACGGCGTTATTGTCCTTAATATTAACATGATTGCTTATATAACACAAATGCTTGTCATTATTCAAAATAAACAAGATAAAAATACACAAAAACTATAGGGTCATGTCCAGCGCTAAACTTTGAAAATGGTTCCGCCTACCTTTTGTGGCTCCAATAGTCCAAAACTCTTAATTATTTGTGTTTATATTTAACATGAGACTATGACACGCATAACTAAATTGTATAAAATAACAATTAACCAATTATTTTATATAAATGTTGTAAAATCGTTGGGAATGAAAGTGAATTCGTTCGTTCGCTTTCTTTTTTCTTTTTATGCCAAATCATTGGCTATTTGGCTTGGATGTTTTCGTTCGGAAATTCAGCACTGTGTTTAGTAGCTCTGGGTTCTTATCTTTTTGAACTGTATGTTTAAATAAAAGCAGTGTACACAATGGCCCCTATTGGCCACTACAGATAGGCCATGCATACACCAGACGATATCCTTGTACAAGGTATCCATTAGGTATTGTAATTCAGTGTTAACTTTGGCGTGGGCGTGCCGTCATTTTTATAAGATTGATAACAAAACAGCATAAATAAGATTACCTATATTTATTACAAACCAAAAACAATATTTTTCTCTTATAAAAATTTCTAAATTTTATAGGTAACTAATTAAATGAGGGATTTTTCAAAATCCATAAAAAAGAAATAGTACTTCCAAATGGCTCAATAGATGGCGTTGACGCAACAGGGATGAGCGATCTTGCAGATAATAAATACAAATAATATATTAGTAAAAATTAAAGTTTTTAAGTAAGCAGAAAAATGAGAATATATAATTATATAGTTTACGGTGGCGCCTGACTTAGTGACAAGATATTTTTTGTTAAATTTTTAGTCTAAATTTCCGTGTCGGCTCCCTCTCGCGTCAACGCGTTTGTGGCATATTCTCCAAAGTGGATGCATACGTTTTAATATAATATTTAGAATTTCAACTATACACATTACACTAAAACATAATATGCGTTCACGATAACAGGACAATATTTCTCACTCGCTGAAATTAGCATATATCCACCTAAACCCCAATCCTCTCCCCAGGAATTCTTGGCAATCCAATACGGTTCACCGTTTTTAACTCCATAACCGATTATAGTCACAGCATGGTACGACGCGCTGCTTGCACTGCGTAGGAAAAATTAATAGATTAATCATTTCATCTAGATTATCAGCACAAAGAGTAGTCAGGATTTTTGTTCAATGAGGGATTTTCCAGGGAAAGCCATTAAAAAAGAAAAAGTAGTTCCAAATGGCTCGATAGATGGCGTTGACGAAACATGGATGAGCAACCTTGCAGAAGATATAAATATAAAATACAAATGAAATACTTTCTTAGTAAAAATTAGTGTTTTTAAGTAAGCAGAAAAATATGAACATTTATTATTGTAGGTACTATGTCAATGGATGCGTTTAACTTAGTAACGTGAATTTTGCTGCTTACTTTTTAGCCTGAATTTCCGTCTTCGCATCCAACTCGCGTCAACGCCCTCTATCTTTACGTTTTGCTAGCCGTCAGAAAACTCCTCATAATGATACCAACTCAAAAAATTAAAAGTTATTTTATTAATAACTTTTTTAAATTGGTGGTGTTGCCCATGTATGAATAATTTATTCACAATTATCAATAAATGTAAATATCAGTTAGTTATACCTATATTATATTATGAACGCTTAGATTTATTCTATAAAAAAGTCGAAGAATACCCAGTTACGAAACATCTTTCATATTAAAATGATCATAATCTTGATAATGAACCAACAAATTCCTCCCTAAAATTAGGGAATAAAGAAATCTCTTTCGTCCTACACGTCTAGTATGATTTCTCTACACGCGCCTTCACTGCATGGAAAATATCACCTTCCCCTTCGCCTGTTCCTGCGATTTTCGGAGAGCGAAAGCCGCGCTTGCCGCGTCTTGTAGTATGGAAAAAAGCCGAGTCGCGCGCAAGAAGAGAAATCATGCTAGACGTGCTGGAGTGGCACTGTATTTGAAAGTCACACGTTCAATTATCAGCAGTAGAAAATGTAAAAATTACTTTGGAGATTATAATTTTGAACGTTTCATTTTCAAAAATCACACGTCTGTCGTCCAATCCAATACGTAACGTCCACCCAATGTCCCTGAACTTTTATTTTTTTTAATGGAAACACCTTATTTAACTTACCATTTTTCCTCGAAATATGTTCCACTGTTGTAATATAGGAATGTAGTTGCATTGATTTTCATTGTTACCATTAGTGGTCCGTATAGATAAATAGCAGCTCTCATGAAATTAGGTTTTAATTGAACATTCGCGTAGCCCTTGATTTTATGTAAACTCTTTACGTATTTTAGCTTACATTTGCCAGCCTGGAAAAAGAATAACTTTAAAGACAACTAGAGCTTACTCAGAGCGTTTTGGCGCGGAATTTGAAAAGTCAACTTTAGATTTTCATTACCTAAATAAATAATAAATATGCATTTTTAAAATTGTTACTTTGTTATTTTATGTGAACCTTAAATCTTTATGATAGACTAAAAATATAAAACTGTGCAAGATCCCCATTTACACAAAGTAACAACTTATTAGCTAAGAATGATCGGTTCACCTCTTCCAAATATAGTCCATAATCCATCGTAGTTGGAATACCATGATCTAAAATGTATTTGAAAACATTTAAGACGGACTTAGTAGGATAACAACCTCCAGTTGTAGTATACCTGGTCAAAAAACAAAACTTTTAAGAGGATATGTGAAAAAAATTGATTCTTCAAAGCATCATATATCATGAAGTACTAACAGTAGGAGTATGATTTGCGGATATGTGTAAATTGAACATATAATTGAAGTTTTGATTAGAGCCAAAACACGATTAAGAGACATTTTCTCGATAGAAAAATAAGCCAAAGTAGCCTCCGTCTTTATCGATAAACGCTTGGAACTGCTAAATGGTGAATATTAGAAACACGAGACTTGATTTAAAAAAATAGATTGATATTTTATAAAGTTTGATTAGAGCTGAAATGAAGTTGCATAAATAGTACAATCACAATTAAATAAAGTTTGTTTTACGCTTGCGTCGTTTCAGGCGCGCGCGCCGCCCCATCTCTTTCTCTCGCATCAGGCAGTTATACAACGTGTTAATGAATTAACGCAAAACTAGAAAGTAGTTTGTTAAGAATCGAGAGCAGAATCGAATTATCATGGTTTCAACGTAGGTAAATTTTTTCAAAATATTAAATAATTTGTAAGTATGTAAAATTAAAAATTTACCGAACACGATCTCAACCCACCGCTCGGGCACTCTTACCCTACTTACTACCAATACAAGATTCTTAAAATGTATCCATGAGCACGTTAGCGTTTTCATTCATTGCTGAAATGATAACAAACAATTTTTGTCTCAAAACTTAAAATGCGAATAACTTTAAATTTTAACAATCAAAATAATGAATTGATTGTTTTAATCTAATTATTTAGTTATAAATCAGTTGGGGTGTATGAGGTTTTGCGCTTATTCATGAACACGTTGTATAAGCTATCACTCGCCCATTGCGTTTCAATTATTTTTCAACATAGGTCCTTAATCCAACCGAATTATACATGAGTATTAAAAACACATTTATTCTATCAAAAATTTCCATCAACTACCTTTTACGATTCAAAAGAAACAGCCCTTTTTTAATCCATAAATGCCCACTGGGTCGAAAACGACCCAACACAACCATAAATTGGTCGAAAACGACCTAATAAAATCTATGGTTGTATTGGGTCGTTTTCGACCCAGTTTATTATACAAGGCCGAGATTCAGAGACGATTTTTTTGGTCTTAGCTCGAGGTAAGCGTGGCAAAAATTTATGGATTTTGACATACGGGAGTCCGAACTATGACTTACAAATCGTCTCTGAATCTCGGCGTCAGTGACAGCCTAGCAAACACTGAAATGGTGAACTCAGACCATCAAACTGAACAACTTTCACTATGGAGCTTACCTAAGGAAACGCAAAAAAAATCTGCTGTCCCATACATTTGAGTCGGGTAGGTATAGCAGTTTTGTATATATGGGACAGCTGATTTTTTTTTCGCGATTTCGATGTTGGTCCAATAGAAAAAGTGGTTCAGTTTGATGGTCTGATCATCCCCTTAAAAAAGTGTCGGCATATTAAGTTGGACCCTATATATTTCGGGCATATATGGGTTAAGTTAAGACTAGCGGACGGATGCCCATGTAGGTATAGTAAAACCCTAAAAAGCTGATTTTTAAAAGAATTAATAATACAAACGGCCAATCACAATCCATCAGTGACTGTTCGCTAAGGTCCAGAAGAGTGCTACCATTGTTGGTCCACGCCAGCGCCCCTGCCACGGTTTCCGCAGCTGCGAAGGCCCAACATGACGTACACTGGCCTTGATCTGAAAAAAAATACAGAAATTAAGTTATACAATTTAAACTTAAGAGGATATAATTCGGAGCGCGCTCCATACAAACGTACTATGGTGATGTTTTCAATACTAACCAATTAAAGTCAATGACATTTTTCAGAATCAATCTAAAAACAAATTTAGAGTCAGATTTTCGTTAAAATGTATAGTTTTAAAGTTACAGTGCCTCAAAGATTTCCATACAAATCTTAAATTCATCCTAGCATTGAAACTGTATATTTTAACGAAAATCGGACTCCATGCAAGCATAGATATTAGTTTCAAGATTATTTCAGCAAAATTTCGTTGACTTTAATTGGTTAGTATTGAAAATATCACCATAGTACGTTTGTATGGAGCGCGCTCCGAATTATATCCCCTTAACGGTCGTTACAGACACTATAATATGTTGTTGTACTCTTCTTACGCACGAAAAATTACATAAGCACGTTTCTTTCCTGCGTGAGAGGAAGCGATTAGCAACTTGGATTAGAAGAATACAGCAACATATGATAGCGGCTGTTTGTGATGAGCTATAAACTTCCTTTACCTATACAAGGTGTTACAAAAACACAAATAAACATTTAAGGGGGTGGTTTAGACCATCAAACTGAACAACTTTTACTATGGGACTAATATCGAAATCGAGAAAAAAAAAAACGGATGTTCTATACTAAATTACAAATAAATCTATTCGAGCTAAATGTATGGGTCAGCTGATTTTTTTTTCGCGATTTCGATGTTGGTCAGGTTGTTCAGTTTGATGGTCTAAACAACCCCATTAAAAGTTTTAAATATTTATTTTTACTTTCACCATGTACCTCGGCGTCGAGGTAGACCCAGGAAAAGGTGGAAAGATAACATCGATGCCTTCTTGGAGAGTTGGCCAGAAGTTGCACACAACAGAGAGGATTGGAGAGTAAAAGGGGAGGCCTTTGCCCAGCAGTGGGACATTGATCAGCGTACGTAAAAAAAAACATACAGTTTTTCTAGAGTGTACTTTAGACGGGCAATCGATTGTATCCTTTCTATCAAGGCCAAATCGCCCGTCATCCAAATCGCACTGTCTGTATTGTGGGTTAGGTTAGGTTAAAAGAAAAAAATAACTAAAGACAACGGCTGTAAGGGCTAGTTCCCATTGCCTTTCCGAAAGGATAAATATTTAAAAAAAAAACTTACTTTTTACCCGCGAAATGAATCCTAGCAATCTCAAATCGAAATTTTCAGGCATTACTTTGGCTATTTCCTCGATTTCATTTGCTGTATGTGGAAATATGTGGGTTCCCTCCTGTACCAAGTCATTGTTTGTTGTATCCAATGAACCAAATAAAAACTGAAGCTCATTCGGTATACGATCGGCAAATTTGTTCAAAGATAATTTGTAACTTAAGTTTTTGCTGTTGTGTTCGTTGATGAATCTAGAATTCAAACGAATTGTATTTAAAAACTAATGTTTGATATTTCGCCAACAAGTAAAAACAGATACTTTTATACTCGTAGACGTGAGTTAAGGAACTCTTCATGGGTAAGTATAAGTATAACTATACTCCATTAAAAATAGCAACGAAATTTTAAGGCTATTTTGCATTACAGAAACAGAGATTTGAAACACTTCCTCTCACTTATTCTTAGAACAGAATTAGTAACGTCCAAGATATGTCGGATAGTATATGTATCCAATAAATTAATTACATTTTGGTAATCAGAATTAGCCAGAAAGCTAAATAGGAATCGGAAAATCTCGTCGTCCTTATTTGGAATGAAGTATAGAGGTCATTTTATCATCTTGGTTATTTTGAACATACAATTCAATACTCTTTATTTCCACATAAAAACATAAAATAACAATATTAAAAGCAAACAAAAAAACATAGTAATTAGTAGGTATTTCCCGATATCTAGAGGGAAATTGTTATGCCGGGGCCACACTAACGGGAAATGCCGTTTATGAGTGACCTTTATTTATGTGGTAATAAATAAAAATTTGCGATAATTAATAAAGGTCAATCATCGCGATAATTAATAAAGGTCAAAAGTCGCGATAATTAATAAAAGTTAAAAGTCGCGATAATAGGGGAGTTGACTACATAAAATATATTTTAGTTTTAACTGCTGTAAATAAACCGTTTGAAAATAACGCTAAACTCACATTTTCAGTAATGCTGTTGCTTGAATACTATTTTTAATAACTGGATAAACTATAAAAAGTATCAAAACGACGACGAAAAACAATGAAGTCACTATTAAATTTTTAGTACAATATTTCATGCAAAGCACGCGTTTTGAAGTTTGATAAAGAGTTGTTAATTTGACTAGTTGGAAACTCGCGGATTAATAAAGGTCAATCATCGCGTAATTAACAGCATTATTTTATTGTAGGTAACATGCGTTCATTTAAATTCGGGGATAACAATAATTAAATAATAGGTATTTACTTAGGTAAAGTGTTTTCCAAAACGTTTTGTTTGTAGGTAATACTTACTTCCAGTTTTCTCGGATAATTTCTTTTCTTATCTCAAATTCATTATTTCCGTTATTTTTATTTGATCCGTTGGAAAGTCTATCAGAATCACGAAGAATATTACTATCATAATTCTGATAACGACTTATTATTTTTGCTTCATCCACTTCGCAATTGACAACTGAAACAAAATAAAGAAGGTAACTAACTATGAATATTCGGGTGCCCCAGGGCAAAAAACAGTAAGTCGTTTTAGTTAACTTTTCAGCATAGAAAAATATGTTTTTCATCCCCCCATCTCGGAAAGAGTATTTTTGCTCTTCGATATTTGAGTGCAAAAGCCGTTTTTATCAGCTAGAGGATAAAGTAAATTGAATTTAGAACATCGGTGCACTAAGTTTGTGAATTCTTCACCCTCCATGGTGCTGAATTTATCATACAACCTTTTTTTTTTAATTTATTCATTTCCTCGCTGAGGTGCGATGAAAAGTTACGTGTTGCACTCGAGTGCAAAGATTTTTTACCTCGTGCTCTTTTGATTCTCTCGCTAACGCTCAGGATTCTAAATATTGAATCCTTGGCTTGCTCGGTCATCAAAATTGAGCACGCGGTTAAAAAGCAACATTGCACTCTTGTATAACAAATAAGTTTTAGACTGGCTAAACCAAAAAGTAAGTATTGTTAGTTATTTAAGTAGTTTAATACATACTTGTACAATTGCTTTAGGATAAAAAAGATGTTGATCACATAGTAAAGGTTGTTCAGTTTGATAGTTGGAAGCATCCCATAAAGTAGGTACTCTGTATTATAAAAACAAAATTGCAGGTTTGCTTCTATAGTAAAAGTTGCTCCGTTTAATGGTCTGAACCACCCGTGAAAATTTGGTAGGGAAGACCAGCCCAAAACGGGTACACTAAGGGAGGTGTTGATTTAAACAGACTTAGAAACGTTAATACAGCTTAAATCTTTATTCATAAAAATGGTTATCTAATAAAGTTGTGAAAATCAAAAACAATAATAGTAATTTTCTTCCGTATTTAAAGAACAACAAAAAATACCAAACCTTTCCAAACCCGCTTTGCCCGTCTGGGGTGCCTAAAACGGGTAGAAACTAAATTATTTAATCAATCAACCAAAACAACATTTCTAAATATTTTGTTGTTCACTATCAAAAAACATTAAATCTTATATAAAGTAAAGTCTGGTTTAAGTTTAATAAGTCTGCATAACGATCAAAAATTTCTAAATTTAAAACGTAAATCTTTTTTCTAACTTTAAAGTCATCTATTAAACTTAGTAACAATAAAATTAGAATCTGTAAATTTTTATAAAGATCTAAACGTATTCCTGACAAGCATCACCTAAATAAGAGCTTCGACCAGAATATGTACTTCCGGAAGACACCCGTTTTGCCCCTACCTGTATTGCCCAAAAGCACATTTAAGTTTTCAACCGACATTAACACTAAGAATGGAAAAGCAGTGAGCATATATATAAGTTTTCGGAGACAAGAAGAACATTACTTTCAAAATGATAGCATAAAACTTAGGAGAACATACGAGTATTTAACAGCATATTCGAGCAGTCAAAACTAATATAGTTCAATTTTTTTTACTGAAAACAGCAAAAAACTTGATTTTTTTCATACCTTGAAAACGTTTGCGTCCCAGTGGCGAGCCGACTGCCTGTGACTGAATAGACGGCGGTCGGGTCCCCAGTCTGCACTCAGACATTCTCACTAATACTTGTAATATACATATTAAGGGCCTGTGTCGAAAAATAATTGAAGCGAAATGGGCGTGTGATAGCTTATATTACTGCCTGATGCGAGAGAAAGAGACAGGGCGGCGCGCGCGCCTGAAACGACGCAAGCATAAAACAAACTTTATTTAATTGTAATTGTACTATTTATGTAAGTTCAATTCTGCTCTAATCAAAATTTATAAAAAAATCAATCTCTTTTTTTAAAATCAAGCCTCTTGTTTCTAATATTTACCGTTTAGCACTTCCAAGCGTTTATCGATAAAGACGGAGGCTACTTTGGCTTATTTTTCTATCGAGAAAATGTCTCTTAATCGTGTTTTGGCTCTAATCAAAACTTCAATTATATGTTCAATTTACACATATCCGCAAATCATACTCCTACTGTTAGTACTTCATGAGATATGATGCTTTGAAGTATCCTATTTTTTTCACATAGCCTCTTAACAGACCTACCTGTTTTAGGCGGGCTACCCGTTTTGAGCTAGTCTCCCCTAAGTGTTAAAAAAATGCACTTAGTATTATTGAGCCTAGTTTCACTCTCTTTCTTTTGCGCATCCTGTACAAGAAGAGTACCTAGCTACGGTAAGCAAGTGATCATTTTACAACAGATATACAGGTTCAAACTTAATATGCTGACACTTTATTAAAGAGATGACCAGACCATCAAGCCGAACAACTTTCTCTATGGGACCAAGGTCAAATTGCGAAAAAAAAATCTGCTGTCCCATACAATTGGGTCGAGTAAGATTTCAGTTTAGTATTGGAACAGCAGATTTTTTTTCGCGATTTCGATTTAGGTCCTATAGAGAAAGTTGTTTAGTTTGATGGTCTGATCATCCTCTTAAAAAAGTGTCAGCATATTAAGAAGTACCCTGTATAATTATGTTTTTAGTACATCATCGATCATTGAACCTAGTATAAAATATTTAAAAACTCACAATTCGGTTTCAAGTTTATGTTCGAGACATTTTTATCAAAGACATCGTAGGTGACAATAGAATGACTTTTATGCACCCCGTTAAACATGTTGAAAACTTTCGTTGTAAACCTAGAATTAAATAATTTTATTTAGAGTAATAGTTAAAGAAAATAGCTTCATCAAAATACAGTGGAAAATCCACGAAATTCTTCTGCAAAATTAACACAATATAAAACTGGGCCAGAGAAGGAAGGAGGTCCGTGGCTTAGACGAATTATATGCGGACCCGCCTCGCCTTAGCCATCTATTTCCCCTCTGCCAACGTGCAAGATCAAAAGATCTTACGCATTTACATACAACTTTATAACTTATCACTAAACGCGACAGCCTATAATTGCGGAACAATAATTTCGAACTTATGACGTTTGGGGTTCACACGACACTGTTTTTCATGATTTTTAAACATTCAAAATTAGAATCTAAACTAATGGAATAAAATTCAAGGGTTGATGTGGGCTGATTTGATTGATTGATTGAAAACTGGGCCAGTGAGGATTCCATCACAGCACTCTGGATTTTCTCACGATGGATGAGCAGAAAAAACCAAGTTTAGCCCAGTAAAGTTACGGTGCGTTTGTACGGCGAAAGTAAATAATTTATAACAGCCGTTTTTTTTTCTTTTATACTTTAGATTATAATTCTAGTTATCATTTAGATTGAAAATCCAACTAAAAATTTTATTAAATAATTAAACAAAGTAAAAAAATCATGTAAAATTGGCAAAAAATAGTACATAAATTTTTTTTGTCATTAAATACATTTCTATTATTTTATAATTATTAGAAGTAAAATCAAAGAAAAATAACCACGGGACCTTTGTTTTTCAATAAGTAGAAATTACGAAATACTCAATTTTAGTACAAACTTTACAAAGGGTATGTAAACTCATAACCTAAAACAAAGAATAAAATTAGAAAAGAAAGAAATCTGACAATATAAATAAAAAATTTACATTCTCTAAAAATACGAAATTTAGATGGATTCGTGAATATAATAAATAAAAAATAAATGTCTTGGACATTGTCACACAAATTATCTAGTCACATTTAAAGTACCAGAATCTAGCCTGGACTTGTGTTATGACTAGACAACGATATAGAATACATATACAAACATCCATGACTCGGGTACAAATATTTATTATATAAATATCATTTGTATAAACGACCTAGCAAAAAAAAATTGCTTATTACAAATTATTTCCTTTCGACCCGTTTTTTTACTGGGCTAGATTTGCCAGTTAAAAGTCGGTTCAAAAGGTTTTGAATCTTTCCGAAAACATGTTTAAAATTCAAATCAAAAAAGTCATCTGTAAAAAAGCACATTATAAACTGGATGATTATCTAAATGATCAAAATGCTTGGGTCTGAGGTCACTAGCTTATAGTTTATTTACTTTACTATATAGTATCAATTATTTTATTAAATAGACTATGTATTATTGTATACATAACTTTAGCTTAAGAATTTATATTGTAATAGTTATTAAGTCGTGTTATGTTGTAGAGTTTCTGGCCGCATCTTCTCTACAGCGAGAACACGTTCCGACGCGGTGGTAGCTTTAAAAAAGATTTGACGTTTGATAAGTGTGCTGTAAGCTCCTATATTGAATAAATTATATTGACTTTGACTTTGACTTTCAATCATTGTCTTAAAATCTAGCCGTCTTTTTCACCTGATAGGAATGTTAAGTTTATCTTTTGGACTATGATATATCTGCATTTCTTGCATAGATCTGTAAACGCGTTGATCGTCAAGAATTAAATCCACATTCTTTTCCCAAATCTGCACGCTCTTGCTTCTGTGTATATTTTGACCTACAATAAAACCAAGGAATCACAGAACATTATAAGAGGGGTTAGAAATGCAAAGTAGCGCTTTTGCTTCGGAGACGGCTGTCGCCACTTGTCTTCCCGCTCATGCTGCTACAATTACTCATGCCCTCTCGCTCGCACCACGCCGCGCGCCTTATGGTGTTATGCAAATCATTGCATAACCTGTGCCGACACGTTCCACGCCTACTTTGCACTTCTAACCCCTCTTATAATGCTCTGTGAAAGGAATGCATAATACTATTATTGAATTAGGAGGAATATAATTCGGAGCGCGCTCCGTACAAACGAAATCGGTGATATTTTCAATACTAACCAATTAAAGTCAATGACATTTTTCAGAAACAATTTAGAGACTAATTTGTATATTTGTATGAAGTCAGATTTTCGTTAAAATGTTTAGTTTTAATGTTCCAGTGCCTCAAAGATTACCATACAAATCTTAAAATAATCCTAGCACTAAAACTGTATATTTGAACGAAAATCAGACTTCATACAAATATTAGTAGATTAGTTTCTAGATTGCTTCTGAGTGAACTCAGCAGTTCAAAATGTCAACTAATGTTGGTAAGACTAGTTATATAGAAAGTATTATTAATTAAGTAAATGTCAATGTGAGTGCGATTTTTGAAAATCATTCGTTGAAACGAATGAGTTTCAAAAATCGCACTCCAGTTAGTTAGTATATTTTGCTACCTGACCATTTTGAATCTTTCCGAAAACTTGTTTAAAACTCAAATCAAAATAGTCCTCTGTAAAAAAGCATATTATAAACTGGATGATTATTTATATGATCAAAATGCTTGGGTCTGAGGTCACTAGCTTATAGTTTATTTACTTTACTGTATAGTATCAATTATTTTATTAAATAGACTATGTAATATTGTATACATAACTTTAGCTTAACAATTTATATTGTAATAGTTATTAAGTCGTGTTATGTTGTAGAGTTTCTGGCCGCATCTTCTCTACAGCGACAACACGTTCCGACGCGGTGGTAGCTTTAAAAAAGGTTTGACGTTTGATAAGTGTGCTGCAAGCTCCTATATTGAATAAATTATATTGACTTTGACTTTGACCTGTACCTGTATAATTGAAACCTTCAAGAGGAGGCAGAAAGCACATATTTAAATGAGCTTTGACTTTCATCTCCTCTATTCCATACGTTTCGTTCGTAAGCCCAGTGACGCATCCAACTCTAGGATCACCATTTCTATTCACCTTTGGATATCGCTGCAACCAAAATTTTTTTTTTTTAAATTAATTTTCATTCAATTCAATTATACTTTATTACACACCAAAACAGAACATACATTACTTATCATTATTATCAAAATAAAATCTGAATTTAGGATCTGGAGTGAGATTTTTGAAAATCATTCGTCGAAAATATCAACATTACTATGGAGATATGCATCTTTCTACTGCCGATTTGACTTTCAAAAATCAGACTTGAGGAGTGCGATTTTTGAAAGTCAAATCAGCAGTAGAAAGTTGCATATCTCAACAGTAATTTTGTCATTTTTAACTGCCGAGTTCAACGAATAAGTTTAAAAAATCGCACTCCTGCTTTTTAATATTTCAGACAATGGATTAAGATGATCACAGAAAATAAAATATGAGATACTTTAAAACTGTCCAGCACTACAGTCCTACAATCTTGTAAATACGACTACCTACACAATAGCCAATAGCACAGTTTTGATTAGATTTTGGCCCTTTTTCACTAGAGGCACAGTATTTATCTCTCATGGGTGCTGAAGCTGAAGGTCTAGTATTGTTGAGGCGTCGCGTTCATCGTCGCGAAGCGCCTGCGTGTTTAAATTAGCAGTTCACTCTAAACGTGCTAAGCTATGAACCTTGTGCAAGTGAGATAAATTTCAACGTCACTTCATTTCCGATCGTCTTGTGAGACAAAGCTAAAAATTAAAATTTATACTTTTAACTTAATTTTCGAGTTTAATTTGCCTCCTTTATGTCCGCGAAGACATAAATTGGTGGCCCATGAGGGGAACAAAAGAAGAACCAACAAATTTCAACAAAATTACTATCTAAATTGGAGCCGACCTAACTACGTGTCAGCCGACGCCATTCCGAAGTTCAAAGTTTGAGGTGCCCATGGATGCTGTTGTGGTCTGCAGCAGTTGAAGATCTAAGCTGAATCGAGCAGTGGTGCAGCCAAAGTATCACGTCGTGCAGCGCAGTTCTACAAAAGATAAGTGCCCTTCCTTTGTCCTTCCTACAATTTCCAAATTCCATTCAAAAATATTTCTAAAATACATTCAAAATTCATCATTTAATCATTAAAACTGGCTATAATCTAATCCACTTGCGTAATCAAAGGATTTAGCCCATAATTGCATCAAAAACAAGCTAATAATTAGTTAAAACTAAGAAAAATTCGCTAAGCGTTTTGTTGATGTACCTACGTTAAAATTATCAAAATCATTCTATCCATGATTCAACTTTAAAACATAGATTTAAAGGTGAAATTAAACTTTACTTTTTACTTATTGTTATTGTTCGAACTTAGATGAAAGTAAGAAAGTGTTCGAACGATAAATTTAAGCATAAATATTCTTAAACTTAACTATTGTATTGAATAGGTACTTACGTCTATTTACGTCTATTTACGTCTAAGAAATTGTATTGCATTTGAGCCAATTGCATAAAACAGTGTAATAGAAGTAACATTTAACTTGCCAAGACAAATTTATACCTACCATACAAAATAAACTCACGACCATAATCCCCTTTGGGGTGGTCAGAGCGTTGCTACAACTACTAAGTGCACTTTAAGCGTGCAGTTTTAGCAGGGTACACTTTGTAATTATAATATTGAAGGTTTCGGGGTGCAATGACGCATTTTATTCTGTATTTTCTTGTGATGACCCAATAATAAACTTTATTGATACCTAAACAATTGTTAAAGTATTTGGCCGACTATTCCAGGTTTGTTCACCGCTTCGCGGAGTTATCAGTTGTCAATCAGCTGTGCACGAGTAACGGTTCCCTGCCCAGCTGGTGTCGCCGAAGCGAGGAGCGAGCGTGAACTAGACAATTCATTACTTTGTTTGCTGTTTATCAATAACACACTAAGAAGTTGGTAGTTAAATTTACAAAGATAAATTCATACCTATTTTTGTTACGATGACTGAGACAAGTTCTAAACAGCGATTAAAGGAGCTAATAACAAAACGAAGCTCAATTAAGGGTCAAATAACTAAATTTAAAAACTATTTGAGTACTTTAACAAATAATCCCGATCTTTCTAATATTCAACTGGCCGAGCTATCGCTCAGGCTCGGTAGATTCGAAGCATTATCAACACGATTTGATGAGTTGCAAAATGAGATTGAGGTGTTGAATTCGGACAGTATTAGTGCAGAAGTTGATGAGCGTGATGATATTGAGCGAGAAATTATTGCTAATATTGCCATAGCAAAACCATTGATTGAGACGGGCAAAAATGATAATAGCTCAAACAATGACGTCACTCACTGTCATCACGACCACCAAGATGTGGGCTTGAAATTACCAAGTATACAAATTTCCAAATTCGATGGCGCTTATTTCCGTTGGTTGGAGTTTCATGATACGTTTGAGAATTTAATTCATAACAATAACCGTATCTCGCCAATTCAAAAATTTCATTATCTTATTTCATATTTGGAGGGCGATGCGGCTAGGATTATTTCAAACTTTGAAGTTTCTTCTGCAAATTATATAGAGGCATGGGATTTATTGTGCAGTCGCTATGACAATAAACGACTTTTAATAAATCATCACCTTAACTCACTATTTAATATAAGGCCGCTTCCACGTGAATCAGAAAAATCATTACGATTCTTGGTAGACCACGTGACGAAAAACTTACGTGCTCTGGCCAGCTTGGGTCAGCCAATAGACAAATGGGACGTGTTAATTATTTTCATGCTTTCCTCCAAGCTGGATAACTGTACACTTATGAAATGGGAGGAATATCGTAATTCTACGACAAGCGATGTTCCAACTTTAGAGCAATTCCAAAGGTTTTTGATTGATAGGGCAGACGTTCTAGAGTCTGTAAGCCGTAATAAAAACGATGCTAGTGCGTTATCTAAAAATGCACCGTCGACATCGCGCAGCCATTATGCGCCTAATAATCAAAAGCATGACAATACAAAGTCATTTGCTAGCGTTAATAATAAAGGTAATAGGAATAAGCCGCACACGCTGTCATTTCAATGTATCATTTGCAATGACAATCATAGAATTTATGATTGTTGCGTTTTTAAGGCCAAAGGAATTGAAGAAAGATTAGCTGAGGTGAACAAATACAAATTGTGCCATAATTGTTTGCGACAAGGCCATCCTGCGTCTGAGTGCCGAATGGGTCCTTGTCGTGATTGCAAGAAAAGACATAACAGTCTATTGCATAACCCAAATCCTATAAAGGATAATGGTGGTGGTGAGCAAAATGAACCGCTAGTTAACTTTTCAAGGCAAATGTCAGGACAAATACTTTTGTCTACAGCTATTATTGAAGTTTCTAATCCAAAAACAAATCAAAGGGAAAGAGTTCGTGCACTTTTAGATTGCGGAAGTCAATCTTCATTTATAAGCAAGTCGTTGATGGATAAATTATCACTAAAGTCCAATCCGATTGACGCACTAAAGGTCATTGGCATTGGCAATAATTGTACTAATAATGTGCACGAAACTTGTAACCCACAAATAAGCTCATTGAACAGTCAATTCAAAGTTATTTTGTCATGTTTAGTTCTAAATGAATTAACGGGTTGTTTGCCTAAGACCCCGATCAACATACAAGGCATAAAATGGCCAAAAAATATTAAGCTTGCAGATCCCACCTTTTATCAGCCTTCAACGATTGAGGTTTTGATAGGAGCCTAGACATATTTTGGGATATTTTGGGAAATGAGGAACGGGCTCTTGGTGCAGATAGTCCAAGCTTAAGGAGCTCTAAGCTTGGTTGGTTGATTTCGGGTAGAATAAATTCTAACAACTATCGTACAAAAAATGTTCACTGCAACCATGCCTTAATTTCTAATGATGAACAAGAAAACGTCAATAATATGCTCACAAAATTCTGGGACATTGAAGAGGTACCCGGCAAAAGGATTTTGAGTGAAAATGACAATAAGTGTGAAAAACATTTTGTGACTCATACTTACCGAGATGAGTCTGGCAGGTTTCATGTAAAGTTACCTTTAATAGACTCTCCAGATTGTCTTGGAGATACATATAAATTAGCAAAATCGCGATTTATAAATTTGGAAAAACGATTTAAACGAAATCCTAGTGTTAAACTGGATTACGCTAACTTTATTCAAGAGTATGCAGATTTAGGCCATCTTTCAAAGTCAAATGTTACTAAACCAAACATATCTTACTTTTTGTGCCATCATGCGGTCCTAAAGGTAGACAGTGAGTCCACCAAGCTGCGAGTGGTATTCGATGGTTCTGCTCCTTCCTCGTCTGGATACTCTTTAAATGATATTTTGATGGTGGGTCCAAATGTCCAGGATTCTCTCTTCTCCATTCTATTGCGTGCGAGGCAATATAAATTCTTGTTGACAGGCGACATCGAGAAGATGTACCGCCAAGTCGTAGTTGGCGCTGATGACCGCCAGATGGCGCTTAACGCAGACGATCGAGATGATCGTAACCTGCAGCTCATATTATGGAGAGGAGATGAGTCCAAACCCATCGAAACGTTAAAATTGAATACTCTCACTTACGGTACAGCAAGTGCGAGCTATTTGAGTACGCGTTGTTTGTGGCAGTTGGGGGAGGAGCAGAACGATGAAATGATAAAAAATATCATCCAGAAGGACTTTTACGTTGATGACCTCATAACAGGGGCTGATGATGATCGTCAATTGCAATATATTCAAAATTCTGTGTCTAAAGCCTTGAGTTCCGGTTGTTTTAATTTGCGAAAATATAAGAGTAATTCACCTAGTATTTTTAAAAATATTGACGTAAACTCAAGTGACAAATTAACATTCAGTGAATCATCGAGCACACTCGGTCTTGGTTGGACGCCGTCGAGTGATACTTTTCATTTTCCAATCAAAAATTTTCCAAAGGATAAGGCTGTTACGAAACGCCTTATCATGTCCAATTCATATAAAATATTTGACCCATTGGGTCTTTTGAGTCCGGTCGTGGTTCAGTCTAAAATGCTTTTACAGAGACTATGGCACGAAAAGGCAGATTGGGATCAGCCTGTGCCCCAGGAAATCAAAAATGACTACGAAAAGATTTCTGAAAACTTTTTATTCCTTCCAAAATTGAAAATTCCAAGGTTAGTGTTGTGTGATTCACCAAAACTAATTGAAATGCACTCGTTCAGCGATGCTTCTCAATGTGCCTATGGGGCATGTGTCTATATGCGATCTATTAGCTCCAACGATGGTGTCACTGTGAAATTGCTTTGCGCCAAGTCAAAGGTAGCTCCTTTGAAGCCCACGACCATTCCACGCTTGGAATTGTGCGCTGCTCTTCTCGCTGCTAGGCTTTGTAAATCTGTTATAGAGTCCATATGGTATAAACCGGGTCGTGTAGTACATTGGTGTGACTCGAGCATAGTTCTTGGGTGGATCCACAGCGACTTAACAAAGCTGAAGACATTTGTGGCTAATCGCATAAGCGAGATTAAGGAAGATACTGAGGCTTCATCATGGTGTTATGTGCCCACTGCATCTAATCCGGCTGATTTAATATCTAGAGGTGTGTATGCGCGTAAACTAATTTCTACTGATCTTTGGTAGTCAGGGCCATCCTTTCTGTTCAAAAATGAGTCAGAATGGCCAAATTTAAAATCAAATGATAATAATAATTTGCCAGAAATTAAATCAAATACCGGTATACTTGCAGAACCATTAATAAATTTTGAAAACCATTCATCACTTAACAAACTCCAAAGGTCATTTGCCTACGTCAAAAGATTTATATATAATTTAAAAAATTCATATAATAAACGTCTAGGTATTTTATCAGTGGATGAACTAAGAGAGTCCTTTAACAATCTTTGTGCTCTGGCTCAGAGCCAGTCGTTCCCGGTCGAGTACGATTTGCTAACGAAAGGCAAACCTTTAAGTGCTAGATCAAAGGTTTTATCATTGTCACCATTTTTGGACCCAGAAAATGTGATTCGAGTCGGTGGTCGACTGGATGCTTCAAGCTGCTCCTACGAGAGAAAGCATCCGATTTTATTGCACTCAAAGCATCGGTTAAATAAACTTGTTTTCGAGAGAGAGCACTTGAATCAAATGCATGCTGGTCCACAGCTATTATTGGCTGCGGTTAGGGAAACGATTTGGCCTGTAAGTGGAAGAATCTTGGCTAGACGCACTGTTAATAATTGTGTGAAATGTAGACGTGTACGAGGCAAGACTCTATGCCCTAAGATGGGCAGTCTTCCCTCTCAGAGGACAAGTGCTGACTTCCCATTTTTGTCTGTTGGCCTTGACTTTGCCGGGCCGTTTTATATTATTAACCGAAAGGGCCGTGGTAGTCGCGTAATCAAATGCTATTTGTGTTTATTTGTATGTTTGCGCTACAAGTGCATTCATTTGGAAGCGGTTAGCGACTTATCAAGGGATGCCTTTATTATGACTCTCAAAAGATTTGTATCGCGTAGAGGCAAATCAACGGAGATCTTCTGCGACAACGGACGGAATTTCGTTGCTGCAGCAAAGGAGATTGGTAATTTTTTAAAGCAAAACGTTGTACCTCTGTCTGATTTTGCAAGTCAGCAAGGTGTAAAATTTGTGTTTATTCCTACGTACGCTCCTCACTTTGGCGGCATCTGGGAGGCTGGTGTGAAGTCAGCCAAGTACCATTTAAAACGCGTCATTGGACAAAGCCATTTAACGTTTGAGGAAATTTCGACATTGTTTACGCAAGTGGAGGCGATACTAAATAGTCGTCCCTTGTGTCCTTTATCCTCCGATCCTAACGACTTCCTCTCCCTTTCACCAGGGCACTTCCTTATTGGAAGACCGCTGACTGCGCTGCCGTCACCAGCCTTAGAAGATACAAACGAGACCAGATTACATCGTTATGCTCGGGTAGAAAAGATCCGACAGCATTTCTGGCAAAGGTGGCAGAAAGAATACGTATCAGAGCTGCAGCAGAGAACGAAATGGAGAGTAAACACCGCAAACCTAAACATAGGTGACCTTGTCCTGCTACAAGAGGAACAGCTGCATCCACTGAATTGGCGCCTTGGCCGTGTTGCACGCTTGTTTCCGGGACCCGATGGGCTGTCGAGGGTTGCAGATGTCAGCACCACAAAGGGATGCGAGCGACGACCCCTGATGAGACTGTGTCCGCTGCCTACAGCTGAAGAACTGAAGAGTTGAAAGGTGGCTTTCAACGGGGCGGAAGATGTTGAGGCGTCGCGTTCATCGTCGCGAAGCGCCTGCGTGTTTAAATTAGCAGTTCACTCTAAACGTGCTAAGCTATGAACCTTGTGCAAGTGAGATAAATTTCAACGTCACTTCATTTCCGATCGTCTTGTGAGACAAAGCTAAAAATTAAAATTTATACTTTTAACTTAATTTTCGAGTTTAATTTGCCTCCTTTATGTCCGCGAAGACAAGTATGATTGATTTTTTTACTTGCGCATGACTCAGTTTTTCTCTATATTACTTGTCGCAGCAAGGGCGACATTGGCTCGATAAAAAGCGCGGGGAGATGTGATTTTCTATGCAGCGAAGGGTACAAGAGAAATCATACTAGAAATGCATCACCCACGTAGTTGGCTTCCCTGAATAAATTCTTTACACTTACCATTAAGAATTTAGATACCAATTCGTTGTTATTATTGTCATCTTCTGTCCGAACATAATAGTTGCTGAGCGTTCCATCGTACAAATCTAAGCGACACTCGTATTTTCCTTTAGACCTAAACCACATAAAATATACACTATTAAAACACTTTAACATCCAAATTTACTTACCTACTGATCAAATAAAACCTACTTATGACTTCAAAGCTTCGTATGACTTTCACTCAACGAAACTCATTCGTTGAACTCAGCAGTTGAAAATGTCAAAATTACTATGGAGATATGCATCTTTCTACTGCTGATTTGACTTTCTAAAATCGCACTCCTGGATTATGATTATGATTTTAGACATTTCCTACTGCTGATTTGAACGTGTGAGTTTTAAAAATCGCAATCCCGGTCTGCAGAAATTTAAAATAAAACTCAATAGTCAAGTCAATAGAAACAGTAGCCAGGCAAAGGAATATCTCATTCATCGTAACTCTGCAACTTTCAGTATTTTTCAAGTATCTAACTCAAGAAATAATGAATAGAAAAATAAGCAAATATATAAGCTTTGAATAACATAATCTCCAAAAGGTTTTCGAATGTTGGTAGTTAGCTTAGAAAAAATAAGACTAACCTTTGTTTTAACCATACTTCAAAAGGTTTTACAATTACGGTATCGAAATTTAGGTAATCCCCTTTCATGTGATATTTGGTAGGCCATTTCAACTCTGAAAAATATAGCATAGTATTAAAATTATTTAGAGTACCTATAGAATAGGAAAATCCTGACCTCATTTTTTACTGAGAGATGTCAACCCTAGTTTTTAGGGTTCCCAAAGAGTGAAAACGGGACCCTATTACTAAGCCTGTCCGTCCGTCCGTCCTACCTATTTAGGGCTGTAACTATTGAACCGTAATAGCTAGACAGTTGAAATTTTCGCAGAACATGCGTTATTACGAGGGATTTGTTACGATGGGATCTGGTACTAATATTTAATGAAATTCTTACCCAAACCATAATTATATTGAAAAGTCCACGTCAAAAACAAAATGCTGACCGAAGGATTCATTTTGTCGTCAATCCCTCCGTTAGTTGAACTCTAACTAATTTTGAGTTAGTCCACTCTGATCACTATCAATTTATTATTATCGCTAAACGTTGGTGAAAATTACCTTAAACGAGTACACATTATTATAAAGAAACTTGCATACTGACTGCATCCTGACAAAATAGGAATAAAAACCTGCTAAATGACTTGATATCGGCGATATGATTATAATCACGTGAGATAGAGTGAGAAATTGTGTGATTAGAGATCGATGTCAATTGAAAGAAGATGTTGTGACAAGAATAGAGAAGGGTATGCTTCGTTGGTTTAGGCATGTGGAGAGGATGAGTGATAGCAGATGTACGAAAGAGATATATGGAGCTAAAGTGAGTGGAAGTGTCGGCAGAGGGCGCCCTCGTAGGACGTATTCTGATCAAATCGGTTGCGTCCTAAAAAAAGAGGAGGTGCGGAGTACTCGAAACCGACGGGCATGTATGAAGAGATGTATGGATGTGAATGAGGCAAAAGAGGTATGTAAGGATCGTAGTATATGGCGCGCTCTGGTCTCTGCCTACCCCACTGGGAAAGAGGCGTGACGTTATAGAACATTATAAGAGGGGTTAGTAATGCAAAGTAGCGCATTTGCTTCGGAGACGGCTGTCGCCACTCGTCTTCCCGCTCACGCCGCGCGCCTTATGGTGTTATGCAAATCATTGCATAACCTGTGGCGACACGTTCCACGCCTACTTTGCACTTCTAACCCTAATTATAATCTAATTATAATCATCATCTGAGTTCGTCTTGCGAACCCAGCACTATGTTCAGAAATGTCGTCGGACCAGACATTCTGAGTTAAGCGATGCATTTTGATGTTCTGAACGCCTAGGTAAAGCTCCGGCGGCGTTGGTTATGTGCGAAGTAGTAATGGGATCTGTCAAATCGATCGCAGCGCCCGGGGTGGCAGAAATGTGTACTTTTGTTGGACAAGCTGTGTAAAATATGCTTGAATCTATGCACACACTAAGTCAACACGAAATCTCCAAAACTATAAAGACTACAAACTTAAAATTTGGCATGGAAGTTTCTATTGGCATCTCACTAAAAAGGGTTTTAAAAAAAAATCCAAGGGTGTGAAAACCGGGATAAAAGTTTGTACGGAAATTGGAACTGCAAATTTCGTGGATTCTAGCAAAATAGGTAGGATTGTAAATTTTTAATATCGATTATGTTGCTAATTTCTTTAGTTTTTACATTATTTTATTATAAAATAACAAACTTTTAACTAACAAATGTTACATAAAATAATTCACGGCGGTCTGACAACGGCTGTAACTCCTAAACCGACTGAAGTTCATCTTATCTCTAATACTATATTTTGATTTTACCGCCCTTTCGGTGGACGACGTACTGTATTAGTCTCTCACTCGCACTCACTAAGCATACATGTGCTAGCCTCTTCTAGTCAGTGCGATCTCGTTTGTAAGTCTACAGAGTGTGGTATTGGCTGTGTGCACGACATTAGCGCCCCTAGCGGTGTCGGACCGCCGTGAATTATTTCAAGTAACATGTTAGTTAAAAGTTTGTTATTTTTTATGATAAAATAATGTACAAAGTAAAGAAATTAGCAACATTATCGATATTAAAAATTTACAATCCTCCTATTTGCTAGAATCCACGAAATTTGCAGTTCCAATTTCCGTACAAACTTTTATCCCGGTTTTCACACCCTTGGATTTTTTTTTTAAAACCCTTTTTAGTGAGATGCCGATAGAAACTTCCATGCCAAATTTTAAGTTTGTAGTCTGTACAGTTTTGGAGATTTCGTGTTGAGTTAGTGTGTGGATTTGCATAGATTCAAGCATATTTTACACTGCTTGACCAACAAAAGTACACATTTCTGCCACCCCGGGCGCTGCGATCGATTTGTCAGTTCCCATCACCACTTCGCGCATAGCCAATACCTACTTAGCAGAATTAATAATTACTAAAGTCCGGCCGCTGAAAGATTGCGTTTGACAGTTACCATAAAATTGTAAAAAACTGAATGAAAATATTGTTTACCTGTGCTCACTCTAGTACACAGGGCACTAGCTGCCCTTTTAAGTTCAAAAAGCTACTAAATAATGATCGGCATTTATAGTTTTCATTCAGTTTTTTACAATTTTATGGTAACTGTCAAACGCAATCTTTCAGCGGCCGGACTTTAATATCGTGTAAGCTCTCTAATAACAGATGATATTAAACCAGTGGAATAAAATGTGATACATTGAACTTGATAAATAAAATCAGTCGATTTTATCACTTTTGTATTTTTCGTTGATTACCTATAGGTAGCACCTAATTAGCAGAAACGCCAATTCTCTGATAACTATTATTTTCAAAATTCGTGATTTTTGTCTCATTACGGTGAGATTTTTGATTTTAAGGTTTTTGTTGACTTTTTTAACTTTTACATAAACATTGTAATATCTAATTGTATGTGTGTTAGCGGGCACAAAATATCATCTATAGTCGTAGTTATTGAGAAAAATATTATTGTTTTTTTAAAAGCCACCGAAATGAAAAATCTATGCACCGAAGTGATAAAAGTATACAAATAAAAGCTTCTATTTTTCTACATTAACATGCTTTTTTTGTTAAATACAGAAGAATAGTTAAACACGAAAAGATCAAGAGCGATAGGAGCGTGCTCGATGCTCCCCAGCTTTGTAATTGGCTAAAATTGTAAATTGATGTGTAAGTAAAATTTTGGAGCTAACGAAGGAAGCTTGAAATTTCTCTGCACAATGATTCGGTTTTTGAATGGTTTACTAAAAATGATTCGAAATTAATTCGGTGGGGATTTAAAGGGCATTTTAGTCCACCGAATCCACCGTAATGATAAAAGAAAGATAATTCTACATTATCTGAAAAAGTACAATGTTGATTATAATATCAACACTATTCAAGAGAGTTGTATACATGAAGCACATACAATATACAGATTTTAAACAAAATGAACAATCAATAGATGAAATAGAACGGCAACCGAAATGAAGATGTTTTTGTCCCCATACCACCGAAATGACTTTCTTATGTCTTTTATGTGAAGCTGTAGTATGATGCGACTAGTGCGTCTGCGCCTAACTCTAAAAGCGAGGAATAGGACGCATAAACGCATTCTGGACAGAGCTATACAAGAAAAACTTTAAGTCCACCGAAATAATATTGTGTCGCGGGACAGATGTACTCGTATTTATAGTTGTCAGAACTTTTACAGGATAGTTAGCTGAGCAATGATGTCTGCTTTTGATAATATAGTTATATGTCAATTAAGTTACGGTAGACGTTCATCTGAATAATAAATAGTTTTCAGTTACAAGACAAATAATAATACAAAAAGTGTTGCGGACAAGCCACCGTAATGATAAAACGGGCCTTTAATTTTTTTTCTCTGTTATAAATAAGATTCTTAGCTTAATTAAACTCAATGAAATTATGCAGAAAAAATCTAGGAACCAATCTCTATGCCTGTATCGTGTCCGATTTTCGTTAAAATGTACAGTTTCAATTCAGTTTCAGGATTATTTTAAGATTTATATGGAAATCTTTGAGGCACTGTAACTTTAAAACTGTACATTTTAAGGAAAATCTGACACGATACAAGCATAGAGATTTGTTTCTAGATTATTTCTGAAAAATTTCATTGAGTTTTATCGGTTAGTATTGAAAATATCACTAGACTTCGTTTGTATGGAGCGCGCCAACAGTAATATACCCTTAATTAGTCACGTTAAGATTTATTATTGTCTTACAACGTCCAAGATAAGGGTTTCCCGACGAACGATTTTCTGAAAGGAACGCTTTTCTATCCAGTCATTTGGAACTTTTCTTTATAAAGTGGCTTTCGGAAAATCCCATTAGGAACGGGATCGGAGAAATAAACTGCACGAATAAAAATGAGAAAACTGAAAAGTCGTCTTCTCTAAATATTTAAACGGAAATCTGTCAAGGTACCGACAGTGGCGTAGCGTATGTTTTTACCGCCCGGGGCACAGACTGATTTCGCCGCCCCCTTACCTAAAAAAAAACTCGACTTTTCTCTGCTCTACGAATTGGTTATAGACAAAGACAGAGCTCAATCAATTTATATATATTTTTCCCGAATTTGCCGCCGACACAGATATTGATTTCTAGATTGTGTTAACAAAATTTAATTAAATTAAATAATGTTCAAACTGGCCGGATGTTCTGTTTGTATGGGGCGTGCCGGAATTATATCCTCTTGAGTATAACTAAGTATGAATCGCTTAGCGGAAGAATGAGGAAAACATTATGGTATACTATACAGGTTTTTGTTCGCACAAATTGAGTTCACTTACGGTATCTTGGTATGATTATCAAGTATTTAAGGCGAATGCAATATACTTTTCGTCAAAACTGTTAATACCACAGCTTCGCTATGGATTTCTGGGTAAGTATGTAAAACGTAAATCGATTTTCTTAAGAGGATAGACCCAACAAACGAAGTTTCGTCCTAGTTTCAATTAAAGTCAATTCCATTTTGTAAAACACGATCTGGCAACTAATTTCTATGTTGGTATTTTGTCAATAGAATTAGTCTTTTTTTTTAATTACTAACAAAAAGATCATGCCCAAAATTATCTGAAAGTTAGGCTGAACTTGCGTCTGGCCAAATTATCACCTAAAGATAGGGCATGTACACACGGCGGCAGATCAACCTACCCATAGTTGAACTCTATGTTCATGGACATAATGTCCAACTATGGGTAGGTTGATCTGTCGCCGTGCGTACTAAGCATTATTATAACACGAAAATCGTTAAATGTTTGATGGGAAATACAAGTATTTAAAAATTCTGAATTAAAAAAATAGATAGGTAATAAAAACAAAAGCATTCATTCCTTACAAAAAATTACTATAAAATTGTATTTAATTTTTAAACCCCCATTCCCACAGGGCCAAAAATACATATATTTGAAGGGATTCATAACTCAGACCAAATGTTTTTGTTAAATGACTGATGATGACGCATCTCAGCCTAGAACATAGATCGAAAAACGAGAAAAAATTTTTGACCTTCCATAGGAAATTGCGGATCGGTTTCCATGGGACAACCATAAATCTTTATCGTTCGTGATTTATCGTGAGACGAGGCCTTTGCCCTGCAGTGGGATCCTACAGGCTATATCTTTCTGTAGGTACTTATACCTACGTACTTTTATTGCTAAATACAGGGTCTTAGGGTAAACAGTTGCATTACTTTAAGGGGTGATTGTACCCATGATATTGAAAAACGTCCCCAAAGGAACAAAGAGAACATCGCAAAAAAAATTTCTACTTTTCATTTAAACGTTCGATCAGCTAAGTGCATTTAATATGGAATCCAAAAAATTTGTTCCTTCTTTCCTATAGGTTTCTTAAGGAAAGTTGTTCAGTATCACGGGTACAATCACCCCTTTAAGTAATGCAACTGTTAGTCAAAGTCAAAATTGTTTATTCAAAATAATATCACATAGATAACTTTTTGACGTCATGTTTTTGAATCTACCACCGCGTCGGAAGGTGTTCCGTTGTAGAGAAGATGCGGCCAGAAACTCTACAACACACTTATTTTAAACAAAACAAAATATACAAAGTACAATTACATAAATTCAATATTAAATTACATAGAGTAACATTGTCAAGACCAGACATTTTGGTCATTCAAATAATCATCGAGTTTATAGTAACCTTTTTTACAGAGGACTTGTTTAACATGGGACTTAAACTGTTTGTCCGTCAAGTTAAGAATATTCTCTGGTATCTTATTATAATAACGTATACATTGCCCCATGAAAGATGTGTTTACCCTAACACCCTGTATAGCTAACTAGTTACTGCAATAAATTTCGTCTTATTTTTCAGGTCACCGTCTTCATAATCACAGCATCTCTGCAACTCATAGCATCAGCTCCAAAAGCTCTTCAGCCTTTCGAGCAAACGATGCTGGAGAAACTTCACAAACCCTGGTTTACTCCTGACAAATACGACCAGGAATATCCTAGGAAAGGGGAGGGGAAGTGCAAGGGAGGACCGTGCAAAGTGAAAGAGCAGAGTTGTGAGGATTGTCAGTATGCCGTGCCAATATTTGACGAGGACTTTCTTGAAAAAATAAAAGGTAGATGAACCTACGTGAAAATGTTTTTTTTCCACCTTGATAAAATAGTAATCCATCCTGATATAAGTTGTTAGTTGCAGGAATGCTTTGAACGGATCGAAGGTTCACAAAGTTATGTTATAAATATAAAATGATGTAGGTTCTTGACCACCCCGCAAGGGATTATGGTCGTGAGTTTATGTATATACTTATGTATAAATTTAATATGAAAGAGTGTTAGTCGAACTTCACCTAAAGCTAACAATAAAAGTAATCTTCAGGAATGTAAAATATTATAAACAAAAAAACTATAAGTGTAGTGTATCGCTCGCATGTACTTACAAACTGTCATTATGTAATTATAGATAAGTGCGTATCGACAAAAAACTGTTCTGCAGTTTGGCGAATTTGTATTTTATTTATAGCAGTTGTAAGAATGAAGTTAAATAAATAAAAAATAAAAAAAAAACAGTTGCGTAGCGAAGGGGGGCAAATTCGGGAAAAATATAGATTGATTGAGCTCTGTCTATAACTAATTCATAGAGCAGAAAAAGTCGAGCTCGCTTCGCTCGCTCTAAGGCTGAGATTCAGAGACGATTTGTAAGTCATAGTTCGGACTCCCGTATGTCAAAATCCATACATTTTCGCCACGCTTAGCTCGAGCTAAGACCAAAAAAATCGTCTCTGAATCTCAGCCTAAGTTTTTGTTTTAATTACTGAGTCTACTCATAATCCTAAAGAGTTCTGTCTGACCATACAGCTAAGAGCTTGAAATTTTGAGCACCACGGCTCAAAATTTCAAGCTTGCTTCGCTCGATCGATATCTAGCTTTTACTTAGGCTACTTTGCAAATGTTTTGTACGTTAAAAGCTCTGGCTCTAACCGATTCGTATTGAGGAGAAAAGTCGAGCTCGCTTCGCTCGTTCTGATAACGTTCTATTTTTGCATAGATAAAGCAATGCGATGACTGACCACAAACCGAATCGATGTGCAACAAAATTTCGAGCTCGCATTGCTCGCTCTGTTATTTTTTGTACAGTTAAGATCGGTTTTTGCCCCGAGCGGCAGAAACCCACGCTACACCACTGTGACAATCCCGAATGGGATTGCGGTCGTGAGTTTATACAACGTGTTCATGAATAAGCGCAAAACCTCATACACCCCAACTGATTTACAACAAAATAATTAGATTGAAACAATAATTTCATTATTTTGATAGTTAAAATTTAAAGTTATTCGCATTTTAAGTTTCGACTCAAAAATGATTTGTTATCATTTCTGCAATGAATGAAAACGTTAACGAACTTATGAATACATTTTAAGAATCTTGTTTTGGTTGTAAGTAGGGTGAGTGTGCCCGTGCGGTGGGTTGACATTGGGTCCATTAAGTTTTAAATTTTACAAACAAATTATTTAATATTTTGAAAAAAATTACCTATGTTGAAACCATGATAATTCGATTCTCCTCTCGATTCTAAACAAACTACTTTCTAGTTTTGCGTTAATTCATTAACACGGTGTATATGTATATGTATGTTGATAGATACCTAAAACTACGTTTTTAGTAGGTACTTATTCCATTATCTTATTACTATGAAAATACACACAAAGTTATTAGGTTATCGGCTACAATAACGTAAAAAGCAATAATAGGTAAGTAAGCATACCTAAATAAATTGCTCTTCTTTTTTTTATAATGTCTTTAACGGCTCTGGATACTAGTCCTTTTGAGCCACTCGTTATTTTTTTCTTTATATTCTTTATTTTGATGATGGGATGATAGATGACGATGAATCTGTGGTCGATTTCGT
This sequence comes from Agonopterix alstromeriana, assembly GCA_963924505.1. NCBI lineage: Eukaryota > Metazoa > Arthropoda > Insecta > Lepidoptera > Depressariidae > Agonopterix > Agonopterix alstromeriana. The sequence goes on from OZ004683.1 coordinate 11,075,943, forward strand.
AAGCTCGCGTGTTGCTGCCAAAATGACCATATACGAGTTAACTTGAACCAAAACTTATGTTCTGTTATCGTATTTATTTGAGATTCCGGTTACGTCGGTCGCTTTACGCAACTTTTTGGTACACAATCCGCACGAAATTATGTCATAAATATCACTAAAACATTTTTTTTACGAATTTCAAATACGATGAAACACAGCAAGAGCAATGGCGCCAAGCTATGTGAGATTGTGAGACCGAATCACACGCAACCTTGCCAACTCAATAGCTTGGTAAAAAAGAATGTGAAAAATATGTCTTCCTACCTACTTTTCTTTGAAATTAATGTTACGTAAGTATATTATAGGTGACCCTTTTATTTGAGTTTTTCTTAGCCCGAAAATAAGAAACCGAATTGGCAACACTGATCACAGAAAAATATTTAACCTAAAATAATATCTGTGTATTTAATTTTGTTTTAATTGATCTGAGATATAATTAGAGATATAATTAGTTAGGTACCTACGAACCTAAAGTTAAAAAAAAGAGCAGAAGTTTTCGAATTTTATGAATCACAATAACATTAAAAATAAATTGTTAACTAAAATTTAAGATAATTAAGCGATAATCTAAGAATTAAGCACAACACTCGTTGTCATTCATAACATAACATACCTAACTGAGATCCAACTAATATTAAAATCTTAAAAACAACTGCTCAAGAACTAGATAAGTGAAATGAATGAATGGTATGGCAAGTATGACAATGTACAAAATCATTCATTCATTTCAATTTCAGTACTACGTAATTTACGTTTTGCAAAAATAGTGTATCAACTTGTAGTAAACATTGGGGGTTTATTCGTGTTTTTCTCAGTTTTCATTGGTAACTTTAGTAAAAGCGGTACCTACTTAGGTACTTTTTACATTAGGTACTTACGTACCTATTTTCTTAATTTTTCTGTCATAAATAAAATAACTAGATTGTGTTTTACAAATCAGTTTCCAGAGTTACGGTACGTATGTTGTATTCTTTGTATTGTATTGTTTTCGGTGTATAAATAAACAATCTTGCATAAAAACTTGTAGATAGGTAACTAGGTATCTACCTAACTTAAAGTTTGGTTGTATACCTTGATTGTATAAGATTGATGTTGAATGAATGAATTAACCGAAGAGTTCATAGAAAATATTGAAGTTAGCTGTGAAAATAAAGTTCATTTTGGGTTGTTTGGAAATGATATCTCAATTTAGGCTAGAGACTCTCTTTCTTATATTGTGATTTAGGCCAACTTGTGGGTTGGTACCTTTGATTAAATTAAAATGAGAAGATAGGTGACGTTCTTGCATTACATACTCGAAAAATGGACCTCCTTTTCATGTATCTTACAAGTGAAAATTAATGCCGTGTGATTTGTTTTTTCTTTTTGATTTTGAATGGTTTGTACGAGTAAAAGCACATGAAGGCATTGTGGTATCTTTATTCCGCCTAAAATAACTCATTCATGCAATGCCGCTCGTATTGCAACTCAGAAAATTAGGAGACGGGGGCTCAATTTATGCGGTCCATACACTGTAGACCAGCCACCTATCTTCCTATTTTAATTTAATCAAAGGTTGGAACATTTTGTAGTTAGAATAAAACTTCATGTCATAGACTTACCTTTGATACAATGTAAAAATTAAATATAATTAGTTGTTAGTTGTAGAGCAAAGTTTCTCACCACCTCGTGGCTCGTATAATATTCGTGAGATTATGTAGATGTGATGATGATGATGATGACGTCATCCTTTATAAGGAAAACAACATTGCAATAGGTAGGTATAATGTAACGCGTTACCGGAAAGCCGATAAAACATTTTAATATGTGACATTGTGACTGTTGCAACTTTCCTGGAATAACAATAAAACTTTGCTTTGTACGCGCCTACTATTATACGGGGTGTTACAAAAATACAAATAAACTGAACAACTTTCAGTATGGGAACAACATCGAAATAGGGAAAAAAATCTGATGTTCCATATAAACTAGAAATCTACTCTAGCTAACAGCAGATTTTTTTTTCGCGGTTTCGATGTTGTTCTCATAGTGAAAGTTGTTCAGTTTGATGGTCTAAACAACCCCCTTAAAAGTTTTAAATATTTATTTTTACTTTTGTAACACCTTGTATAGGATGTAAGGAAAAGTATCATTAACCCTTAAAATACTATACTCATAACCATCAAACTGAACAACTTTTACTATGGGAGCAAACCTGTTACAATAAAAAAACTGGACAAGTGCGAGTCGGGCTACTCGCGCACCACGGTTCGGTACCACACCACCACACAAAATATTATTAACTTGCAAAAAGTTTTGTTTTTTCCGAGACCTTTAGCGCAAGACTGACTCATACTTGGCCGGTTTTTATTATTTGTTGTCATACTGTAGAGTTTGCTCTATAATCACACCGAGTTTGTCGCTTGTATGTATTACCGTTTTAACGACAGAGCGAGAAGAAAAAACGTAGCTAAAAACTAGTTTCTTGTGGGAGGTCCAAACCGAATATTTCTTTAATCCCAAGTACCAATGAGTTTTCGGAATTTATGTACGATTTGTAACACCACTGGTTTTTCGGTGAAGGAAAACATCGTGAGGAAACCTGCATGATTCAATTTCGAGGCATGTATTGTACCCACTGTCCATTATGTGGCGACGGGCTCACCCCCCGTCAGTGTGACGGGACAGAGTTTTGGTACTACTGGTGAAACGTGGACTAACCCCTCGGGGAATATAGTCGTGATCATATGCTAATCCCAAGTATACGTGTAAATCTAAAACATAATATTAATGTTACAGGTTACAACATAATGTTTTCTGGATTATATGCTAAAGCTACACTTGAAATTACAGGTAAAAACACCAACAAGATGAAAATAACAGGAAACTCATTGGGTAAGAGACAGAAAAAACTAAATGATAATGTGAACGAAGCAGCGACAAACAACGTAGACTTCGATGAAGTTAAAGCGCAAGATGAAGCAGATGACCTCGACAAACTGTTCAAGATCGACTTAGCTTCCAAGTATAAGAACGTTGACTACATCATAGAAGTGCTGAAGTGTGGAGATAGCTTGTACGTTACACGAGCACTCAAATGTACTTGGCTGTATAACGATGAGTACATCAACTTCATCAACCCTGATTATCTTCATCAAAACCTCATCCCGTTCATGTCCGAGAAAATGAAGAAGAAGATGCTAACAAGTATATCAATGCACGTCAGGGATGAAAGCAGAGCAGCCAGTTTTTACACGTACTGTAAAGTCACATTAAAGCTGCCCCACTTTGCAGAAAAATTCTTAATGTTTACATCAGAGTCCTTCAAACTAAACTTGATCAACAACGATGTTCCATCTCTGAATATAATACGAAATAGTGAAGACAGTTTGCGAAATTTCCTTGGTAATTCCTTTGAACTGGTAGATGCATATTTATGTAAAGTAGAAGAGGCACGGCACGATTGTCTGTATGCACTTCGACACCTGTACTTGATATCTGAAGTCAAATACTTGGAACTGCTTGAAAAATATTACGTTAAAGATGAAACAAAATGTAAATTCACAAAACGCTTTGGACTGCGGACATCAAAGGACATAATAAAGAAGCACAAAGATAGATTTAATAATCACATTCTCCTGTATGCAAAAATCCTAAACATTAGCAAGATCGTCAAATATACCACTACAGATGAGGCCAAAGAATACGCAGCTCGATTGCTTCCCAACAAATGTTCCACGTTCTGGGATATCAACTTCTGTGAAACGTACGATTTCATCATCAATATTGTACCAGTCGAAGATAGATACAAATTCATCAAAACAATATTTAAAGAAAATTATATCGACGAAGAGTTTGAAATGGACATTAAGTTCTACAATCTAAAGTACTACAAACTACTAAATGTATACGAGAGAGAAGCGTGGGCATTACGTCATGTTAGGGAGAAGAAAGAACTTTTCGGCATTGGAGAAGATTTCAACTGGTACAAATTTGTAAATTTTAACAAAGCTTTTGCAGAAATAAAGAAATATATTACTGCTGTTCCAGACTCACATCATGACGTAAGTAAGTTTTTTATAGTTCTGGTTGAATCAACTCGAAACCAACAAGACATAGAAAAGCTATTAAATTATTTTTACAAAAACTATGCCAACAAAAATGTTTATTGCACAAGAAAATTCTTAAACAACGTAACTGAAACAACGGACGTGTATGATTTTGATAGTAAATGCTGGGATATATTCGAAAAACTTATATTCACCTTGAGTGATGTATACAATTTGGACATCCATGATATAAACGAGGATGAAGAATTAAGATACATCGGACTGTTTTACCACATGCTGCATAAGAAAAAACTTCCTGATGCTTTACGAAATTTCATGCATACAGAAGCTTGTTTTTGGGGTATCAAAAGGTCAGAGAGTTTTGGTAAACTTAATGAAGAAAGACAACATAAAATTTACGAATATGTGCTTCAGTTCAATGTTGATGAATTAAACGAATATGAAAACCAAACGTACGATGATGGCGTTAGAGAGTCGGTTTGGCCTCATATATATTTTGTTACAGAGTTATTGAAACTGTATGGGAAAAACGAAGAAAGAGACTGTCCGGAAATTGTTAAGAAATATATGAAGTTGGGACATGATTTTTACAACCAAAAAAGTCCAATGTTCACCCATAATGATTTGCTGCGTTATCTCAAAGAAGATACTGATATAATCGTCAGCAAGTTTCACTTAATGGAACACAACACTATTGAGCGCAGTGTCCGGAGATTTAAACTCAACAAATTTCTGAGTAAACTTAAAATCTACTTCTCAAACGATTTCGCCCAAGAAATTCTCGAGTTCTTTATAAATCTGTTTTCACATAGTCGATATGTTTTTCGTCCAAAACGCCTAACGTCTGCTGTTGTATTTGCTATATTCCATTTAGCGGATAAAGATTACAAACGTGAATTTATGGCAGAATACATTCCATCAAATGGTATAGTAGATGAGTACCCGTATACAATTTGCTACAGACGCGAAGCAATACGTCGTTTTGCTTGCTACTCCCGTCCTCCCATTCCTCTCTCTGACCTTAAGCCCTTCATACTAGAAAAACAATTAAAGTTCAACTTGCCAATGTTAAATTACTACATGTCGAACCTTCCTCTGCCTTTTTTGATGGAATTCGTAGAAACACTATTAAGTTTCCCTGTACCTATACAGACTCATGGTATACGGCTGGCGTTCAGATTGTTCGACTCTGAAAAACTAAAGCAACATATTGTCGAAGCTTGGGGTAAGTCAAAGGACGAATCTATGCGAAAGGTCATCTATACCTATTTACATAAACACCTAGCTGATAACGATGACAAGTCACAGAATGATCTTTTTGAAGTTTTGAAAACATTTACTTTGGATTTGAGTGAAAAGGAACATATAGATGTAATAAGTCTCATGTTAGACGGTGACAGAACACCAGCAAATCTCAGAGGAAAATATTTAGAAGTGGTTTGGGAATCCTTTGCTAAATTCAAAGATAACGCAGAGAATATCGTACGTAAGGTGACAACCGTGAACAACATGAATCGAAATTACCATTTGATAGATAAAGGTTTTCTAAAGACATTTATTACTGAAAATGTTTATACGATTCTGAGCGAAACGTTTGTTTTTACAACATCCAATCACTACTATCACAGCGTCCTGTGTCATTTACACAAAGCTAAATGGGATCTAGCAGCAACTTACTTCGTTAAACTAAATGACGATGAAGAAACTATGCAATGGATTTTGGAATCATTAAAATGTATACTGAAACAATTCAGGGAAATGTGGAGTTTCGTTGATGATACAAAAAATGTTCCTGCGACATGTTTCGGCTTTATTCAAACTCTAACTGTTAAACATTTTGAATGTGAACGAGAAAAATGTGTTAAGAATATTCCTATATTTGAAACTGTTTTGAAAGAATTGCAAGATTCATATCCTTCCCGTGACATATACATGTTAGAATGGAGTTTAAGATTAACTAATATTGCAAACAAAGCACTTAATGAAGACAATCTGCAACACATTGCTTCTATTTTCGGAAAAGAACTCGGCAATTTGGTGAAAGAATCTGTCGATTCTAAAACATTTTACAGCAAAATAATTACTGCAATAGGCAGTGGACTTTCAAACTTAACTGGAGGGAATTGCGGTTCGGAAAACGATCAAAAAGAAGCAGATTCTACAACTTTATACACATCTTTCTATAGTAGAATAGTTAATGTTATACATAATAGACTTTCATATATAGCTGCAGTGATAGAAAGCAATTTGGAAACGCTGTATGATCTGCATGCTCTAGTGGGTATAGAGTTACTAGAATTCGGGATATTGGAGACAGATTTGCTGGCAACAGAAATGCTATCTTTTAACTCCTTTAAGTCAAGTGATTATCACACTTATCTATTGGCAAAACTTAAACAGCTTGAAAGCAATGAAGTTAAAAGTTTAGTTCAACAGAAATGTTTAGATGGCGGTTCTAAGTTTTCTTTGCCTGTTAAGAAAGAGGATTCTACTTTAGTTTACAACAAAGGAATGGACAGTACACTTGTATTTGAATTGGACTAGACTGTCAATGAGGAAGTTATTATAAAATTAATGCAAGTTCGATGCTTTATACAACGTGTTAATGAATTAACGCAAAACTAGAAAGTAGTTTTTAGAATCGACTTATCATGGTTTCAACATATATTTTTTAATATTAAAATTTGCCTACTGAACTCGTTCTCAACCTACCCACAGGTACACTCACCCTTCTTACTACCAAAACAAGACTCTTAAAATGTATACATGAGCACATTAGCGCTTTCATTCATTGCTGAAATGATAACAAATCATTTTTGCCTGAAAACTAAAAATTCGAATAACTTTAATTTTTAACTACCAACATAATTTGTTTTGCGTTTATTCATTAATACGTTGTATAAGTTGGTTCCTCAATAAATCATTAATCTGTAATTGGTCTTTAATTATTTATTTGATTGTTCTAATAAAGATTAAAAAATAAACAACATAAAAAACTATCCTCATTTTGGTCTAATAGGTATTATATTTTAGTGCCTTATTCAGTTCAACGGCTAGCTGTAAAGACATAAAATAAAATAATAATGTTTTAAAAAATAGCAAAAAGACAAATTACATTTAATTCTGGGTGTAAAATATAATACATAAAATTTTTAAGGGGTGTTTCAGACCATCATACATCCATTAAACTTCGAAATTGCGAAGCTATTTGATGTTTCATAGAAATTGTCAAGTGTCTGGAGCACCCCGTACAAAAAGGATACAACGTAGGTATTCAATTTTACACCCTGTATAATGTAATAAGAACAATTAATTATAGCTTTGACTAATTATTATAAGGACTAGCCTTGCGGTAGCATTTCCCCTCTGCCACGGTATAAGCACAATTGATCTTGTGCATTTACATTCAATTTTACACCTTATCACTAAACGAGACAGCCTATAATTGCGAAATAATAACTTCGAACTTAGAACGTTTGGGGTTCACACGAGACTACTTTTCATGATTTTTAACATTCAAAATTAGAATCTAAAGTTATGGGGAATAAAATCCAAAGTTGCGGATTTCATGTTACCTCGCCCCCCGCAAAAAGTGGCAGAAATGTTCGTTAGTAGAATTACACGCGTAACCAGTCCATATAATATAAATAGTCAAAGAATTATAGTTATAATGTACCATTGTGAATATAAAACTATGTGTCATGTTGGTTTCCTAATAAACAAATAATAAGTAACACATTTAGGGTTCGAGAATAAAAATTGAAACAATACCAATAATTAATTTTCCTTTAATATTTTTTTTCATTATTAGCTAGAACAAAATTACATAACAAAACTTTTATTTCCCAGCTCTGTAACCTGCTATCGCATTAGCTAATAGTTACGTTTTATAAGCTTTTTACATTAGTTCAATATAACTACGGGGTAAAGATATTAACTAAATAACCAAAAAGATGTGTGACTGAATACTTAAGGTGGTTGAAGAGTTGTCATTTTCATACAAAAGATTGACGCGTAATACGCGTAGAACGTATTAAGAGGATATGTGAAAAAAATAGGATTCTTCAAAGCATCATATATCATGAAGTATTAACAGTAGGAGTATGATTTCAGGATATGTGTAAATTGAACATATTATTAAAATTTTGATTGCCGCCAAAACACGATTAAGACAAATTTTCTCGATAGAAAAACAAGCCAAAGTAGCCTCCGTCTTTATCTATAAACGCTTGGAACTGCTAAACGGTGAATAATAGAAACAAGAGACTTGATTTAAAAAATAGAGATTGATATTTTATAAATTTTGATTGCAGCAGAAATTAACTTACATAAATAGTAAAATCACAACTAAATAAAGTTTGTTTTGGCGCTTACGTCGTTTTATTTAGTCAGGCGCGCGCGCCGCCCCATCTCTTTCTCTCGCGTCAGGCAGTAATATAAGCTATCACAATCTATTAAAAAGCTCAGTCGGCTGTGGCCTTTGCCCGCGTCGGACCTGCGTTCGCATGCCCAATTTCCGAATTACGATTAATTATCCAGCTTACGTGTAAATATTATAGTGTAATATATTAAATACAATCTAAAATAAATTCGAGGCCATAGCAGCTTCACATTAAAGAGAATATAATTCGGAGCGCGCTCCATACAAACGAAGTCTGGTGATATTTTCAATAGTAACCAATTAAAGTCAATGAAATTTTTCAGAAAAAATCTAAAACTAATCTCTATGCTTGTATGAAGTCAGATTTTCGTTAAAATGTATAGTTTTAAAGTTACAATACCTCAAAGATTTCCATACAAATCTTAAATTAATTCTAGCATTAAAACTGTATATTTTAACGAAAATCTGACTTCATACAAGCATAGAGATTAGTTTCTAGATTGTTTCTGCAAATTTTTCATTTACTGATTGGTTAGTATTGAAAATATCACCAGACTTCGTTTGTATGCAGCGTGAATTTACGCATTCGGAATAAACTTCTCTTAAGTATATTTCTCACTCAAATATGTATAGCAGTTTTTTTGGACTTCATAGACCAAGAGCTAGCTGTTATTATCTTTAAGTCATCGTAATTTTCGGTTTTACTATCTTGTTTTTCAATTTCTTCAAATAATTAAATTTATTTGTCATAATGGAATCTGGTTATAAACGTATTTATGAACCGTTGTCAGTATTTTTACCGAGTTGAAGGATTCTATTGCTCCGGAATATCTTGCCTGGTATGAGAGTTTGAAAACTCTGTGGCCCTTAATTGTATGGGTAGTCAGTATGGTGAGCCAGGCTGAAGGGCAGGGTAGGGAAGGCGAGTGGTCGCAGAGAGTTTCTTCTTCCAAGTTGTTTCTTTCTTGAGTGCTGGATCCGGAATGAATCTACGCCGATTTGGCGCCATTTTATATCATTTTCAAGCGACCACCCCTCCTTACCCCGCACTCTTGCCCTGAATACAAATCTCTTTATTTCTCATACAACCTTAATTTCTACGCTTACAAACCAATATAATTATATAGTTAAGATACTTATTTTCTTATTCTAAAAATAGCAGGTGCATCATCCGCCGGTGCATAACAGAGTGCAGAACGAAAAGGAAAGGTACAATATTTATATGACCCCGGCCCCCGCTTCCTCATAACACAGGTTCCGGACGCCGGGGCCCCCCTCGCTAGCCTGTATGCGCTGACAGAGATGGAGCGTTCTGTCTCTTTCTAACAATTATTTCTAATAGGATTCTACCCCTTCTAATGAGGTAGTGAAGCTTATTGGCATAACAATTGGAATTTATAAGTTCTAACTCGATTCTAATTGTTTTATTTACTTGTGCTATGCGTTAATTTTATTAGGGAAGTGTACCTAATCTAATCTGGGGTAGAAATCACTAGAGAAATCGAATAAGAATCCTATTAGAACTATTTACATAACTTATGTGCTAAGCCCTAATTCTAATAAGAAAATTTTATTTATTGAAATGAACACTTAACCTAAACTTATCCTACTAGTATAAAATGGTATATAAAACGAAATAAACAAAGTAATGTAAAAAACTATGTACAAAGGTAGTCAATTCAGGTTCTGTCGTGCACATTTCTCCCGGCGTCGCAGCTCTGCGATCCAACCTGTAGCACGACGATCCTCTTGGTCGGTCTCCGGAGGACATGCCCGTTGCTGGTTACGACGTCCACGATCCTCACCTCGCCGTCTCGCCCCGGGTAGACCGCGACGATCCTTCCTGTCAGCCATGTGTTGCGGGGCAGGGTGGGGTCGCAGACGAGTACCTGGTCGCCGATAGCGTGCGCTGGTCGTGTGAGGCTCCCGCCGGTGTTGGAGTAGAGGCTGGTACTCTTTGACCTGGCTCCAGAAGACGTCCGCCATCGTTGAGCGCGCTGCGCTTGCGCGCGGTGAGGTCGTTTGGGTCCCAACAGGATGTGGTTGGGTGTAAGCGCCTCCGGTTCTTCTGGGGTCACCGCCACGTGTGTGAGTGCGTGGGAGTTGACGGTGTTCTCCGCCTCGGCGAGCAGGGTGAGCAGTGTCTCGTCGCTAGGGTACTGCTCGTGGAGTTTGACGCGCAGTGCCTCCTTCACGGTGCGTACCATGCGCTCCCACGCGCTGTCCATGAAGGGGGAGGCCGGGGGTACGTAGCGGCAGGTGATGCGCCGCGCCTTCGCCTCCTCGCTGACCGCCGCCAGCGCGGCCTTGGCGAGCTCCTTCTCTCCATCTCCATAGCTCCTTAGGCACTCCTCTTCGTGCCACGAACCTCCTCAGGTCGCCGGTCGCCGGAGAAGTAGGCTTCGCTCTTCGTATCTTGCATAGTTGACAGTGTTTGATGACGTTCACGCACCGTCGGTCGTATCTTCAGTACCCATAGTCGCTGCTGTAGCTCATTCACGACTGTTTCGATACCGCCATGTAGTCGCTCGTGTAAGTGTTGTATGTACAGTCGCGTGAAGTAGTGTTTCCCGTCGAGTACGGTCGGGCTCGCAGTGTCTTCAACGATGTCAGGTGCTACGTGGATTCTTCCTTTGAGCCATCTTCGCCGACGACCACTGATAGCGCCGACAGCTTGTCTCCCGGCTGAGGCGCCGCGCCGTTCCTTACTCGACGTAAATCTTCGGAAAGACAATCTTCTTGTACAGGTTTCCACCATAGTTTCTCAGCGCGAATGAGATAGTGCGTTTCGATACCGATGGTGTTGCTATCTCATTTCTTCACGTACGGTGAACGCCACAGCGTACAGCGTACAGCGTCTCGTTCTTGCGTGTTTTCTTATCAATCTTTGAATCAGAGTCGTTTTTATTGTTTTCTTTCGTTCGTTTGCGCTTCGTAGCCAATACTGTTTCATTTTTCTTCTTTCGACATAAATTGACGAACTGTAGCATGCGCACCGTAGCTCGTAGCAAAAGTGGGAACGACGAAAATCGCTCGATTCGAGGTAGGTGAGCGTGGTCAGGTCGCTGGTGGGTGACGTGACAAGTCCCCTCTCTTCTCCTGTCTTCGGTGCTTCTGTCTTCGTCTCTTGTGGCCATTCTCGTTCGTGGTTTCGTAGGAAGCTCGGCCCGTTGTACCATCGGACCTCGCTCCCGCCGATAGAGACCGTGGCGCCACCCGAGTTGGCGGAAAACTTCTGTACTACTGAATTTGTATTGGACACCCATCCGCATAGCTCGAAGCCGGCTTGCCGATGAATGTAGTCGACTGATTTCGATACTTCTTTGGCTTCTTTTTCGGTCGGAAAACTTGTTATGTAGTCGTCCATGTAGTGGTTCTTTTCAATGGCTCGCGCGGCTGCAGGATACTTTTCTTTGAAGTCTGAAGCATTTCTATTCTTCACGTATAGCGCGGTGCATGGTGATGACATCGCGCCGAAGATCACTGAAGTCATGCGGTACTCTCGCGGTCGCTAGTTCCCACTCTCGTCGCCCCGCTATAGAAATCGTAGTGCCTCTCTGTCGTCCTCTTGAACTTATATTTGCATAAACATTAATTCCTTTATGTCAGCTGACACGGCGTGTTGGTGTTGACGAAATCGCATTACAACTCCCGGCAGAGATTGCAGCAAGTCTGGACCGCAGAGTAGCATATCGTTCAGGCTGCGTCCGGCTGTCTTCGCTGTGGCGTTGTGTACTACTCTTATCTTCGGTTTCGCGGGGTTAGTGACCGCGAAGTGGGGTAGGTATCATGTTTTATTTGGCACCGGCGGTGTGGTAGCTTCCTCGGCGTAGCCCAAAGTGAAGAAGGTTTGCATTCTTTCTTCATATTTCTTTTTCAGGTCTTCATCTCGGTCTAGTTTCTTCTCTAGGTTGTGCAGCCGTTTGAGTGAGTTTTTGTAGTTGTTCGGAATCTTCATGTCGTCTTCTTTCCATATAAGTATTGTTTTGAAGCGTCTGTTGGGCAGGCGGTGACTGGTTTCATTCAATATCTTCAATGCGCGCTGCTCAGGGTCACTATTCTGTACTCGTTTTTCTATCCCGATTGATTCAAACTCGAAATAATTCTTCATCATCTTCTTTCGTGTATAGTTATTGAAATTATGTATTTTCATTAATAACGTCAAATAATATTATACAGGGTGTAAGGAAAAGTATCATTTTACTATGGGAGCAAACCGTTATGGGAGTTACAACTCTTTGCGTTCTACCTATCTATCTCAAGAACGGTTAACTATTATAAATGACCAAATTTGAAGAAAATTTCAAGTTCTACAATTTTTTTTAAAACTTCAAAGGTCATTTAGAGCATAGAAAAGAAGATATTTCCTAAAGACCTGTTTTTTGACATTTTACCTTGAATCTTTTGACCTGCATAAACGAGATTTTATGTGACATTTGACCTAACGTATTGGATGTCATAACGATGATTTAAAGAAGTTTGTAGCTTATTATCTCTCAATCCGAGGTTGACCCTTTTTTTCACCTAATTTTCCCGGGGTACTAGGAGAAACAGTGATAATGAAAAACAAAACGGAACAAAACATTAAATTTGAAACGTAGGCAGGAACATACCAGAAGTATGAGAGAAAAGAAAAGGTAATAAGTTGTAAATAATTTTCCAGCACTCTGTGACCTAAACCTGCATATACGTTTAGCACCCTTGCTTGTGCTCGGGTGCTAACTTCACGCTGTGCAATAATGAACTACTTAAGTCACAGTTATCGTAATGTACTAATGTAAATAAATGTTGATTTTAGGTCGTAAGATAAATATTATTAGTGATTTTGTAAATAAATGTTGATTGACCATTTTAAAATTCATTCATACCTGTTATAATATCCTGCATCATCCTCATCCTTCAATGCTATACCATGCATCTGAGGGATGCGATGTATTTTAGAATTACCTATGGATTTTCAAAATAGGTTTATGAGTGTTATACAACTTCTCAACCTGAAAGTTCTTGTGGTATCGAGAATAACTGAGATTATTGCAGTATTACGAAACTTATTTTTTCACGTTCTTCTTACATTTTTGTTGACGGCGTAAAATAACTTCCAGGTTTCATCTAGATAGTCAGTATGTTTTGACCATAGAATGTTTTGACTTGTAGGGTGTCTCAAAAGAAATTTTATATTTATTTAGCTTACTGCGTGAGCGCAACGTATCCGAGGGGCGCGGGGGTTATGTCAATCGGTAGCCTGGCTCTTGGGAATTCAGTCGCTATGGAGCGTTTCTCGGGAGCAGACCGCGCGTTGTGCGTGCGAGAGTTTTACAAAAACGGTGATTCGGCGACTGTAGCGCGTAGAAAATTCTGCAGTATTCGAGGTTTTCGCCACTTAAATGATGCGCCAAGTATTCCTCTCATTCGACATTGGGTTAAAAAGTTTGAAGAGACCGGTACAACGCTAGATAAATCAAAATCCGGGCGACCTAGGTCATCAAGAACGGTAGAAAACGTGGAGAATGTTAATCAGTCTGTTCGTGACGACCCGAACCTTTCAATTCGGAAGCGCGCAAGTGCTTTAAATGTGCATAGATCATCATTACATCGCATCATGCACAAAGACCTAAAGCTGCACCCCTACAAAATTCAATTGGTGCAAGAATTAAAGCCCCAAGATGCCAGTCAGAGGCTTCATTTCGTAAATCAGGTGATTGAGCGATTTTCAACGTTTACCAACATTTTGTTTTCGGATGAAGCTCATTTTCATCTTAATGGCCACGTAAATAAGCAGAACTGCCGCTACTGGAGTGCAACGAATCCAAAACGCAAACATCAGAAACCCGATAAACCGACTTCACTGGCCCATTTGAAAGAAAATATCCGTCACGAAATGGCAGCCATCCCTGAATCCACCTGCCGAGCCGTCATAAGTAATTTTACTGTTCGATTAAATGAGTGCCGAGAACGCGAGGGTCTACATTTAGACGATATCATTTTTAAGAAATAAATCCCCAAAAAGTGTATTTCAATAATTAATAAACATTTTTTCTATATACGGCTTACTTTTTTTTGAATCGATCCACTAAATAACGCGTGCTGTGCTTATACAGAGTAGACGTGTACGGAGTTAATATAAAAACTTGCTAAAAATATTAAAATCACTATTATCAAAACTAGCCTCTGAAATAAAGGACATAGAACATTTATTTCTAAAACAAGTGAAAATATACTTAAGATCATTTTGGACTGTTGCTGCACAGTGTGGACCCTGCTCTTCACCCCCCCGCGAAACAACCACATCTGATATAAAGGTAACACAGTGATCTACGCGATAAGGTCGAAAACTGTTAAACATCATTATGAATACGAGAAATAGAAACTTGACCGGCAGCGGTTCTCAACCTGACCTACATAGTCTGCGGGACAAATATGATGGGCCTGATTTAAAAGTAAATTTTCGAAACAAACGTAAACACGAATGCGATATGAAACAAGAATTTGATGATTTCAAAAATGAAATTATGGCCTTCCTGAAAAACTTTAGCGCTACACAGTCGGAAAATATATTACAAATGCAACGAGAAATCATGTCTGAAATCAAGGATGTTAAAAACACAACTGAAAAAATTA
This sequence comes from Agonopterix alstromeriana, assembly GCA_963924505.1. Taxonomy (NCBI): domain Eukaryota; kingdom Metazoa; phylum Arthropoda; class Insecta; order Lepidoptera; family Depressariidae; genus Agonopterix; species Agonopterix alstromeriana. The sequence goes on from OZ004683.1 coordinate 11,091,030, forward strand.
TAGAAGATCAAAACAAACTTAAAACCGAGATACAAGACGTCAAAAACCTTACTCTTGCAACTGAGGCTAAAGTCAACGTTCTACAGACTGATCTCAACAATACAACGCGTTCCCCGTTCAATACCCAATCTGAGACATCTCTCTCATCTGATGAAATATTTGCTGAATTCCAAGAACGCCACCAAAGAAAGAACAATATTATCATTACGGGTATTCCAGAATCCGAAACTTCCAATCAATATGATGATAACAAAAATGCTGTTATGGAAATAATTCAGACCGTATATAAAGACTGCCCAGACCCGATCAAGATCTTTAGACTGGGAAAATATGATTCTACGAAGACTCGTCCCGTCAAAGTACGTTTTGAATCTGATCAGATAGCTTTTAACGTATTACGAAACAAATCAAAAATAGCTACGGCAGTCAAAATCTACTCTGACAAAACACCATATGAACAAAAATATCTTAAAGAATTGAAAGAAGAACTACAGATACGAAAGGAAAAAGGCGAGGAAAACCTGATTATAAAATATGTAAAGGGCATACCAAAAATAATTAAGTCGCTGCCAAAAAACTCCAACTAAGACCATCTTCACACTCACCATATACTGAAAATGACACAAGCTTAATTACCTATCAAGTCTTGGATAACTACCAACAAATATCTTCAAATTACCGATCCCTGAAATGTTTTTATGCAAATGTTCGTAGCATCCGAAAAAAGGAAAATTTGATGAGCTGCTATGTGTTATTCGATCTTTCACCAATATCTTGGATATAGTTGTTCTTACCGAAACCTGGTTAAAATCTGAAAATGATGCCCGATTATATCACATACCAAATTACACCCATTATTACGATTATAGAACGGATCGTCGTGGAGGTGGGGTCTCTGTATATGTTCATAATGATATTAAACATTCCCTAAAAGAAAAGCACTACATCGCAGGAAATAATTACTTATGGCTTCATATAGATAAACTCTCTATAGACATCGGAGTAGTATACAAACCAGAAAGAGACAAACTCAAAGAATTTCTGGCAACATACAACTATTGCAAAAACTAAAACCAAATACTACACTAAAGGATTCCAGGACTGTTTAAATAAACCAAAAAAAATGTGGAGCTTGATTAACTCACTTGCTAGAAATAAACATAAAACCAGCAGCATCCCATCAAAATTAAAAACCAACAGTGGAACGATAACTGCTCTTAAAGATATTTGCAATTGTTTTAACGACTATTTCTCATCTATTGGTGCTACCCTGGCCAATAACATCCCACCAAAATTTCATAATAATACCGTAAATACATTACCTCCATGCAATTCAAATCAAAAGGGGTTCTCTGAATTTACACCGTGTACTACTGACGAATTATCAAAAATAATCTCAAAACTAGATTCAAACTCGAGTTCAGGTATAGATAATATCAGCACAAAAACCATAAAATGTATTCAAAATCTTATAACAAGGGAAATGACTGACAGTATCAACGAATGTCTACAAAATGGAACATTTCCCGAAACACTGAAGGTTGCAAAAGTAACACCCATATACAAATCGAGCACGAAAAGTGACCCAGGCAACTATCGACCTATATCTGTCTTGCCAGTAATATCAAAGATTTTTGAGAAAATAATTTATAAACGACTCATAGACTATCTAAATTCAATAAATTTCTTATCGCATAGGCAATACGGATTCCGCTCAAAACATAATACTCTGGCTGCCACTATTGATCTAGTGACAAAAATTAAAAACAATATTGACAAGAAAAATATAGTACTTGGTATTTATATAGATTTAAAAAAAGCATTTGATACTGTCAGCCATTCCATTTTATTACAGAAATTAGAAAATATTGGTATCACAGGTACAGCCCTAAAAATGTTCAAATCATACTTATCAAATAGACATCAAATTGTTCAAATAGAAAATTGTGAGAGCGAGCCCAGATCCATAACATACGGTGTCCCCCAGGGCTCAATTCTGGGCCCTCTGTTGTTTCTGACATATATAAATAGCATTGATCAGATTGGGTTAAAAGGCCACCTGACCTTATATGCCGATGATACCTGTTTGTTTTATTTTGGTCACCAAATTGATGACTTGATAACAGAGGCTCAAAATGATCTGAATAGATTGTATTCGTGGTACAATTACAACTTACTTACTATAAATGCTTCAAAAACATGCTATACGGTATTTTCAGCAAAAAACAAAAAAATACCAAACCATGCAGACATTACTATAAATAATGAAAAAATACACCAAAAAAATGAAGAGAGATACCTGGGATTGATACTTGACCACGGACTTTCATGGAATGCACACACAGAACACGTTCGACTAAAACTTACATGTCTCACAGGAGCATTGCGCAACATTGCAAGCTGTCTCCCACGTCAAATTCGCTACAATGTATATAACTCTCTCGTAAAGCCACACCTTGACTATTTAATTGAAATATGGGGCACTGCTGCTCCATCAAACTTAAAAGACCTCCAAATATCCCAAAATAAATTGATTAAAGTACTATTTTCCTATCACTATTTAACACCTACCAAACAACTATACAAGGATACCAAAATTATGAACATTAAACAGTCATACATATATAATACATGCATATTAATAAAAAAAATTATAAATAAAGAAATCAATACGGAAATAAACTTTAGAAAAAACTTTGAAATTACCAAGAGACGACTACGAAACGCAAATGATTTATACCCACAGGCCCCAAGAACTAACTTTGGTAAACACAATATTATGCATGAGGGAGCAAAACTATATAATAGCCTGCCACCTATGATAAAACAAACAAAATCGACGACAACTTTCAAGATCCTACTTAAAAAATTTGTATCAGACAATTATTCTTAGACAGTTTACAGTAAAAAGAAAAAGTAAAGTAAAGGAATGAAAGAAAATAAGAATAAAACTAAAAAAAATAATACTGATAACCACTTACAATACCATATAAAAAAAAAAAAAAATTATCCGAATATTGTTTTAAGACAGTGTTTCAGTAAAAATAAAAATGAATAAATAAAACAAAACAAAACAAAAATAATTACCTACCAACCACAAACATATATATATAAAGTCGTAATCACAAAACCGAACAATGTATCCACAAAATTGGCATAAAAACGTATAATAAATAAAACAAATTTTTCTAAAACAAATAAAATATAGATATCTAATTTTAAAAACATTTTTATTTAAACCACAATTTTAACTATTGAAAATCAGTTTAATAACATTTACTAAAACAATATTGGGATCTGTAAACAAAAAAGTTTTAGAACCACTTGCAATGTCGAGCAGATTTCTAAAGACCAGTCCTTTTGTTATTGTCGAGTCGTACGCATAAAAATGTTTCGCTTCTACCCTACTATTATTGTTAAGCTAGTAACCACCTTAAAGCTTTACATTAAGGATCATTAGTTCTTTAGGTGAACATGGTCTTATTTGTTTAGAAATATAAGTTCGCAACACAATATTATACCTACCTTAATTATGTTAACTAACTAGCACGTAAGAAATTAGAAATAACTTTGTTTCTCATATAAGTGAAATGTAAATTTCTTTTGAGAAAATAAATATTCTTTAAACCTAAATATAAAATTTCTTTTGAGACACCCTGTATTATATCAATTACAAGTACAAAATAAGAAGTTGAATTGATTTGATTACGGGACCTAAAGACGTAAAGCCTAACCAAGAACCGAACCGAAGACCAACAGGTAGCTCTCGTACTATAAAGTAAAACAAAATCCTGTAATGATAGTTTTTTTCCTTCTAGATAGGTACAGTGATTTTCGGTATGATATTAATGAGTTTTAAGTTTTTTAAGTGAAATCAATTAAAGAGTATCGTTAGTTAGGTATTGCTTCTATATATAAATTGGTTGTCCGTAATTGATCCTGCAACAAATTAATAATTGATCAAGGAGGATAAATAGAACGATACTTAATTATAATATATTGTGTTTTTTCATACGACAAAAGGTACTAATAATATATTAACAGCGAAGCGTCTTCTACGCATTTTGAGTGATTTGATTTTCGCGGGCTAGTGCGCGACGATGTTCGGTAGCGGGGCGCGGGGCGCTTGCTGCGCTAAGCCACGCCCATTTCGCTTCAATAATTTTTCGACATAGGCCCTTAATAACAGTAATTATGTTATATAGGAGTCACGTTGCAGGTTCTGACCCGAGAACTTGTCTCGCGTGTTGTCCGCGCGTCGCGTCTTTGCCTGCCACGAGGCTCCGCATACCTTAATATCTTCTTGTTCTTTATCAAAAACAATCCCTGAGATTGGGATAGATACTCCCACAAACTACTTGACATTGGCGGAAATGCGGTGCTAACGCACAAGCAAAAAGTCCATTAATTATAAATAATATGGAAAAATAGTTTAGAAAATATAGATGCCGCGTATCAAATAACATTTGCAATTTATAACATAATTATGAAGATATAAGTCTTTGAACTTATCCATAGAAAATTTCAAAGCTTTATATCTTCGTAATTATATTATAAATTGCAAATTTTATTTGATACGCGACATCTAGATTTTCTAAACTATTTTTCCATATATAAAATATTACTTTTAATAGTACTGTCTACGCGTATTACGCGACAAACTTTTGTATGAAATTGATAATTCTGCAACCACCATTGTAAGGAACAAATTACTTGCCGTGCTTATGAAGACTGCAGTAAGCATTTTTTGCCAGGGTTGAGTTGTGTATACTTCCGGAATACTCGTGCCGAGCTCTATATGAAACATTGTTCCTTAAGGCCGTCACAGACGGACGCTATAATATGTTGCTGTAATCTTCTAATGCACGCAAATTACTAATAGCTTCGTCTCGCTCGCACGCATTAAAGAGACGTGCTTATGTTATTTTGCGTGCGTAAAGAGTACAGCAACATACTACAGCGCTTGTCTGTGACGGACGTTATTGTAATAGCTCATTCGGAAGCAGCCCCGGATCTAGTGGGAATCAAACCGGGGCCCACACCCCGGGCAGCAGGGGGCGCCAGATTCAAGAGTTTGACGAATAATTAATTGCAACGAATTAAAATTAAAAAAAAATTCTTCTGGTGTTTTAGTGTATTTAAACTACCTATACTCCATTTCAAAAAAGGACGAAAACATTTTCCGATTCCTATATAGGTTTTTGGCCAATTCTGATTTGCAAATATAATAAATTTATCAGAAATATTCGACATATCTTGAACGTTACTAAAGCTGTTCTAAGAATAATCGAGAGGAAGTGTTTCAAATCTCTGTTTCTGTAATTCAAAATGGCCTTAAAATTTCGTTGCTATTTGAAATGGTATAGTCATACCTATTGCAGAATTTGATTCAGATTTTGCATCATAATTACTGCAGTAAAATCTCGAGCTCGCTTCGCTCCCTCCCAAGTTTTAGTAAAGTATTACTGCAACTACCTAACGTGGACCTGGCTTCCCTGGGAAAAAATATTGCTACTCCCTTAGAGGGGAAAAAGGTTCTCTTTCTAAGGTCAAGTTTTTGCCCCGCCTCGGAAAAATCCTAGATCCGGAGCTGTTCGAAAGAGGTAGATTCAAAGCAAGATTGCAGAAGTAAAGTCGATCCTTATAAAGAGCGACGTCACAAGGATTCTGGAAGTGTACAGGGTGTCAGTGACAGCCTGACAAATACCTACTGAAACGAAGATTTCAGACCACCAAACTGAACAACTTTCACTATGGAGCACCATCATGAAACGCGATAAAAAAATCACCTGTTTCATACTTTTGAGGCGAGTAGGTGCTGCAGTTTTGTATGGGACAACAGATTTTTTTTCGCGACTGCAGTCTTTATAAGCACGGCATTATACTTGTTGTAATCAGGATCATAATATGAGAGCAATATTATTGCTTTGAAAATAACTATCCATCTCGAACTTAAGACTTACAAAAAAAAAACGACCAGACCAAACTTTTTGATGCATCAAATTTCTCGATTAAAATATACGTTTTTTTTTTCATTTATGCCATCAATATTACTCACAGAGTTATATGGAATATATAGATATTAATATGTCTTTAAGATTTTTTTTCATAATTTAGTCATGATTACATAAATACACAAAATATCAATAAAAATAAAGTCATCCATATAAGTGTTATGATTAGAGATCGGATAATTGGATGCATATTTACCTTTGACTAATTATTATAAGGACTAGCCTTGCGGTAGCATTTCCCCTCTGCCACGGTATAAGCACAATTGATCTTGTGCATTAACATTCAATTTTACACCTTATCACTAAACGAGACAGCCTATAATTGCGAAATAATAACTTCGAACTTAGAACGTTTGGGGTTCACACGGGACTATTTTTCATGATTTTTAACGTTCAAAATTAGAATCTAAAGTTATGGGGAATAAAATCCAAAGTTGCGGATTTCATGTTACCTCGCCCACCGCAAAAAGTGGCAGAAATGTTTGTTACACGCGTAACCAGTCCACATATAAATAGTCAAAGATATTTACCTAAAGTTGAGGAGTTGGCTATTATGGAGTGCACTTTTGTATCGACATTTTAATTTTATTTTTCATTTTATAATTTTAAAAGTCGCCTCCATACTATGCATCCGAGTAATTATGCATTCCCGAACTTCTTGACATCCCGGAATTTATTTTACCGAAAAACATGTTTTCTTTTCTTTTTTATATTAAATAGTTTTAAGAAATCGCTTCAACACTATGCATCCGATTAGTTATGCATTACCGGATTTCCTGGCATACGGAATTTCTTTAAAAAGAAAATTATTACAAGCCGCTTCCATAGTTTCGTAGCCAAAAATAAATTTTAGGGTAAATATGCATCAGAATATGCGATCTCTAGTTATAAGATAATAGACAAAACATTTTTTTTTTCAATTAAAATCAGACATAACAATTTTCATATTAAAAACAAAAAAAAAGGCACATATACAAACACTTTGTTAAAAATACAATAACATATATATAAAAACAAAGATAGAATAACAAATACTAAAACAATACTAATTATCAATACATCTCACATTGTTTTAAAACAATTTGACAATATTAAAAAAAGAAAACGTTCAAGAGCGAGTAGGCCTCGCACCCTCGGGGTTCCGTACTAACTTAACTTTGCAGTAGAAAACCATGTTTTCCCATCACGGTAGATGCTCCATTTGAAAATGTAAGTTTGAAATCGAGAAAAGTAATTTTTCATGTGATATAATTAACGATTTTCGGATCCTTTCTTCTTGCGAAATTTCGCGATTTTTCGTCAAATGGAAATATCTTATAGATTTTGATAAAGTGAGCTTGCAATCATAAAATACGTTAAAATAACCGTATCTTTTGATTGAGAAGCCTGAAAATTCTTCCTTCAAGAAAAACCTTCAAGGGATCATAGACCTTAGTATTCGGTATTAATTTCAATTCGATATCACTACCTAGTCCTAAGAAAAAGGTTCTTGACAGACGGATAGACGAACGGACAAGTAAGTCATCCTATAGGCCTTCTTAATATGCTGGGGCTTTTTTAAGGGGATGATCAGACCGTCAAACTGAACAACTTTCTCTATGGCACCAACATCAAAATCACGAGAAAAAAAAATCTGCTGTTCCGTACAAAAGGGCAGCAGTTTTTTTCTCGTGATTTTGATGTTGGTGCCATAGAGAAAGTTGTTCAGTTTGATAGTCCGATCATCACCTTAAAAGTGTCAGCATATTAAGAAGGACCCTATATAATCACTTTGTTGTCATCGTTGTCTTATAGTATAAGGAGTAGATTGCGAGTTACGGAACCCTAAAAACAAAAAATATATTAAGTACAAAGTGTAGATAAGAAAAAGATTATTGATTATTTTTCCTTTTTCTGTTTCTTAAAAAAAGGAAAAAAAAAACAATATAATATATACGTTAGATATATTAAATATTTTTTTTATTCCATTGTACTATTCGAACTCTACAAATACTAGCCACCCCTAAACCGTTAACATAGTATGTCACTAGCCATAATTAGTTTTGAATTATCTACGTGACGTGTCGGGCCTTATTACACTAGTGAGCTTCGAACCAATTTACAAGGAAAGGTGTGTAAAACGTCTTACAGGAGTAGAATACCTTCTTTGGAGTGGTAATAACTATTTAAATTGTTTTTATGAAAGCATCTAGTTGTAATAAGGCCCTATTAATATTTTCCTCTTTTATATAGTTATAAAAACAATAGGTAAATCGAAAAACAATATTTAAATCAATTGATGTAAACAATTTAAAAACAACTAATTTAAGGAATGTTAAATGATGATATTAAATCTATGTAAGTACGGTCAACAGCAAAAATCTATCAGCATTTAGAAAATGTTTAACAATGAACATGTCTGTTTGACAAAATTATTAATTACATTACGTTAAATTAAGATGCTAAAAAAATTGACGTTAAAATATATTATCATAATAGCACTGTTTCTAATTACTATAACCATAACCTCTTCATTTTTGAAGTTGACTGTACTACCGCAATAGATAGAATAAACATGATTAAAATTGAAAAAAATGACGTTTAATTTTTTATACATTGGCCTTATTCGAGCAAATAATCCATTTTATGGAATTTATAACCACAATCAAGCATTGTTCATTGATTATTATTTTACTTGAAGAGAGCAAACAATTAAAGTGCAAATTAAAAAAAAATCTACTTTCCTTTTTGCTTTTGAATCATAATTAATTATATCAACAACTCATTTAACAATTTTAACATTTACAACAATATATTTTCGCACAAACACATTTTATTGTCAATTTTTATAAGTGACTGCGTTTTATTTATATTAAAATTAAACATGTGACCGGCAATGAATACTGAGTTAAAAATAAAACAACCAGTTAACCCGTATTAAAAAGAAAAAGAGCAATAATAAAAACTATTTCATTAAAAATAAAAACCTGCTGTGAAAATTACAATTTTTTTTTTTGGGTTATTTAAATATTTCTTAAAATAGCACCTTTAAAGGCAGTTGGCAACTGTAGCAGTTTCTGTCCCCCCAAATAAAAAAACGTCCAAAAATGAAAATTTTCAATTGCTATTGGAGTGTATATTAACAAATATTATTGATTAATTTTTGGGCTGTTTTGCAGTGGGAGACAGGCGTGAGAATATGTATGTTTAAATGTAATTAAAAACAGGAAAAGGCCAACCGGCATTTCATGTTCAAAGTTGTCATTGATTTTATCGGGTTTTAGGCGCTGTAGAATGTTTAACCAAAGGACTTTTTTGTTTATTTTGACTCTTATCATGATCGAGGTTCATCATGAAAAAATAGAATGTCGAATTCCACAGCAGATGCGTTTAAATAAAACAAAAAATAATATTATCGTCTTATATACAAATACCTAAATATATCTATTCTCGTACCTAGCAACAACACCGACGTCTATACACAGAGATTTATATTAAATTATCATACAAGCTTTAGATTTCATAACTTTCAATCTAGAAGCAGAGAGCTTAGAGTTTATTTTACGTTGTCTATTAATTTTCTAATATTTTTATTGGCTTGTTTTGTTCATGGCAAGATATCTCGATCAATTTAGCAGAAAAAAAAGAATTCTTCATTGAGTGGTCGTCATTTTTAATAAGACCAACCTAAATCTAATATTTAAGTTGGTTGGCCCTATTAACCGTCTTGTTTTATAAAGCCAACCTAAATATAATATTTAGGTTGGTTGGCCCTATTAAACATGGTATTAAATGCGGACTAGCCTTGCGGTAGCATTTCCCCTCTGCCACGGTATAAGCACAATTGATCTTGTGCATTTACATTCAATTTTACAACTTATCACTAAACGAGACAGGCTATAATTGCGAAATAATAACTTCGAACTTAGAACATTTGGGGTTCACAGGAGATTACTTTTCATGATTTTTAACATTCAAAATTAGAATCTAAAGTTATGGGGAATAAAATCCAAAGTTGCGGATTTCATGTTACCTCGCCCCCCGCAAAAAGTGGCAGAAATGTTTGTTAGTAGAATTACACGCGTAACCAGTCCACATATAAATAGTCAAAGATTAAATGCCAACCTAAATAAAATCTAGTTGGTCTTATTAAAAATGTTTTAGTTGTAGATGCATGTCCACCGGATATGATACGATACTGGATGCGACACGCACACGATGTACATTGGCGCTACAATCAATTTTAACAAAATTGAGTTCTTGCTATCACCGTTTTTTTTCTCTTTTTGGCGAAGCGATCGTAAGTCATCGATGTTGTATTTACACAAAATAAAGTTTTATCAGTACTAAATTTTTCATATCTATTTTGTCTACGAAATTTAGTTTTCTGCGCATCGTATCTTATCCTAGCCGGTGGATAAACACTTTATACATATTTTCTTCTTACATACATTGACAGATTGTAACAATGCCATCTAGCGAGATATTTGGAACGAATTCTTTTTTTTATTATTTCTCTTTTATAGATTTTAATTAAATCCCTTTAAAATATCTCTTATGCTCTTTGCTTCATACTAGGATAATCTAGAATCTTACTTTCATCACTGTCCAACTAATAAAGTCTGAAACAAGTCAGACAGAGACAAAACATTATACATTAGTAAGCTCCCCAAAAAATATCAAACACCGCCAATTTTAAAAATTCATAACAATTTTATTTATTTTTATTAATTTATTTATTGTGCATTATCCAACATTTAAAGTGCCAATAACATTCCATTTTGTTTAACATTTCCCTATTAATTGACAAGACAATTTAATAGTTTACATTTTCTTAATAAATTATAAGAAATATCTTGAGATTTGACAGAGGAAAATTAATGCAGTCCATTACCTATATCCGTAAATCACTTAACTTTTTTTTACACATCACAGCATAAGCATAGCATATGCTCACGACTATATTCCCAGAGGGGGTAGTCAGAGATATTCTGAAACCTCAGAGCATCCACGTTTCACAAGTAGTACCGAAACTTTGTCCAGTGTGACGGGGGTTAAGCCCGTCGCCACTTATACACACTCACTTTTTTTTACACATTGACGGCAAAGTCTTTTCAATATCAATTTATCAATTTAAAGATTAAAAATTATGTTCCAGACGGAACTTGAACCCGAAACCTTCCACACCGGGGCCCTGCTTTTGTTCAATTAAGCTACCGAGCTTACAACGTCAGAGAATTAGTATTTGAAATAAACATCAGCCTTTATTTTGTATGGAGAAGGTTGCATTAATTGCACTTTTGGTGAAAATTTGGAATATAAATATCGGAAAAACATAAATTCTCAATAATCCCCGATTTTTTATTGTGTATTATTGAATAATTAAGACATTTACAAAACATTAAATTTAGGTATGAACAAAAAATTTAAAACTGTTGATTTTGTACAGGATGGCTTCATGCAATACGTTTTATTTATAACATTGATAATCCCCGGTTAATATCGTAAATTTGAGTAGATATTTAATATCTCGTAAGTCTTCAAAAATTATAACCTCAAAACTAAATTATTTACTGTTTGTTTGTACACATTAAATTTGCCTTGTGATAATTAACTGTCTCTTTTGCTAGTATGCTGGAAGAAATATCTTTCGAAATAAGCTTGCCCTTTGTACATTAATATCGATTTTAAGGTATTTCTCAGGTTCCTGAGCCAATATAACCACGAAATCTTGACAAAAGTATTATAAACTAACAGTAATATTATTTCAAACACAATTTACTAAAGTGTCTTTAATGCAATCTCAAACCTTATTTTTCCTAGACTATTAGGTGTAATATAAAGACATAGTCATATTTAAAGCGGTCGAGATGCTACCGAATTTTTTCCTATCAGATTTTGTACTTTCACAACTTCTAGGCAATACGTCATTAATCGTCGGGGTTTAAGGTTTTCTGAAAGAAATCGCTTCTTAGCGATAAGACGCCTTATTTTGTGCCTCCTGTATTTTACTGTTTATTTTTTTGGAGTAAAATATAGAATATTTGATTGATTGATTATTGATAAAAACAATGAAAATTTTGACATTATGTTTTTTGTGCGTGCAAAAGATGTTTTGTTGTCTATTTGACTTAAAATTGCATGAGAATGTTCCTCTGTCAAATATTTTTTTTGTTAATTAGGTAAAAAAGAAAATTAACTTCCCGTAATGCAAACATTTTAGCTTGCATTTTACATTAAAAACAATATTATGCATTTCATAGATTCGTTTGAATTTAGAAATTTTAACGGTGAATTTCACTTGAAAACACCGAAATGACATAAAATACATTTTTAAAAATTCATAATTCTTTTTCATAAAATGGAAACTTTTTCACAGCCACAATGCTAACAATTCTATACAATATCATTTTAGCTAAAAAGAAAAAAAATACGACATTCATCTGCTTTTTTAAATATTTTTTTCTAATTGCAAATATTTTTTTCTTTTACCAGGCCAAGACTATTTATGAAATAATTCTCACGATCGTTTATTTTGAACTAGGCCGAAAAATTTAATTTATTTGTATATTTTTATTAAATAAATACTTTACTAATTTTTCTAAAAAAAAAAACAACGAATTAGTACATATTGAGCGATTTTCTTTTCTTTTTTAAATTGATTTCCTAAAAAACCGTGTCTGTCTTTATTTAAAGGCCAAAGGATCGAGCCCATACAGCCATGTCAGATGTAAAGTTTCTAATTTTCAATTAAAATGATTCGTAAATAATGAAATATCCATGCATTGACATCTTTTTCCTCTTTATTATTTTAAATAAATACATTTTGAAATTTTGACCTTTATTCGCAAAGACCGTAGCGTCATCAGACTAAAAAACCAGAGAAAAACGCTCATTGTATTGTAAATAAATAGTCTAGGCATTGGCAAAAGTATCACTTTATGGCACTGACATAAAACACAGACAACATATTGCACATTTTTATGACCGACAATATATCTAAAATTGTGTGAGTCACAGTGATGGTAATATTCTTTTTTCTATATTTGTTCAATAAAAAAAAATCGCAAATTAATTTAAGGTCAAAATAAAAAAAGTTATCCATAGATATATTATACAGGGTCCTTCTTAATATGCTGATACTTTTTTATGGGGAGTTAATCAGACAATCAAACTGAACAACGTTCTCTATGGCGCCAACATAGTAATCGCGAAAAAAAATCTGCCTTTCCATCATCATCATATCGTATGGCATTGGCGTATGGATTTTTATGTTGGTCCCGTAGAGAAAGTTGTTCAGTTTGATGATCTGATCATCCCCTTAAAAAGTGTCAGCATATTAAGAAGGTATATAGAATTGAAGTTATCGTTTAAATTAGTAAACGACTATCCCGGAAAAAGGAATAAAAATTGATATTACTAAAAAGTTTTGACTACACCTGTAGGCCTCGCATGCCACCCCCGAGAAAACGATAAAAATCGAGATGTGCCTCCATCTTTATTATTTTACGTATGTCAGAAAGAGCGCGCATGACGTTTTTCTCGTTTAAACGCTTTGTCGTGGGTGGCATGCTAGCCGTGCAGTAAGTTATAACAATTTATCTATATAGAAATATGCATTACGTTGTCTCCTCTATTATATCATGAAATACATAAGGTAAATGGTAACTAAATATTTCATACAAATTGTACAACATTCAAGCGAATCTGAACCATAATTCTCTCTCATTTAGAATACATAGAGTTTTTAATTGTGTTTATAATTCAACTGTAGTTATACTCGAGTAGGTTACCCGTAGATAAAAGTGATCACATAGAAATGCTCAAATAAAAAGTCGGGCCAATTTAATAGGTCACATTTGACATCTGTCGGTTTTAGCTTCGTAGTGAGGTGACCTGCTTAAAAACATCGATTGAAGTGAATGAATCGATACGGATTTCAGCTCGATAGCACAGTCGGTAGTGAACCTGCCTGCTGTGCCGAGGGTCGCGGGTTCGAATCCCATAAGGGACAAATATTTGTATGATGAATATGAATATTTGTACCCGAGTCATGGACGTTTGTATCTATATATGTATTCTATATCGTTGTCTAGTCATCATAACAGAAGTCCAGGCTAGATTCTGGTACTTTAAATGTGACTAGATAATTTGTGTGACAATGTCCAAGATATTTATTTAAAACTAGCCGCCCGTCCCGGCTTCGCACGGGGTAGACAAATAAATTTTAAGACTCATTTTTCTACACCTTCGGTTACATTGTTCAAATTTTACCAAGGATCCCTAATTTTTTTAAAAATATAATGTAGCCTATGTCAAATTGGAAGAATGTAGCATTCTATTGGTGAAAGAATTTTTTAAATCGGCCCAGTACTTTTTGAGCCTATTCATTACAAACATACAAAAATAGGTACAAATCTTTCCTCTTTATAATATTAGTGTAGATATCCGTCAATCGAATTAAATGTGAATATCGCGATTTGTTCGATCACCTAGAAAACCAAAAGAAAAGCGCTCATTTTTAAAACAAAGCGCTCGATTTGATGTTCGGTTAAGAGCTAATTTGACTAGTTGTCCACTAGAAGTTTGTTCAGCCCTATAAACCTCGAGTATAACTACAGTTCAACATAATATACCCTTATTACAAACGACAATAAAGGCTATAATCGTGTAAAGCTAAGCGGGAAGCGACGCACAACCTAGCAGAGCACCTCGCAGGGCGGTATACGCTGGAAAACAAAACATTCGTTAGGAATTAAACTGTTTGACAATAGCTCAGTTTGTGAACCTGCCTGCTGAACTAATGGTCGCGGATTTGAATCCCGCAATAAGCAAATATAAAAAACGGAAAAAATCAATACTTAGACCATCAAACTGAACTACTTTCACTTTGGGACCAATATCGAAATCGCGAAGAAAAATCCGCTGTCCCATACATTTAGCTCGAGCAGATTTGTAGTTTAGTATGGAACATCAGATTTTATATTCGCGATTTAGATATTGGTGCCACAGCGAAACTTGTTCAGTTTGATGGTCTAAACCACCCCCTTAAATGTTTATTTGTATTTTTGTAACACCTTGTATAGCAAGCTGCCACCGCGTCGGAACGTGTTGTCGCTGTAGAGAAGATGCGGCCAGAAACTCTACAACATATCTGTATAACTATACACTGTATCTATCTATCTATCTATATCGTCACGCCTCTTTCCCAGTGGGGTAGGCAGAGACCAGAGCGCGCCATATACTACGATCCTTACATACCTCTTTTGCCTCATTCACATCCATACATCTCTTCATACATGCCCGTCGGTTTCGAGTACTCCGCACCTCCCCTTTTTTTAGGACGCAACCGATTTGATCAGAATACGTCCTACGAGGGCGCCCTCTGCCGACACTTCCACTCACTTTAGCTCCATATATCTCTTTCGTACATCTGCTATCACTCATCCTCTCCACATGCCCAAACCAACGAAGCATACCCTTCTCTATTCTTGTCACAACATCTTCTTTCAATTGACATCGATCTCTAATCACACAATTTCTCACTCTATCTCTCAGCTTAACACCACACATATTTCTCAAGGAACGCATTTCTGTATCTGTATAAAGTATTGAGCTATTATTTACTGAGTACTAGATGTCGACATAATAAAAGGAGACTCTATAAAAGTATAAAAAGATAGATATAAATGAACGTGTAATAGTTACATGTATGAGTAGACGCGGTCACCATATTCTGGGCGCGGCGAGGGAGGGGAATCCCGCCTCGCGCGCCTTCCAGTACTCCTCCGTGAACACCCACGTCTCCTCCCCGCCTTCCACCGCTTTACTGTTACAATAACACAATAATAACATTATTATCTTCTTTCCTATATATAAAATTCTCGGTCGCGGTGTTTGTAACAAAACTCTTTGCGAAAAATGATTTGTTATCATTTCAGCAATGAATGAAAGCGCTAACATGCTCATGGATACATTTTAAGAATCTTGTATTGGTAGTAAGTAGGGTGAGAGTGCCCGAGCGGTGGGTTGAGATAGTGTTCAGTAAATTTTTAATTTTACATTCAAATTATTTAATATTTTGAAAAAAAAAAATGTTGAAACCATGATAATTCGATTCTGCTCTCGATCCTAAACAAACTACTTTCTAGTTTTGCGTTAATTCATTAACACGTTGTATATATATGTAAATGTATGTATCTCACCGGAACCACGCCGGCGTATGTTCGATGCTGTCCCTACGGCGGTCTCTCTGCGCCTGCTCGAGCGAGTGTTTGTACTGCTCCGCGCCGTCCACATCACCCTCCTCCAGAGCTCTCTGGTCCGGCCTGTGTATATAAGAAATTGTTGGTGATCGAAGTCAAAAGTCAAAATAATTTATTCAATATAGGAGCTTGAAGAACGTCAATTCTTTTTTGATGCTACTACCGCGTCGGAACGTGTTGTCGCTGTAGAGAAGATGCGGCCAGAAACTCTACTGTTATACAGAACGTTCCCTCCCTGACGATTGGTCTAGTTCATCAATTCAAGTCGCTCACCGAACTATGGATAGAGCTATGCTCGGTGTTAGAGAGAGATCACATCAGGAATGAGGTGATATGTTAGAGAACTAAAGTAGTTAACATAGCTCAGAAAATTAGCAAGCTGAAGTGGCAATGGGCTGGTCATATCTGCCGAAGAACTGACCACCGATGGGGTGTCAGAGTTCTAGATTACGCGAACTGGCAGGCGTAGTGTGGGACGCCGTACTGCCAACACTGGGGACCACCCTATTTTTGACTTTGAGCGCAGATATCTCGAGACAGAAGCATTATATCGATTAGGTTTGTATTGGACAAGACTTATCCAAAGACACCTCACACGATTTAAAAAAAAAACGAATTCTTTCCACCCCCTTTCGTTGTATTATAAATTTGAAAAAAAAAAAAATTATTTCATAACTACTGCAATTCTGTTTTTGGGTTACTTTTATGTGTCTTCATACCAAATTTCGATTCAATAGAATGACCGAGTTATAGAGGCGGGGCATATAGACAGAATGGACGAAAGTATAAGGGTTCCTTGTTTGACTACGGAACCCTAAAAAGGTATCAAAGAGCGACTGGATGAGGAAGGCCGTGGATAGTTTTGTAACGCGCCTTGGGTGAGGCCTATGTTCAGCAGTGGATGATGATAGGCTGATAATACAGGGTGTTCCGTAGCTCACCTCAGCCGTGTGTCTGTGTAGGGCAGCTGCTCTTTCATGCCGGGCTCCAATTCGTTCAGTTCCATCGCGAACCTGGTGAAGCCGTAGTACAACTCGTGCTCGGGGGGCATCGCACCTGCAAGTTAACCAACCTTTAAATGCAAACAAGTCTGGCTGCGAATAATATTATTTCAAACTTGTTTCGTCCAATTGTTGTACGAAACGTACGGTATACAGGGTATTCGGGTAAACAGTTGCATTACTTTAAGGGGTTATGTCGAAAAATAATTGAAGCGAAATGGGCGTGTGATAGCTTATATTACTGCCTGATGCGAGAGAAAGAGATGGGGCGGCGCGCGC
Organism: Agonopterix alstromeriana; assembly: GCA_963924505.1. Taxonomy (NCBI): domain Eukaryota; kingdom Metazoa; phylum Arthropoda; class Insecta; order Lepidoptera; family Depressariidae; genus Agonopterix; species Agonopterix alstromeriana. The sequence continues at coordinate 11,108,568 of OZ004683.1, forward strand.
GCCTGAAACGACGCAAGCGTAAAACAAACTTAGTTTAATTGTGATTTTACTATTTATGTAAGTTCATTTCTGCTCTAATCAAAATTTATAAAAAATCTATCTCTTTTTTTTTAATCAAGTCTCGTGTTTCTATTATTCACTGTTTAGCAGTTCCAACCGTTTATCGATAAAGACGGAGGCTACTTTGGCTTATTTTTCTATCGAGAAAATCTCTCTTAATCGTGTTTTGGCTCTAATCAAAACATCAATTATGTGTTCAATTTACACATATCCGCAAATCATACTCCTACTGTTAGTACTTCATGATATATGATGCTTTGAAGCATCCTATTTTTTTAACATATCCTCTTAAGGGGTTATGGTACTCATGATAGTGAACAACTGTCCCCAAGAAACCTATAGGAAATTCTTAACTTTTCATACAAACGTTCGATCAGCTAGAGTGGACTAATAAAAGATATTTTAGTTTTAACTGCTCAGTAAATAAACCGTTTGAGAATAACGCTAAACTCACATTTTCAGTAATGCTGTTGCTTGAATACTATTTTTAATAACTGGATAAACTATAAAAGTATCAAAACGATGACGAAAAACAATGACGTCACTATTAAATTTTTAGTACAATATTTCATACAAAGCACGCGTTTCGACGTTTGATAAAGAGTTGTTAATTTGATTAGTTGGAAACTCGCGGATTGCATTTAGTATGGAAAGTTCTTAAATTTTTTTGCGAATATCGTGGGTAAAATCTTCCAAGTAATGCAACTGTTTACCCTAACACCCTGTAAATACAGTCTGTTGTCAAGCGGTGAAGGAAAATATCGTGAACCTGTATACGAAAAACGAAACGAGAATTTGACGAGTGAAACGTGGATTTTCTGTGGTTTCAGAATATCTCTGACTACCCCCTCGGGGAACATAGTCGTGCGCATATGGTATGCTATGAAATCTGCATACGCAGAAGAAGAAATTCTGATGCGTATGCGAAGTCTACCAATCCGCATTAGGCACGCGTGGTGGACTAACGCCCATACAGGGTCTATGAGAGTAGACCTGTGCCCAGCAGTGGGACGTAAACCGGGTGAAATTGATATCATTGGCATCCTTTTAAACTAAGAGTCTACCCATCAAACTGAACAACTTTTACTATCGATCGATAATATCGATAATAGAAAAAAAAATCTGCTTCATAGAAAAAATCCAATCATACAAAAAAAAAGTTATTCAGTTTGATGCTTTGACTACTTATATGTGGACTGGTTACGCGTGTAATTCTACTAACAAACATTTCTGCCACTTTTTGCGGGGGGCGAGGTAACATGAAATCCGCAACTTTGGATTTTATTCCCCATAACTTTAGATTCTAATTTTGAATGTTAAAAATCATGAAAAGTGGTCTCGTGTGAACCCCAAACGTTCTAAGTTCGAAGTTATTATTTCGCAATTATAGGCTGTCTCGTTTAGTGATAAGGTATAAAATTGAATGTAAATGCACAAGATCAATTGTGCTTATACGGTGGCAGAGGGGAAATGCTACCGCAAGGTTAGTCCTTATAATAATTAGTCAAAGGTTTGATAGGTAGACTCTTAGTTTAACAGGATGCCAATGATATAAATTTTACCCTGTATAGACTGATGATGATGATTTCGTCCAATTGTTGGGCATTTCGGTCGAGTAGAATTGCAGTTTTGTAAGGGACAGCAGTTTTTTCATAATTCAAAAACATACAGTCGTCCGTCGTGTGTGTCTGTGTGTGCACTCACCGGGTCGCCAGAGACACCTGGCGGCAGGAGGCTCGCCAGCGTAGAGCGCCTCAGACCAGCGCCCCTGCAGCCTCAGTCGGGTCCCGCCGCTTGTTACCGCCCCTCGGACTTCATGACGACTGCTCGACCACGAGCTAGCCTGCGAGCGGGTAACAAAGGTCATATTGGGGCGCATGAAGGTAGACTTTTGATCATTCTTCTTCTTCATATCGTGTGGGCAAGCCCTGGTGTCAGTGTTTTTCAGACCTCTGGCGTGGTTTTTGTGTAACGACTACTACCACGAGAGATAGTACCCGGGACCAACGGCTTAACGTGCCATCCGAAGCACGGAATCAACTTTCTTTCAGACAATCAGGTGATTCGGCCTGCAATGTCCTAACCAACTGGGGAAAAACGCACAAAGTGACATATCACTAGGTGGCCCCCGTGGGAATCGAGCCCACGACCTCCGTGTCAAGAACACAATGCTCTTAACCATTAGACCACGGATGCAGTTTTGATCATTCAACACAGGTGACATTAAATTTAAGTATTCTTGGATAGTTTATCTAGTGGAATCATAATTTAAATACATGATTGAAATTACTTCACAAGATATACAACGTGTTAATGAATTAACCCAAAACTAGAAAGTAGATTGTTTAGAATCGAGAGCAGAATCGAATTATCATGGTTTCAACATAGGTTTTTTTTTTAAATATTTTATAATTTGTTTTTAAAATTTACTGAACTCGATCTCAAACCACCGCACGGGCACTCTCACCCTACTTACTACCAAAACAAGATTCTTGAAATGTATCCATGATCACGTTGGCGCTTTCATTAATTGCTGAAATGATAACAAATCATTTTTGCCTCAAAACTTTAAATGCGGCTAACTTTAAATTTTAACTATCAAAATAATGAAATTATTGCTTCAATCTAATTATTTTGTTATAAATCAGTTGGGGTGTATAGGGTTTTGCGTTTATTCATTAACACGTTGTATATATTTTGTGGAAAAGTGAAAAAATTACACATTTTTGACATTATTTTCTCAAACTAGAATAACTTGCAACCGTTTAAAATAATGACTAAAATTTTACACACATATTCACCATTAGTTTATCTAGAGAAATTATAAACAATCTATAAATGGTAATTAAATTCTTTTTAATAGAAAATGACGTTCCTGAGCGACAGGAAAATGCGATTCGGTGATGACAGAAGAGGTTCAGCCCTTACACAGCATGGAACTAGACCCAACTCTAATCTGTAATGGTTTTTTTCTTAAAAGATTACCGTTTCGCCGTAGCGTAATCGAAATCGATTAGGAATCCATCATTATTAATGGTGACCACCACGTAAAAACCACGTCAGAGGCCGTAAGGTGGTCTGAAAATACTCTAGACACCAGGGCTTGCGGCCCACACGATAAGAAGAAGAATGGTAACTTACCTCACTCTAGAGGTCACTAGCTTATAGTTTATTTACTTTACTGTATAGTATCATTATTTTATTAAATAGACTATGTATTATTGTATACATAACTTTAGCTTAAGAATTTATATTGTAATAGTTATTAAGTCGTGTTTTGTTGTAGAGTTTCTCGTTGCCTCATCTTCTCTACAGCGACAACACGTTCCGACGCGGTGGTAGCTTTAAAAAAGATTTGACGTTTGATAAGTCGTGTGCTTCAAGCTCCTATATTGAAAAAATTATATTGACTTTGACTTTACCTAATCTAAACTATTATAAAACTGTAACAGAACTGAAGATATTTTCAAGAAAAAGATTATAATATGGTTTTTAGGTATCCCTGACTCCAAATCAACCATTTTTAGAATTTTGTCTGTTTGTATGTTTGTAACAGCATCACACAAAAACTACTGAACCGATTTTGATGAAACTTTTTTTATTTGATAGCTTATGATCTGACTGAAAATCTGGTATATAATTTGTGCGGACGAAGTCGCGGGTAAACGCTCGTACCTTAATAAAGTTGAGTTTGCAGGATATGTCAGTGCCGTGGCATGTGATGTGCATATCTCCGTACTGGTCCACCCAGCGCTGTCCCCCGAACAGATTGTGGACGCATGTTGTCACCTGCAAGTTGATTTAATTGCTGTATAATATGCATATTCACCACATCTGAAAATGTACCTGTATCATCCCAATGCTGGGCCAAAGCCTACCATTTCTGTTCTGGGCAAGCTCTGGCCACTTGTCCATCACTTGATTAAAAGTTCACGCTAAGGGTTGAGACACATTTACCGTCGGTCGCCGTCGGTAAATGTGTCTCAACCTTCGATCAAAGTACAATTTATGGATAGGCCTAAAGCGCGATAAGTTGAAACACACAACTAGTGCAATTGGTCCATACAAACTCGCACAATATTGTCTGTCGTCTCGGTACAAATTTGAAGTATACCATTCGGGTTCGAATCCCGTAAGGGACAAATATTTGTATGATGAATATGAATATTTGTACCCGAGTCATGGACATTTGTATCTATATATGTATTCTGTATCGTTGTCTAGTCATCATAATACAAGTCCAGGCTAGATTCTGGTACTTTAAATGTGACTAGATAATTTGTGTGACAATGTCCAATTTATTCATTTGTTTTGCCTCATTTTTCTGGTTTGAAATGTTCGCGTAAGGCCTATCCATTAATTTTACTTTGATCTAAGGTATCAACCCTTATACGCTTTGACTAATTATTATAAGGACTAGCCTTGCGGTAGCATTTCCCCTCTGCCACGGTATAAGCACAATTGATCTTGTGCATTTACATTCAATTTTACACCTTATCACTAAACGAGACAGCCTATAATTGCGAAACAATAACTTCGAACTTAGAACGTTTGGGGTTCACACGAGACTACTTTTTATGATTATAAACATACAAAATTAGAATCTAAAGTTATGGGAAATAAAATCCAAAGTTGCGGATTTCATGTTACCTCGCCCCCCGCAAAAAGTGGCAGAAATGTTTGTTAATAGAATTACACGCGTAACCAGTTCACATATAAATAGTCGTGGCTTATACGTCACGGCTGCTTTAATTTGAAATATAAAATAACGTACCTTGTTCCAACTATGGAACGTGGATGTACTTAGGTTTCAGAAAGAGCGCTGATAGGATAGCCTCGATGGAAGAGAGCTAGCGCCTCAATCATGAGGCGGCGGTTCGATATCTGGCCAGTACGAAAGGTCTACAGAATTTATGTATGGTTGTATTTATTATTTACTAACTCGGAGAACGAAAAGAAAATACCATGAGTTCGGAGGTGTGCGTAAAATTATGGGTGAGCTTGGGGCGAACACAAACGACCAGCGATGGTCGCAGTGTTACATAACGACCCTTGCTTGCAACCAACCAACAAATCAGAGGTTTCAGAATATCTCTGATTACCCCCTCGGGGAATATAGTCGTGAAAATATTCTTGTTCCTACTATAGCAGTACTCCATGAACTTTTCATCTCTTGGCAGAACACCCACGGGGAGATATAACGTACCTTGTTCCAACTATAGTGATCGCCGGTGGAGGCTAGCCGCACGTGGACCCGCCCCGTGGGCTGGAACTCCATGGACTTGCCCCAGAACTTGGTCTTTATCCTCGCTTCCTGCCAGAACACCCAGCGGGGAGATTCCGCGTGACACGCAGATATCGGCGGGTGATGAGATACCTGCACACAGATTTAATAAATAAATAACGCTCACTGGCTCATAAGCTACTAGGGTAGGGTTACTAGGGTCACGACCATACCGGGATTCGAACCCAGGACACAACTAGTTTGTTAGTCCGGCGTGGTAGCCATTACCACAGAATAGGTAGTTGTATACAGGGAGTGACAGCCTAGCATATACTGAAACGGTGAACTCAGACCAAACAGAACATATTCATATTCATTTATTTCATAAAAATAATTTTACATGTCAAATGCGCTACTTATAATTATATTATTTATATTAACATTTATATTATTAACTTTAGGTATTATGTACATAGTTATAAAACTCATAAATGTCATAAAAAACACAATTTTTAAGCCATGTTTTTAATAACTTTCACTATGGAGCATACCTCAGGAAACGCTGCCCTCTAATGTCCTGGAAGGCATAGCATATGCTCACGACTATATGCCCCGAAGGGGTAGTCAGAGATATTCTGAAAACTCAGAACATCCACGTTTCACCAGAAGTACCGGAACTCTATCCAGTGTGTCGGGGGGTGAGCCCGTCGCCACTTATAATGGACAGTGGGTACAATACATGCCTCGAAATTGAAGCATGCAGGTTTCCTCATGATGTTTTCCTTCACCGAAAAGCCAGTGGTGTTACAAATCGCACATAAATTCCGAAAAACTCATTCATTCCTCAGTCCTGGAAGGAATACGTCGAATTACAAGTAACCTTGTATTGTGTATTTACCTGTTCGGCGATGAAGCTGAAGGCTCGGTCGCTACGCACACACTCGTAGGTCTCGGCTAGGAGAGGGTTGAAGGGCTTGCTGGCCGCTCGGTGGGCGGAGGCCGAGTATGCGCTGACGGCGAAGGCGGCTATGAGCGCCATACGTTCCACTGCGTTGTGGCATTCCGACGCTGTGTCCAACAGTTCAGAGTATTCTAGCTCTTCGCATAGTCTCTGGAAATTGTTAGGTTGCTTTTTACTAAATGAACTAACACTCTTACATTTACAGCTTGGACAAAACGAATAGAAATACAATACAAAGAGTATTGCACATCAAAAACATAAATAACAATATTAAAAAGTCTTATCACTAAAAACTGATTTATAACAAAATAATTAGATTGGAACAATAATTTCATTATTTTGATAGTTAAAATTTAAAGTTAATCGCATTTTAAGTTTTCAGGCAAACAATTATTTGTTACCATTTCAGCAATGAATGAAAGCGCTAACGTGCAGTGCTAAGATGCAGTTTAAGAATTTAGTTTTGGTAGTAAGTAGGATGAGAGTGCCCGTGCGGTGGGTTGAGATCGAGTTCAGTAAATTTTAAATTTTACAAACTATTTAATATTTTGAAAAAAAACCTTTGTTGAGATTCTAAACAAATTACTTTGTAGTTGAGCGTTTATTCATTATAACGTTGTAGATACAAACTAGAAACTTACCTACTTATAACAAAATCCACCACATTTAATCTTAACAATTATAAAACTGTAACAGAAGTGTGTCTGTACATTGAAGATATTTACATGAAAAACATTACGATATGGTTTTTAGGTATCTCGGACTCTAAATCAACCTATTTTTTTAGAATTTTTGTCCGTCTGTTTGTTTGTATGTTTGTATCAACATCACGCAAAAACTACTGAACCGATTTTGATGAACCTTTTTTTGTTAGATCTGACTTAAAATCTGGAATAATGCAAGTACCTAAAGCAAATACCGCACTCTTTCAACGCGCTGCCGGCTTTAATGCTGTTAGAGTATAATAAGTTACCATGCGCAATAAGAAATTTGCCATATAAAAAATCCATACATGAACTAAAAGCATATCTAGTAAGTAAGTGCCCATACAATTTAAATGAATTTTTAGAACTAATCGACTGACATATTAAAGTACCTAATCCCTGTTAATTCATATTTTTTAAGTAATCTGTAAAATATTAGTATTGTAAGGCACCTAACTGACATTGTGAACTAATTTGTAATTATATTGAATTATTCTGTTTGTTTGTGCCTTAACTGTGATGCTTTGACATGTTTATTGAGTCTAATTATTATTATTGCTATTTGTAATAACTGTAAAATTTTATGTGTTTTTTAATATTCTACGCAGCTATTGTTGTCTCTGAATAAATAAATTGAAATTGAAAATCTGGTATACAACGTGTTAATGAATTAACGCAAAACTAGAAAGTCGTTTGTTTAGAATCGAGAGCAGAATCGGATTATCACGTTTTCAACATAGGTAATTTTTTTCAAAATAATAAATAATTTGTTTATTAAATTTAAAATTTACTGAACTCGATCTCAACCCACCGCACAGGCACACTCACCCTACTTACTACCAAAACAAGATTCTTAAAACGTATCCATGAGCACGCTAGCGCTTTCATTCATTGCTGAAATGATAACAAATCATTTTTGCCTGAAAACTTAAAACGGGAATAACTTTAAATGTCAACCATCAAAATAATGAAATTATTGTTTCAATCTAATTATTTTGTTATGAATAAATGGGGGTGTATGAGGTTTTGCGCTTATTCATTAACACGTTGTATAATTTGTGGGGACGAAGTCGCGGGTTAACTCTAGTAGTTAATAAAGCTCAAACCGACCTGGAGCATGTTGAGCGGCTCGTTGATAGTGACCGGCATGGATATCAGGCTGAGGTCCTTGCCGATGTTCTTGTAGAGCAGGTTCCAGAGGCTGGGGCCGCCGGGGGTGGGGCGCGGGCAGGGGAGCCGGGTCCTGCGCGTCCAGCAGGAGGGGGGGCGCTCCACTCCGTTCTGATTCAGCCTCAGGGTCACTTGTTCTGCTGTTAGCACTGCCGGATATCAAATATGCATATTATTTATGAAAAACGGCGCCTCTTAATTTTTTTTGGTTGAATCAAAACATCCATAAAAACCTTTGACTATTTATATGAGGACTGGTTACGCGTGTAATTCTACTAACAAACATTTCTGCCACTTTTTGCGGGGGGCGAGGTAACATGAGATTCGCAACTTTGGATTTTATTCCCCATAACTTTAGATTCTAATTTTGAATGTTAAAAATCATGAAAAGTAGTCTCGTGTGAACCCCAAACGTTCTAAGTTCGAAGTTATTATTTCGCAATTATAGGCTGTCTCGTTTAGTGATAAGGTGTAAAATTGAATGTAAATGCACAAGATCAATTGTGCTTATACCGTAGCAGAGGGGAAATGCTACCGCAAGGCTAGTCCTTATAATAATTAGTCAAAGATTAAAACTAAATGTCACTATAAACTAAGCCACAGTATAAGAAAGATTATCCAGTTCTACATACAGTACGGACACTCCCTGCCTCCCACCAACTGTTTACCTCACCCCCTCTGGCTTGATCGTGGCGTAAATGTAACCAAATGCGTAGTCCTGTCTCGCTCGCACTCACTCAGTATTACACATACTAAACTCTTCTTTAAAATTTTTCCCTTTTGTATGAAATGTTTGACTAAGCCCTATGCTGTTGTGAAATGTGTGTGAACTATGTGTGCTTCTTTACCCTAACTACCACTACGCCATTCCCACACGCTCGAGAGATCCCGAAAAACCTCGACTTGATCGGTTCAGGTATTTTCAAGTGACGCGTGCACAAATAAACAGACATAAATGTGTATCATTTCTTACTACCAAACATTTTAGCTGAATATTAGTTAAAATTAAACGCATAGCTGTTGTCTGCCTACAAGCGAAGCGTAACACTAACATGCACCTTCTGAGTTGTCTGAGCTGAGGGAGCCTTCCAATGAACCCGTTTCTATCACACTAACGCATAACTAAACGCGTGACAGTAATGTACAAGCGAAGCGTAACACTAACAGGCACCTTCTGAGTTGTCTGAGCTGAGGGAACCTTCCAATGAACTCGCATCTATCACACTAACGCATAACTAAACGCGTGACAGTAATGTACAAGCGAAGCGTAACACTAACAGGCACCTTCTGAGTTGTCTGAGCTGAGGGAACCTTCCAAGGAACTCTCATCTATCACACTAACGCATAACTAAACGCGTGACAGTAATGTACAAGCGAAGCGTAACACTAACAGGCACCTTCTGAGTTGTCTGAGCTGAGGGAACCTTCCAAGGAACTCGCATCTATCACACTAACGCATAACTAAACGCGTGACAGTAATGTACAAGCGAAGCGTAACACTAACAGGCACCTTCTGAGTTGTCTAAGCTGAGGGAACCTTCCAATGAACCCGCTTCTGTCAAACTAACGCATAACTAAACGCGTGACAGTAATGTACAAGCGAAGCGTAACACTAACATACACCTTCAGAGTTGTCTGAGCTTGCGGAACCTTCCAAGGAACTCGCATCTATCACACTAACGCATAACTAAACGCGTGACAGTAATGTACAAGCGAAGCGTAACACTAACACGCACCTTCTGAGTTGTCTAAGCTGAGGGAACCTTCCAATGAACCCGCTTCTATCAAACTAACGCATAACTAAACGCGTGACAGTAATGTACAAGCGAAGCGTAACACTAACACGCACCTTCTGAGTTGTCTAAGCTGAGGGAACCTTCCAATGAACCCGCTTCTATCAAACTAACGCATAACTAAACGCGTGACAGTAATGTACAAGCGAAGCGTAACACTAACAGACACCTTCCGAGTTGTCTAAGCTGAGGGAACCTTCCAATGAACCCGCTTCTATCAAACTAACGCATAACTAACGCGTGACAGTAATGTACAAGCGAAGCGTAACACTAACAAGCACCTTCTGAGTTGTCTGAGCTGAGGGAACCTTCCTATGAACCCGCTCCTATCACACTAACGCGTGACAGTAATGTACAAGCGAAGCGTAACACTAACAGACACCTTCCGAGTTGTCTGAGCTTGCGGAACCTTCCAAGGAACTCGCATCTATCACACTAAATCATAACTAAACGCGTGACAGTAATGTACAAGCGAAGCGTAACACTAACAGGCACCTTCTGAGTTGTCTGAGCTGGCGGAACCTTCCTCGCTGCTCAGGGAACCCGCTTCTGATGAAGAATCGCCGTCTAATTCTATCACACCGGCCTGGAACAAACATTGTAGTGTTAGCTTTGACGAATTATGCGAATGCTAGCCAATGCAAAAATAATGGTCAAGATATTCATCGACGGCGATCGACGGTTTGTCCACTGACACTACTGGTCCTTGTACAAGAATTGCAGGCTATATTCAGGGTCCAACTTAATATGCTGACGGTTTTTAAGAGGGCGATCAGACCATCATACTGACTGAACAACTTTCTCTAAGGGATCATCAACGTAAACGCGAAAAAAAACGGCTGTGCCATAAATTTGTGGCGCACAGGATTGCAGTTTTGTGTGGAACAGCCAGCGAACTGTTCGCTGGGAACAGTAAATTTTTTTTTGTTAATTTACCATTGGTCCCATAGAGAATGTTGTTCAGTTTGATAATCTGATCATACCCTTAGAAAACCAGCAGTACATGTAGAAGGACCCTGTATCTTGGTCTTCTTGCTTAGTATCATCATCATCATTATCAGCCAATAGATGTCCACTGCAGGACATAGGCCTCCTGAGGTCAGCGCAGGACGTGTTCAGCGCTGGTCTCATACAACGGGTTCCCGTTACCTTCACCAGTTCGTCGGTCCACCTTGGCCTACCCACGCTGCGCTTTCCGGTAAGCGGTCGCCACTTGCTTAACACTTTGGCTGCTAAGCTCAAATCAATGATACTCGCGCAGATCTGAAATTGACGCCCCTAGGTGAAATGCTATAGAACTGACGCGCTGCGTGGGTTCTTGCGCACTACGGCCCATTTGTTGCTGACCTACGAAGGTTGTCAGCAGCCAAAGTGTTAATATGCTTAACTAACATAGAAAAGGCGAAAAATAAAAATGGATCGAGTAGGTTTGCAGTGTTAATATTTGCTGACCTCATCAGCAGCCAACAGTTCCTCCTGTTTCTCGTCTTCGTGTTCCTCCGCGTCGAAGAACTCCGACGCTGACACACAGGACGAGCTGTAGCTTAGTGACTGCTGGAATTGACGGGTCGCCTGTAAGGATTATAACAGATTTTACTATAATGCATGTAGTAGGTAGGTAGTTTTCGCAATAAGTAATATAATAATGATGGAAAGAAATTCGATTTATAGTTACGGAGAAGAACATCGCATGCGACGATTTTATTCTCCCTATCTTTTTAGGGTTCAATAGTCAAACAAGTCCTTTCGTCCGTTCTGTCTGTCTGTTTGCCCCACCTCAATAACTCGCCCATTTTCCCACCTATTGAATCAAAATGTATCCTGTGTGAGGTGTCAATGGATAGGTCTTGTACAATGGGAATTTTGTAGAGACGGAAGTCTGAATATCTGTACTCAAACTCAAAAGATTTCCCATTAGTTCCTTCAGAGGAACTGTTAAAAGGTACTTTTGGGAATTAACCGAATTTCCTGTCCTTTAAAATGTGGTCCCGTTAAGAGTGCGCAGTTGCGAAGTCATTGTATATAGAATGTCATGTATCAGTACCTAATAAATATATCTTACCGGATCAGAATTATTAACGGAAGATATCTCGGCCAGGTCCGAAGCGTCGTGGATGCGGGAGAGGCGCGTGCGCAGCTCTGGGGGCATAGCAAACACTTTACACGTCATTATTAGTGCCCGCTGTTTACTGCAACTCTATAGGGTAAGATATCTCTATAGGGTAATAATCTCTATAGGGTAAGATTTCTCTATAGGGTAAGATTTGAGTACATCTATTTATCTTCTTCTTCTTCTATCTGTACTTATAAAACAGTTCCGTGACTGACTGGACATGAAATTTAGAATACATATTCTATACGTAGGGGTACACTAAGGGTTGACCCACATCTTTCAGTGCGGAGTCGAGTTTGTTCATGCATCCTTTTTTGTCGTTCAGGAACGTCAATTTTCTAGATCGAGCGGAAGCATCAGCAATGCTGCTGTCCCATATATTTGAGTCGAGTCGGTACTGCAGTTTTGCATGAAACAGCCGATTTCTTTTTTCTCGATGCTGGCTCCATGGTGAAGTTGTTCAGTTTGACGGTCTTAAACAACCCCTATAAATATTACTAGGGTGTTTTTTTTAACAACCTGTATACAAATAAGGTCCAACTAACATCCCCAGGCATCACACCTAGCCTGATGGAAGATCTTCCCTTTTCAATTGAGGACCCTCCAATCAACCAAATATTCTCTAATTTACACCCAAAAAAAAAAGTAAAAAACATAACCCTCCTTCTGGCGCAGTCGGGTAAATACAGAGAAAAAATACGATAGGCACAAAATAAGGCCACCTCCAATAAGGAACCTTCCACCTCGTTCCTCCATAATTATTCTCATGAGAAGTGTAATGAAAGAAAGAGAACAGTGAAGTCCTCACCCGAGTTCTGTTGTAAAGCGGAAGTGAGGTTTGTTCTGAGAGCTGTCATGACAGCGCCGCCAGGTGTCGCTGTAGTCTCCGCCGAGTCCATAGCAGCTCGCAGGCGCCCGCGTTCACACACCTGTGGGGTTAAAGATTCATTTTCACAACCATAAACATTATCGGGTGGATAGAAACTTGGTTACAACTATAATTTCATATTGTATGTAATTATAAGTTTCTAGAGTTAACCCGCGGCTTCGTCCGCACAAATTATATACCAGATTTTAAGTCAGATCATAAGCTATCAAAACAAAAAAAGTTTCATCTAAATCGGTTCAGAAGTTTTTGCGTGATGCTCGCACAAACAAACACACAGGCAGACAAAAATTCTAAAAAAGGTTGATTTGGAGTTTGGGACACCTAAAAACCATATCGTCATCTTTTTTTTGTTAATTTCTTCAATGTACAGACCCACTTCCGTTAAAGTTTTATAACAGATAAGACGTGGGTAGGTAGTGTTTGCCCTATGCGTCCCGCCCTTTTTCCCAGCGAGGGGTAACATTTTCTAAACCTCACTTGTGTCAAGCTGGTTTAGCAATTAACTCGGGAGTTAAATAACTGTTTTTTTATAGTAATAATAGTACATCACCAACTTAACCTAAAATTAATAGGTAACCCAGGTTTTTTTTATCTATACAAAGGTTATCTCCATGAAGTTTGAAAGATTTTCTCGCAACCATTTGCATTTAGAGATCACAGATAACAATATTTTAAAAATAAATATTTTATTGATAAACTCGAGGCGACTACGGGATTCAAGGTTTCTCATGTAGTGTTAGGCTGCCTGTCCACTGAAGCGGAGCGAGACTGCGGAGCGGAGAAACGAGGGAATTTTGGCCAATGGGGTTGTATAAAATCTCGGAGCGGAGATTTTATGCAATCCCATTGGCCAAAATTCCCTCCTTTCTCCGCTCCGCAGTCTCGCTCCGCTTCAGTGGACAGGCAGTGTTTATGTGGGCAAAGGCTAGCCACCTCTATATACGTCATTCCATCTTGAAACTTAAATAGCTAAATATGAGCATTGCTACAACTAGATTCTTAAACAGAAAGTTGGTAGTTGTAGTAATGTTTCTGACCACCCCGAAAGAAGCCCGAAAGGGATTATAGTCGTGAGTTTATGTATGTATGTACCTATGTAAGTTATAGCCTGTAGAATCCCACTGCAGGGCAAAGGCCTCCTCCCACGAATAAAGGTGAGATGGAGTGCGTGTTGGTGGAGGCAAGTTAGTGGTTAACTTGCTGTCAGAGTATTTTCAAGCCGCCTTAATAGGCCTGACCTGGCATAAAGAATAGTTACAACGCCATCTGACGGAACTATCCGAGACCAACTACTTAACGGCCTTCCGAAGCACAGAATCAAATAGAGATGCAATAGAGATGAAATACCACTAAACGGTCACCCATCCAAAGACTGACTGGACCTGACGTTGCTTTACTTCGGTGATCGTTTCCAATACCGAAGCTCCACTACGCCAACGAGCGCTTCGTACACTTCGTAATACATGTATGTATGTAAGCTCGTATTTTTAAGAAATTACTTTTTATTTATATGATGTCTGACTACCCCCTCGGGGAATATAGTCGTGAGCATATGCATGCATGCATGTCTACTATCTGTAAAATCTACACTAATATTATAAAGAGGAAAGATTTGTACCTATTTTTGTATGTTTGTATGTTTGTAATGAATAGGCTCAAAAAGTACTGGGCCGATTTAAAAAATTCTTTCACCAATAGAATGCTACATTCTTCCAATTTCACATAGGCTACATTTCATTTTGAAAAAAATTAGGGATCCTTGGTAAAATTTGAACAATGTAACCGAAGGTGTAGAAAAATGAGCCTTTGTTTACCCCGTGCGAAGCCGGGACGGGCTGCTAGTATAAAATAAGGGAAAAAAAACGTTGTTCCTTACCAAAGTAGATACGACTCCTTTAAGCGTAGACAGGAGATCTTTAGCCAGGACTGTGAAATCTTCCCGCAGCTGCTGGTCCGGGGTCAGACTGGTTAAGGAAGCGGGCCCAGCGGCCGGGCCCAGGGATTCCGCCCCGGGGAGCGATTGTGGTCTTGCGGCGGCGCATGCTGGAATATTTAGTGCTGTCAGAGAAATGGTCCGTTTTGGTGGTTTGTGGTGATATATGGGCAAGTATTTTTATGGATTTGGTCTGTAAGATGGGTCGAGATTATTTTCTAATCCAATGGGCGAGCTTGATTGATTTCGATGTTTTTCTATAGTCTGACAAGTTCGTAGGCACACTTTCTGTACTGATGACGTTGGGGGAAATGAAATGATTTATTGTAAGGTGCAGTTTTGTAATTGCAACTATGAAACAATTGCACTTCTAAGCCACAGTTTATACAGAAGAGACGCGTGGTGGTGGCGGATCATCTAAGTAGCACAATAGAAACCTTGTAGTACGTAGCATAGCGTCGTTTTTGTCGTAATGGAGAATCGCGCCCGCGCCTCCAGGTGACGTCGCCTAGAGGCGCGGGCGTAATTCTCCAAACGACGCTATGCTACGTACTATAAGGTTTATAATTGTGTTACTTTGACTATCCGCCACCGCCACACGTCTCTTCTGTATACACCGCGACTAAGAATCACGATTCAGTTCTTCTCTAGATACCAACTTCTACTCTTTATATCTTCTTCTAGATGACTAGACATGTGTCTGTTGATAGAAGAACTGAATCGTGATTAGAAGTGCAATTGCTCCATAGTTGCAATTACAAGGCTACAGCTTTGTGGAATTCGGGTAATACATATTTTGCAGTTGGTCACACTTTTTGTTAGGCTCTCCAAGCCCTACCTTTTTGTAGGTACACACATTCAAATAAAGTAAGTTAGATTTTCACACAACAACAATTCAAACTAAAAGATCAAAATTAATACATTAAAATGTAAATGGAATAATTTTTTTTTTTAAAATGAATGGTCAAATAACAATAAGTAGATTAAGAAACTGTTTTACTTCTAGACCGGTGGCCGACAACCACCAACCACTACCTTACACTTTTATTGAACAAATCCACTTTGTAGCTAAAGTAGACTAAAATATCATAGAAAAAACTTGGTCGGCCGCGGCGCAGCTTGGCACGTTTTCCGGTATGAGGGAAGAAGTGGGCCCTAGAAATACGACATTTTACCTCATCGATTTAAAGAACGGAACTAGCGCCGCGGCCGACCAAGTTTTTTCTACGTTATCTTTAGCTACAAAATGGATATTTTCAATAAACGTGTAAGGTAGGGTTGGTATTTGTCGGCCACCGGTCTATTCTGGATAAGTCCTGAGTAGCTTGTCTGTCAGATTGTATGAAAGATAGTAATGTCGATCGATCTGTCAGATAAGCTATTGTGAGCTTAACCAGAAGTAGTTAAACAGGCCCCAAGATATACAGTGTGCAAGGAAAAGTATCATTAACTTTTAAACCACATACTCTACCCATCAAACTTAACAACTTTTACTATGGGAGCAAACCTGTCAGCGCAAAAAAAATCTGTTGTTCCATACTAAACAGCAATGCCTACGAGACTTAAATCTATGAGACAGCAGATTTTTTGTTTGTACTGACAGGTTTGCTCTCATAGTAAAAGTTGTTCAGTTTGATTTTAAAGGTTAATGATACTTTTCCCTACACCCTGTATATCGGTGAGGTAGCACGTGCGACTGCCTTTGAGCGGCGCGAGCTTCCCTTCCCCGCTACACCACTAGAGTACCTCCCCTCCCCCAACGTCTGCGCCCCTAGGGACGGTCGCGCACTAACTTGTCCGACTATCATCATCTCATCCGATGGATTGTCTGACTATAGTTATTGTGATAAAATCAAAGTTACCATTGAGCTTATTATGTACTACGTACTAGAGATGACACTATACTACATTGAGCTGTCCCATTCAAATGCAGCATGTCGCCAGCTCACTTAGTAGCTAGATTTCTCTTTCACCCACCTGCGCTCCTAATACTCGCATGCGTCGAATGACGTTTGTATGTCGTGTCGCCTCTAGTACTTAGTACATAATAGCTCAATGGTTTTGAGTTCGTTTGTTGTTTGCATGCCTTTCTTGTCCTACGGAAATAGACTTAAAACGAATTGTGATAACATCTTTATCGTTTTCATAAAGATATCATAAGTGAGTTCAAAAACGATTCCATAATCTTATACTGAAATAGAACCTTGAAATTTTAGAATATTTACAAAATTTTAAGAAGTTTTAGTGATTTAACAATGGTGCCTAATATAATTTATAATAGTGTCGTGATATTCAATTTTAATTAAAAATTTAGATAATTTCTGATGATCTAGCATGGAAGCGAGACATAGCCCAGTCACACCATAGCCCTCTTTCTGTTTAATGAGTGCGAGATAAAAGGCGCGACAGAGCCTTGTCACGCGCATCAAGCTAGGCTTCTGATTATTACAAAGTGAATTTTCTAGATAAGTCATAGGTCTGAGGCAAATTAGACGAAGAACAGAAAAAAGGAACTGTTTTTATGGGCTATTTAGATTGATGCAGTGACTGGATCCAGTAATTGTCGAAGGAACTTCTTATTTAGCATATTTCTCAAATTCAGTATGGCAAGTTTTTCTTTTACAGATAGTAGACGTCATTTTAAGAAACAAATTAATTTTTTTTTTTGTAATTTAGTCCCGTTAATCAACATAGTTTTTAAAATATTTGAATAGAAAATCTTTCAAACTCCATGGAGGAAAAAACTTTGCATTAAAAAAACACCGTTCTTCTCTTTCTAACTCTATGCTGAGAGCAGAAGTGGCATACATCAAAACTCAAATTCTGACAATGTTAAAACCTATATTTTTTCCTTTATGGCCTGTTATTTGAAGTTTACCATGGAGTTTACAAGTCGACGAGTGACGTCACACGTTTCGATGAAAAACGATTTTATAATCTGTAATCCTATCATTTTAAAATTTCTTACATAGAAAATATTGTTATTGAGACTCATTATATGTACCTATATTTATTACGATAAACTACATGTTCATAATATGTTTTATTACTTGAATTATTAATATTACTTTTTTCAGTTTGCATTTAAATAAATACGTTAAAAAACTACAATCGTAATGAATTATAACGTCTAAATATTAGTAAAAATTATTTAGGCAGAGCGCCTCATCGTGAAATAATTCAATATTTTGTAAATCGAAAGGCACTACGATCCAGTCACCGTATCAATCAAGATAGACCCTTACAAAAAAAAAAGTGTTAATATAGGTACAGTATTCTTTTCCGCTCGTCTAATCCACAAGATTCCTAAACGGTGTGAAATATGCTTTATATCTTTTAACATTTGTAATTATGAAAAAATTACTGCAATTTTAAGTTAAATCAGTGCATAATATTAAGTGTAATTCTTGTAACAAACGCTACTAAACCACTTTATAAGAAATAACCTAGAAGCGTTCCCCAGCAGAGTACGGAACTCCCCTCGGAACGAGGGGGGAAGGTTACTCCACGCTCCACTGCGAGATTAAATAGCTGTTCACACCTTAATACCTGATCTCCGTTACCTATGATAGAATAAGAGGATTAAGTTTCGTTTTGATGTTTGATTGTAGAGCATAGTGCAAAAAGTTGTGAATAGATCTGTCGCTCGCCCGAGATTTTATTGCCTTTTTTGGTACCGACCTCAATGATGCAATTGGGATTTGGGAATATACATACAACTCAAAAAACGGTATCTTTATTCTGTGTTCATTAATATTGAAATAAGTAAAAAATTTCCATGTTTAATCGATTAAATATTTAAGAAATTCATAAATAAAACGCAGTTGAAAATCGTAAATGAAAAGGGACGCAGATTTGAAAGGTGAATTAATTAATTCTGTACCCAATAAAACAGAAGTAAAATCCCCATTGAAAATATATTTTTTAAATCCTTTTCACTAGAGTTCAGCGAAGAAGCGATGTATTGATTGAACTAGCAAAAACACCCTAAAAGAACAAGGAAAATTAAGTCAATCTATTGGTGGATTATTTTCTAGCTCACCACCTCACATCCTTGTTCAACTTTGATGGAGCAGCCAATGGTTACTGCAAAGTGCAAACTAATTCCGAATTCTGCTTTGGTTTGATTACGCTTGCTTTCTAAGTTTTCTTGCTCAATAAATAAATAAAGACTTTTCATAAAGACATTAAAATAGGATAGTCAAAAATGAATAACATGCTACGATAAATGAATCATTAAGACCGGTTACCAAAAGTGTAAATAAAATCTAGACGGGCGTCAGGTCTAGCATGTCGCATAATTTTGTACAAATGTATCTATTATGACCAATTAATAGTGTTCAAATATGCCAAAAACAGCTTCAAAATATTTTTGAAAGTGAATCAAAAATTGTATTAAAATAAAGGTGTCATGCATTATGAGCATGAGATATGTATGTAGAAACTGCAATAAGCTAAATGTATGGAAGTATGCATGGTTTATTTACAGGAATGTAACTTTACTGTAAACTAACAACTCTAAAACGACCTAAAAGTAACTGTAAAAAGGTTTTAAATATTATAATGACAATTTTGTATGACATATTCTGAAATTACTATTGTAAGGGATAATCTGAAATTAAATGTACTATTCGATCATCATCAGCCTCTACCGTTCCCTATACTGGGGCACAGGCCTACCCTGATGGCGAGGATATATCAACGTTAGTACACAACGTTAGGAGTACTTACAGGGCAAGTTTTAAGTAATATTGTGTTTTTCCGAAAATAATTTCAATCGTCATCTGTTATTTATGGTACGAGATCCGACAGCAAAATTATGCACCTATTTGTTTGGTGAACGAAATGTGATTTAAGTGAATGTTTATACAGAGGTTCATACAACGCCGCCGGGTTGCCTAGCAAAATCTTGCCGCAAGTGATTTTACCATGATGATTTATGGTACCATTTTTTCCACCGATCTGTTTAGGAATTAATTGAGGTGCCATCTGAAGGAGACCAATCTAAAGAACTGGAAAAACTAGGGTTGCCACCTCTCAGTCTACCACAACTTCGCAATTCTAAGGGTTAAAAATGACTACTTTGAACCTGACACTAGAGTTGCGTGAGACTGAGAGGTGGCAACCATAATTTTATCAGTTCTTTACATCGGCCTAATTCTGATGGCGCCTCAATTACTTCCCAAACAGATAAGTGGAAAAAGCACTTGCGGCATGATTTTGCTAGGAAACCCGGCGGCGTTGTATGAACTTCTGGATAAACATTCAAAAATACAAAATACAAAATATTTATTGAACCAACGTGTGATACAGGATTTCAGGACTCTTTATGATTATGATTAACAACCTTAGATTACCTATACCTAGCACATTCACTTTTTTTTAAATTCTTTATTGTTTTTTTTTAAATTTGGGCTTTTTAACCCTGAGGTTATACCAGCCCAAAAAATTCACTTAAATCACATTTCGTCGATCAATTTTGCGGTCGGATCTTGGTATAAATGTCACTTAAAACTATACTACATCGGTTCCGATCCAAAAATTACGTAGACTAATCGATAAACTAGTATCAACTCACTGCTCTGCTCCTCGATTTCCCTCAGCACTTTGAAGACGTATCGACAGACTGTCCTTGCCACTGATATTAAAATACCGCCACTATCACTTGACATCGTTTCACTATTTTCAAAGTCAGTTAAATTATCAACAGTTAACTTTTCACAGTTCAAATATCAAGAAAATCTGCTGAAGATATAAAAAAAAAAGATATATTTAAACACAAAAGAATAGATTAAGTTCCCAGTAGTTTCGCGGAACTTTTTTTGAATTAAAAATTTCAAATCATTTAAAAAAAAAAAGCAGATTGCAATCAATCCGATGCACTTATATATTTGTTCTGACTTGAATAATAATTAGTTGTGTTTCTAGATCAAGGTTACTATAACTGGTACTGTTAACAATGATTGAGTGGGATTCGACGATTTGTCTTTATAATAGAAAATAAAACCGATCGGTTCAATCGGCGATTTCAAGGTTTGTTCCATAGTGAAATATGATCAAATTAATGGTCTCAATAAGAGGCCAAAGTATAGTACAATTAATGCAAAACCTCAGAAACACCTTGTATATTGAAAAAAAAAACACAATAAGTTATCACTAGATTAAGGATGTAAAATTTTATTTCTCGATTTTAATGGTTATACAAAATTAAAATAGGATTTTCAAAATCAATGTCTTGTCTTTGATAAAAGGCTGAGTGAGAGTGGCCCAGTTCTAAAGTATAAAGGAAGTTAATGTCACCAACTGATTTTAATTTAAAATTCACTATCTCATTTCATAATTCAACTGCATGTAAGAAAACCACCTATTTTTAAACTTTCACTGCACTCGACATTTATATTACACCACAAATTGAAAGATAGTCTCAACGCAGAACGTTTGCGCACATTGTCCGCATTACAAAAACTATCACCAGACTTAGAGATTACGTCAACTAAAACAAACGTCTCAAGATAAGACAGATATCAGATCATCTCGCTATCGAAACTGATATAAGATGCGAGAATGTATTCCAGGTTAAGATAAGACTATAAACTTCCGTAATAATACCTATGCCAAAAAAAATAATTAAGGGAATATAATTCGGAGCGCGCTCTATACAAACGAAGTCTGGTGATATTTTCTATACTAACCAATTAAAGTCAACGAAATTTTTGTATATTGCCAGATTATCGTTAAAATTTATACTTTTAAAGTTATAGTGCCTCAAAGATTTCCTTTGAAATCTTAAAATAGACCTAGCATTGAAACTATATATTTTATCGAAAATCTGACACCATACAAGCATAGAGATTTATTTCTAGATTGTTGCTGCAAAATGTCATTGACTTTAATTGCTTAGTATTGAAAATATCACCAGACTTCGTTTGTATGCAGCGCGTATTTACGCATTCGGAATAAACTTCTCTTAAGGGCCTATGTCGAAAAATAATTGAAGCGAAATGGGCGTGTGATAGCTTATATTACTGCCTGATGCGAGAGAAAGTGATGGGGCGGCTGCGCGCGTCTGAAACGACGCAAGTGTAAAACAAACTTAATTTAATTGTGATTGTACTATTTATGTAAGTTCATTTCAGCTCTAATCAAACTTTATAAAATATCATGCTCTTTTTTTTTAAATCAAGTCTCGTGTTTCTATTATTCACCGTTTAGCAATTCCAAGCGTTTATCCATAAAGACGGAGGCTACTTTGGCTTATTTTTCTATCGAGAAAATGTCTCTTAATCGTGTTTTGGCTCTAATCAAAACTTCAATTATATGTTCAATTTACACATATCTGCAAATCATACTCCTACTGTTAGTACTTCATGATATATGATGCTTTGAAGAATCCACATTTTTTCACATATCCTCTTAACAACTTGGGCGTGGATGTGGATCAACATAAAACCGACCAAGAACTTGTCAGACAAGTCTATGATACGGTTAAAGATTGTATAATAATTTGTAAAATGTATCTACAGAGCACGACTGTAAGCTTATATTTTAATGTTCCTTCTTTTACCGTGCGGAAGCGGTGTCGTATGAGTGAGCTATATGACCTTACATCTGTAGGATTCCTAATGTGTTCCTCATAAATGCAAAATGGCGGACATATTCCGCCATATTGGATTGCGGTGTTTTTTCAGACTAACATGATCAATTTTGAAGAAAACGCATGTTTTATATCACGATTCAACGCAAGCTTTATGATAAACAGTTTAGTGCGAAGTGGGTTCTAGTCACATAATGACAACAAATGATTTGGTATTTCAAAACGGGATCCTATAAGCATCTGCACTAACTGGCGATGTAGTGAGCGAATAATGAAAAATGTGTTCGAGAAAGGACATTTTAAGAAAGGGATAAAAATAAAAAATTAAAAAACAGTCTTACGAACTAAGGTAGATGCCAGAAATGTAGAAAGAAACGCTGGAAGACAACCAGAAAAAAGTTTTGATTAGATTTATTGTTTTTTTTTTCGGCCATTTTATACGGGATCAAATTTTGGCCGTAAATTTAGCGAAATGTCTATAATGGTGAACCATAGACAAAGATTCTAGCAAGGTAAGTTGTAGGTAAGAAAGAGATAGCTTGACACACATGCTATGAGCAAAGTTTTTTTTTAAATAGCTCAGAAGCAACGTGCATGTCTTGTGAAAGAGCCGCCATTTTGTTTTTTTTAACAGCCATGCTTAGGCCTCGATCACGACTTACCAATCTCGTAGAATCCTTTAGAAAAGACATAGGTTTTAAACAATTTTTTTTTTAATTTAACAAAACCAATTTTAAAAAAAAGTTATTTACAAATAAAATAATTTATAAATCAAAACGTGATTTTGATAACAATATAAATTATGTACAAAAAAATTGTCTTGATTTTTTTCTCTTCTTTTTTTTCAATATCACTATAGGACGTTAACGTATAACTTGTACCAGTTTCATTTGACTAGAATCAAACACAAATATTGCATTATCTAATTGGATAACAAATGGCGCCATTAAACTTAGTATTATAACAAAGAAATCGATGAAAGATCTGGCTTCCGTAAAATTGAATATTTTTTTAAAATAAACAAAGTATTAAATTGTATGGCGTCATCGTCATCTGAGGAAAGGTCGTAACGAAATATTTTAAAGCTGTCCCTTGAAAGCTACCTTGAAAGTGTAGACATAGATTAGCGAAATGTGGATAAATACTGAATAAGCTATAATAAGAAAAGTTTTGAAGCACTCGCTCGGGGAATATAGTTATACGTAATACGAATATAGTTATACGTAACTTCAAACAAATCTAAACGAACGGATCGAAAAACGGTTTTCAGAATTTGATTGGGAATGTACAGGGTGTAAATTTAAGCGCGTTACATATTAAATGGGATGCTTCAGACTAAAAAACTTTGAGAATACTATGGGACCAACATTGAAATTACGAAAAAGATCTGCTGTTCCATTAATTTCGGCTGCTGTTAAGGTTTTTTCGCGATTTAGATTTATGTCCCATTGTAAAAGTTTGATGGTCTGATACATAAATAAATGGTCTGAAGCACCTCCTAATGTATATAACGCATTTAAGTTTCCACCCAGTATGTTAATGATCCACACTAATTAATAAACGCGAATCTGTCTGTATTTTTGTTATCTTTTCACGACTGAACCGATCGTGACGAAATAGCAAGGATTCAAGGAGATATCTTGCATTCTGATGACGGACATAGGCATAAAAATTCCACGCAAACGAAGCTTAGGGTGACAGCAAGTAATAAATATTTCATTACGCCCAACACACAAGCATAGCAAAGCGTCTGGCACGTCCACCACTAACAGAGCGAGACAGGGAATATTGTGACGTCACGTCATAGTGTAACTCACCAATGGGGAGGGAAGCTGCCGAGTTGGGCATCGATGATGCGCCGCCGCCCGGCGACGGTGGGGCCGTTAGGGCCGATAGCGCCTGCAATCATAACAGATGTTGATTATTACAAGATTTATTGTGTCACAAACCACAGAATGACATTCTTTTTCGAATCAGAACTGCGGCGTGGCTACCCGTTCTATCACCTCAACTGATATTTTGTCTTATGTCAGAATAGATAAAGTTTAATATGCCCCACCTTGCACAGAACACGCGCGAATGGTCGTGGTGTAGGCAGAGGCCAAGGCGCGCCATTTGCTACGATCCTTACAAAGTCAAAGTCAATATAATTTATTCAATATAGGAGCTTGCAGCACACTTATCAAACGTCAAATCTTTTTTAAAGCTACCACCGCGTCGGAACGTGTTGTCGCTGTAGAGAAGATGCGGCCAGAAACTCTACAACATAACACGACTTAATAACTATTACAATATAAATTCTTAAGCTAAAGTTATGTATACAATAATACATAGTCTAGTTACATACCCCTCATTGACATCCATACATCTCTACATACATGCCCTCCGGTTTTAAGTACTACGCATCTCACCTTTCTGTAAGACGTAACCGATTTGATCAGAGTACGTCTTAAGAGGTCGTCATCTACCGACCCTTTCATTCAAATTCGCAAAAGCGATCTCTGTCGTGCATCTGCCGTCATTCATCCTTTACACATGATCAAACCAACGAGGTATTTCCAATTCAAGCCTTTTTGATTCAGCTTTTGGAGGAGAGGGGGCAAATGTCTGCCACAGCGTGCGCTGCGATCGGTTTGACATTTTCCGTCACCCATTTCGCACATAGCCAATTTAGATAAAGGCAGAAAAATGTTTCAAAGTCAAAGTAAATATAATTTATTCAATATAGGAGCTTGGAGCACCCTTATTAAACGTCAAATCTTTTTTTTTGAAGCTACCACCGCGTCGGAACGTGTTGTCTTTGTAGAGAAGATGCGGCCATAAACTCTACATCAAAAAACCACTTAATAACTTTACCATGTGAGAGCTGGACGGGTCAATACTGTAGGGAGGGGGCGCCAACTCGACGGATGCGCACTTGCTGTTGGACTTCTTCTTGCGCAGACCGAACTTGCGACGGTCCTTTTTTACGTTCGGAGAGGCGCCCTCTAGCGACACCTGTTAACATTATTACATTAAGTAAGTAAAAAGTAAGTTATAGCCTGTAGAATCCCACTGCAGGGCAAAGGCCTCTCACGAATAAGGGTGAGAGGGAGTGGGCCATACTCCACCACGCGGGCCAGTGCGTGTTGGTGGAGGCAAGGTAGTGGTCAACTTGTTATCAGAGAATTTCCAATCCGCCTTAATAGAACTCTGACCTGGCTTTACGAATAGTTACAGCGCCATCTGACGGAACTATCCGAGACGAACTGCTTAACGTCCCTTCCGAAGCACAGAAACGCTCGAGACGAAATACCACTAAACGGTCAGCCATCCAATGACAGACCGGACCTGACGTTGCTTAACTTCGGTGATCGTTTCCAACACCGAAGCTCCACTACACCAACGAGCGCGTCATTATTACATTAGCATACCAGTAAACATAGAATATAGATTTGTCTCCAGCATTATTTGAAGTGAAAAATACCAACTTCTCAAGATTATGCTGTAGGGGAAAATTTTGGGAAGACGAATGCCTGGTAGAAGGACTTCCTGGCTTAAGAACCTGTGTGAATGGTTCGATATGAACTCTACCTCACTATTCAGGACTGCTGTCTCCAGGGTTCGAATAGCCCTTATGATAGCCAACCTCCGATAGGAGATGTCACTACAAGAAGAAGATAGCATACAGGATACATTTTGCGTCAGTGCGGTAAATTTAATCATAGATTTCACTCATCAAACTGAACAACTTTTATGATTAGAGTCCTATGACAACCGATTTTTGAGAGTAGGCGACGTCGCAGCTGCACCTCAACGACGTTGCAACTACACCGCCGCGACGTCGTGACTGGATCGCCACAATTTTTACTTATCGTTATCGTCGCGATTCCGCTGCAAAACTGCCCCCCTAGACAAAGTGACATTCTATTTGCGTTGACGCTAGTAGAAAATGACAGAATGTATGGATTTGACATTAGCGATCGAAACATTTTGACGTTTGCTTTCGTCACCATACGTCAAGTCCATACATTTTTATGTTTTCTACTGTCGTTGACGCTAATCGAAATACTTTGCCTAGAAGCCCTGAATGATCTTAGAAATATCGCGGCGATATCGTTCCGTCAACGCATACGCTCAAAAATCGGTTGTGATACAGCCCTAAATAATCACAAAAAAACAAATTAGTTAAGAAAGGCTACAGAAAAGGAGCTTAGTCTCTTTTTAGGGCCTGTTTCACCACTTCTGGATAAGTTCAATTCAATTCAATTTTTGTTTACTGGCATCCGATGTGTTATCACAATTCAGCCAGTCTCGTTATGTGGAGAGTATACGTAGGAAAATGATCAGTAGTATTAAGTCTAGCGTGGCAGTTTTGCCAATGTAAGTAGTTTATAATCTCAAGTGATTGTTTTAAGGTTAAAACACAAAAGAGTTCACAAAATGGCGGAGCCACGTCCAAGCCTAACGCGCCGATACGCACGCGTCCGTACTCCGCCAGACCTGCAGCGCGACAGAATAAGCTCTTAATAGCTTAACTGTCAGATTGAGTGGCGTATTTCGTATGAAAGATACGTCAAACGATCTGTCAAATAAGTGGTGAAACAGGCCCGTAAACTTCTAAACTTCAATCTCTTGTAAATACGAATACAAATCTACTTTATTGTATGAAAGTATTGGTACCATTTTTTAAATGTTAACATTATATCCAATTACAATACAGGCTTGATCTTGCAAAGAGGTAAGAACGTCGTTAATTCATAAGACATCAATTTCGACTGGAGCTAAAGGTTGTATCTGTAAATCAGTAATTTTTATCAGCCTTTGAAACACCCCTGGCACTCCATACAACGAACTCACGATGCTTGAATAGTACATAAACGAGACGGTAGCATACGCGACATCTCGCTCGCGACTGTATGTGCTTCTTGCTCGGCTCATCTAAAGTTAACCTCGAAGTGCGGGGTGAGGTTTGTGTTTGAAGTTAGGGAGGAACAGGGAGTGGCCAGACTGTATGTAACTACTACAAGGTGTAAGGGTAAACAGTTGTATTACTTTAAGGGGTGATTATACCCATGATACTGAACAACTTTCCCTAAGAAACCTATAGAAAATTCGCATGAAATATTTATGACTTTTCATATCAACGTTCGATCAGCTGATTGCATTTAAACAATTTTTGGGAATTTCCTATAGGATTCTTAGGGAAAGTTTATCAATATCATGAGTACAATCACCCCTTAAAGTAATGCGACCGTTTACCCTAACACCCTGTATATTATAAGGACTAACAAAATAAGCGGTAACTATTTAAAGGGGATGATCAGACAATCAAACTGAACAACTATGCAACCAATATCGAACATGGTCCCGTTAAAATCAGCTGTTTCCTACAAAATAGTAATACCGTATCGAAAGAACAGATTTATTTTAATGAAAAAAAAATCTGTTCTATTCATCAAGTCGAATCGAGTCGGTTAACTATCACATGTTAAGTTTGATGGTTTAATTTAAACCACCCCATTAAATATTACTAGGGGTCTTTTGTTAAACCCATATAAAAGAAATATCCGAATTCCCTCCATTGCAAACGGGAGCCAGCAACAAGAGAAAAAAAAATTGGTTTGTTTTGAATGGGCCCGCCGTCGGTCAATGTGACCTTGACCCTTTGACTAATTATTATAAGGACTAGCCTTGCGGTAGCATTTCCCCTCTGCCACCGTATAAGCACAATTGATCTTGTGCATTTACATTCAATTTTACACCTTATCACTAAACGAGACAGCCTATAATTGCGAAATAATAAATTCGAACTTAGAACGTTTGGGGTTCACACGAGACTACTTTTCATGATTTTTAACATTCAAAATTAGAATCTAAAGTTATGGGGAATAAAATCCAAAGTTGCGGATTTCATGTTACCTCGCCCCCCGCAAAAAGTGGCAGAAATGTTTGTTACTAGAATTACACGCGTAACCAGTCCATATAATAATTAGTCAAAGCCTTGACCGCATGGTTGCGAGGTTAACTTTAAGGTTAATCAACGTACATCGGTGTCATGATGGTGCTGATGCTGCATCTCCAGCGCATCGAGGAGTCTTTGCAGCTGCTGCACCGACAGCTGCGCCTGGCCGAGTTCCCGCGACGCATTCTCTAGCGGACCCCCGGATTCTGCAAACAACCACTTTAATGTTATAGTGATAGGGTTATTATCCATTGTTGGTTATTTGCATTGACTTAGAATACTATGGACGCCGGGTCTAGTACAAAATACTCGAATAAAGTGTCCGAGACTAAAATACACAAACCTAAGTACGTATAGTAATATAAACAAACTAAAAACATTGAAAATGCTGAAATTCTTTTCCGTCTCACGCGTACGCGTAGTCGGCCGATCAAACGAAGACTGTTGCGTAATTCGTTCCCTTTTTTACGTTTTCGTTCTCTTTTTATTAGGACACTTTTGAGCGCGGACCCTCCGTCCAGTAGTAAGTCAATGGTTATTTGTCTTATTTGTCTGTTAGATTATATTGCAAATATATTTGGAAATCCAACTGCAAATGAGTTGCTTTACAGTCAGACAAGTTTGTGCGTGATTCTCCCTCACGGTATAGACGTTGGGCTCGGTGCTATATCCTCATACAATTAATCCTTAAATATACTTCAGACTTCACGATTTTCAGATGTAGGTTATTTGATCAGAGAAATCCATGCATGTACCATATAGAGCAGGGGGAGGGAGAGGCATGTCGGATTTTGGTTGCAAAATATGCGTGCCGCGGTTTGATTTCTGTAATATGTTCTTGAGGTTACATAGATAGACAGTTGTCATGTTGCCGGAGAGTTTTGTGGTACAATAATATTTGATTGACGTCATAAATTTTTGTATGGAGTTTTAAACTATTTTTTTTTAAAACCTTTCGTGTAGTCTATTGAAAGGGCTTTATGATCTGATTCTAAAAATATTTAAAACATAAGCATAGCATAAGCATATCCTCACGACTATATTCCCCAGAACATCCACGTTTCACTAGTAGTACCGAAACTCTGTCTGTCTCTGTTTAAACATTAATTTTTCTAAAACCTTTCCTCTTTTAAAGATATCTACATCAATGATGTATTTTTTTTTAGAATCAGCTCATAAAGTCCTTTCAATAGATACCATTTTACCCGACAGCCGAATCCTATTCTAAGTGTACACATATTTTGCAAACAAAATGCGGCATGGCACCTCTAGCATGATTTCTAGCTCTACTTCCGCGCGACTCAGCCTTTTCCCATACTACAAGTCGCGGCAAGCGCGGCTTTCGCTCTCCGAAAAGCGCGGGAACAGGTTATTTCTATGCAGCGAAGGCGCGTCGCGCACGGGTAGAGAAATCATACTAGAAGTGCAGTTCTCATAAAATTTTATAAACGTTTCAGTGCGTCGTGCGATCATGCATGGCAACGACGAAAGGAACAGAAGAGCCTTATTAAAAGAATAGCACATCTTCAATGTCAATATTCACATGCAATTTAGGGCACAATCTACAGGCACATACTTTAACACATTTAAGGTTTTCACTCAGTGCCCACTTTTAACTATCCCATACAATGATGGACGCATATAGGGTCCTTCTTAATATGCTGACACTTTTTTTAGGGGATGACCAGACCGTTAAACTGAACAACTTTCTCTATGGCACCAACATCGTAATCGCGAAAAAAAAATCAGATGTTCCATACAAAACTACAAACTTCGTCAAGCCAAATGTATGGGACAGCTGATATTTTTTTCGCGATTTCGATGTTGGTCCCATAGAGAAAGATGTTCAGTTTGACGGTCTGATCATTCTCTTAAAAAAGTGTCAGCATATTAAGAAGTAACCTGTATATGCGCTCTGGGCACCTTTTTAAGTCATTAAGTAAAACTAGGAAAAATTATAAGTCACTCTCATATTTTCCATTTATGTAAGTACATACCTACGACTTCCGACTTTAAGCTGTAGTTGTTTGTACGTCGACTTTTTTATCCTATGTTCCATCTGTATGCTAAATTTCATCGAAATCCGTTCAGCCATGATTGAGTCACAATTATGCAAATATCGTCACAAACTGTCATATTAATAATGTTAGCACGATTTGTAACACCACTGGCTTTTCGGTGAGGGGAAAAGTCGCGAGGAAAGCCCTCGTGCTTCAATTTAAAGGATTTTGTATCCATTGTATTAACAGTTGAAACGGGCTCACTACCTACCACAATGCTAGCGGCATGTGAATATTTTGACTCTTTTTTATTTACACCTCGTAGTGCGACCACAAGCGCTACACCGCGCCTTAGGTAGCTGCGCGGCGAGACGGGGGGCGGAACAGAACCCTCCACGACATCATTTCGCTGTAACTGTTCGTGGCGGTAAATAAAAATCGACCATCGAAGGCGAAATGACAGAATGAAGCGGGCTTTTCCGTCCCCTGTCTTACCGCGCACCTTCCTAAGGCGTGGTACAGCGCTTGTGGTCACACTATTATAACCTACCTCGGTAAATATATCGTAAGCATATGTTTATTATACAAGGTGTTACAAAAGTACAAATAAACATTTAAGGGGGTGGTTTAGACCCTGAACAACATTCACTAGGGCGCGTTCAGAGCCTACGCCCAGAGTGCACTCTGGGTGCAACTTTTCGCACTAACGCCGTTCAGAGCCTCGGTGAAAAAACGCACTTTGCAACTCGGTTGTCACAACTCAACCGTTCCGTACCTCCGACGGGTTGCAACTTTTAACCATCAAATTAGATGGTTAAAAAACACTCTGACGTTTTGATTATCTGTGGTTACTTGACTTTTTGCTCATTTTGAATAAAAGTTAGTTTTTTTCAATTTATTTTTATTCACTCTTTGATTCTTTAGCATGGAAGATGAGTTTTTATTGTATTTGGAAATGATGGAAGCCCTGGAAGCCCTGGAAGCCCATATTACTGTAAATGTCAAAATTTGAGGTTATAAAACAACCGGGATCGTTCCGTACCTTTTGGCGAGTTAAAAAACAACTGTTCGTTCCGCACCTTAGATTGAAAAACAACCAAACAACCGCACCCGAAGGTGCTGAACGCAGCCCTATAGGACCAATTTCGAAATCGCGATAAAAAAAAGTGATGTTACATACTAATTCCATGATTTTTTTTCGCGATTTCGATGTTGGTCCAATAGTGAAAGTTATTCAGTTTGATCGTCTAAACAACCCCCTTTAAAAGTTTTAATTGTTTATTTTTACTTTTGTAACATTTTGTATAATATACTTAATATTATGGTATGTAGAATAAGCTACGCTGCCGGCCTACAGGCCTACAAGCTTACAATAAGCTTGAATAAGCTCAATAAAATAAGTACATACCAATAATCCAACTGGCAAGTCGACCCCCTGGCGTGCCAGAGACGAAGCCGGCTTGGGGGCCTCGGATAGGCGGCGATGTGGGGCTAACGAGCCCTAAAAACAAATATGGGATGCTACGAGTGCTCTGGATTGGACTTTGGTCGTTTGGATTTAAGGTCGAAAGTTAACTGTTACTTTTGTGTCATTAAAAAGGTACCTAATGCCGCTCGTCGCTTACTTAAAGACAAGCGATTTTTGAGCGTAGACGATGTCGCAATTGTACCGCTTCGACATCGCAACTGAACCGCCGCGATTCCACCTCGACAGTGATTGATCTCAGAAATATCGCGGCGATATCGTTCCCTCAACGTATACGCTCAAAAATAGCTTGTACGATATATGGCCCTCGCCATTTTATTAGGCTGTTGAGAATAAGCAAGCTAGCTTTTTGTAGCAAGCCAGCCTTACTGCCACTTGCACGTACGTTAATTTAATCCTCCATTAAATCTCTAGCTGTCACTTTTTGTCTTGTTAACGAAGTAAAAGCTAGCTAGATATTTAATGGAGGATTAACTTTAGAACGTACACACGGAGACACATCAAGCTATACAAAACCAACATAAGCTGGCCGCGCGTCGGCTGAGTAACGTATAACGTCGCGCGGCCAGCTTATGTTGGTTTTATATAGCTTGATGTGTCGCCGTGTGTACGTGCAACTGACCGTTAGTCTTGTAGCAAGGTAGGTACCATTCATGAGAAATGACCCATTTTTATAAAATCTACTTTTTGTACTTTTATCAAATCCAGAACACTCCAGGGAAAAAAGTGCATAAGGAGGGCAAAGAAAACTAAAGTAAAACCTGACCAGAACATGTTTCAAATGTAACGTAAAAGTAAAATTTTATTACACTATTAAAATTAAAATTACTTAGTTGAATCAACAAATTACTACACTGAGAAAAAAATGCTACGTTTACGTAGCCCGTCGCGGCTTACGTACCACGTAGCTTACGACGCGATACTGATTACGAGTGTTGCATCAGTACTTAAGGGTATTTTACTGTTGGCGCGCTCCATACAAACGAAGTCTGGTGATATTTTTAATACTAACCAATTAAACTCAATAAAATTTTGCAGTAACATTCTAGAAACAAATCTCTATGCTTGTATCTTGTCAGATTTTCCTTAATGTGTATAGTTTTAAAGTTAAAGTGCCTCAAAGATTTTCATACAAATCTTAAATTAATCCTAGCATTTAAACTGTATATTATAACGAAAATCGGACACGATACAAGCATAGAGATTTGTTTCTAGATTGTTTCTGCAAAATTTCATTGAGTTTAATTGGTTAGTATTAAAAATATCACCAGACTTCGTTTGTATGCAGCGCACATTTACGCATTCGGGATAAACTTCTCTGAAGTGGTCTCGTAACTCTCGCTATCGCGTCGTAAGCTACGTGGTACGTAAGCTGCGACGGGCTACGTATACGTAGCATTTTTTTCTCAGTGTTTAATAGAAGCCTTTTGAAAAACAACTGGTTATTTCTGGCCAGGATTTAGGTAAAAGATCATATAGTAAAAAGGGGGAATGAAAACTCAGTTCAAACCACAGAACATTGAATTATAGATAGAAGTGCCTTGTGAGCGGATTTCGAGAGCCACAGGTGACAGCAAAAGCACATACACTCATGTCAAAACTCGCGATATGACTATTGATACATAAACACGGGACACAATAACTTGTGTCATTTTATCACGTAGATAATATCTAAAATACTATCGAATACATGCAAAAATCAATAAAAATACAATAGTCAATTCATAGCGCCCGATAGCACAGTCGGTAGTGATCATGCTGTGCTGAGGGTCGCGGGTTCGAATCCCGTAAAGGACAAATATTTGTATGATGAATATGAATATTTGTACCCGATTCATGGATGTTTGTAACTATATACAGGGTCCTTCTTAATATGCTGACACTTTTTAAGGGGACGATCAGACCGTCAAACTGTACAACTTAGTCTATGGCACCAACATAGAAATCGCGAAAAAAAAATCTGCTGTTCTATACAAAACTGCAAACCTACGGGACAGCTGTTTTTTTTCGCGATTTCGATGTTGGTGCCATAGAGAACGTTGTTCAGTTTGACGGTCTGATCATCCCCTTAAAAAAGTGTCAGCATATTAAGAAGGACCCTAAATGTATTCTATATCGTTGTCTAGTCATCATAACACAAGTCCAGGCTAGATTCTGGTACTTTAAATGTGACGGTGGTAGCTTTAAAAAAGATTTGACGTTTGATAAGTGTGCTGTAAGCTCCTATATTGAATAAATTATATTGATTGATTGATTGACTAGATAATTTGTGTGACAATGTCCAAGATATTTATTTATTAATAGCCGTGTTAAAGATGAAATCCTATTTCAAGTTGTAATAATTCGAAGATAATTTTCCATATTAGCGGTGCATTACACAACTTCTGACTATAATTTAATGTTCTGTGATTCAAACAGAAAAATCGAGATACAGTCGAGATTAAACATAGCCAATTCAGTAGGGCTAGCATGCTACACACGAGAAAGCGACAAAACGAGAAAACTGTCACGCGCGCTCATTTTCTAACAAAGACAGAAGTACATTTAGATTTTTCTCGTTTTGTCAGTAATTGCATGTTAGGCCCACAAATCTAATTTAAAAGAGAAGGGTAATTTAATAACTACATTCTAGGGATAATTTATTTTAAATATAGCTAATCCTACAGTCAATAGAATCTATGAAATTGAGAATCTACAAAATTTAAAAACTAATTATTGTCTAAGATTTCTAAGGATTATATTATTTTATTAATATTAGTATGTGTATATGATTATTATCAAAAAAAAAGTTGAAAAGGGAACCGACCCTACAATGCTGCCTTTCAAAAAACAAGTGTGTCAAATTGTAATCATTAAAGATTTTCAATTTTTCAAAAATACGATTGAATGCAGCACTGGAGCCCCGGTACCCTCTTAAGGGGAATCAACACGCATCATGGCCCATACAAACTTTACAATATGTTTGTTTGAACATAATGCGTAACGATACACCTTAAGCCGTTTCAGCAAAAAGTTATTGCAATACTGAAGCGAATAATCAAATTTCTAACTAAGCCACGGGTTATACAGAAGAGACGTGTGACAGTGGCGGATAATCTAAGTAACACAATATAAACCTTATAGTACGTAGCATAGCGTTGGATTTGTCGTAATGGAGAATCGCGCCCGCGCCTCCAGGTGACGTCGCCTAGAGGCGCGGGCGTAATTCTCCAAACGACGCTATGCTACGTACTATAAGGTTTATAATTGTGTTACTTTGACTATCCACCACCGCCACACGTCTTTTCTGTATAAACCACGCCTTACTATTAGGAGAATAAAGGTCTAACCGGAATAGGAGTGATAACTGGTACACCTATAAATGGTCTTCAGTTCCTCACTCATTTCTAGACTAGAATGGGTCCTTGAAACGGACTTTACCGGGTCATACTTATTACAAACAAACAACTGATACACGGAGAAATCTTTCTCCGATTCTCTTGCCTTCAAATACTTAACAAGTTGTTTATCAGTCTGCGATGGAGTAGAAACTTTAAATGAAGGTGATAGCAACTTGATTTCTTTAATCAAATCCTGTCTGACTTTAGGTGATTGTTTTCTGTCGTTCTTCGATCGCTTTGGTAATTCGTTCTCGATTCTTTTTGGTACAACGAATTTAAAATTTTGATCGTCTTCGGGGTCTAGTATGCATTTTATAGCGGTACTGATAGAGCAATCTCTGGTACATTTCTTTTCGTACCAATTAGGTACTGAGTCCGCTCTCTCGACCATTCGTACGTCATCTCTGCTTGTTGATTGATGAGTTTTGGTATCACAAATGCAACTGTGTGATGTCGATCGTTCAACGTAATTAGACAGTTCTTTTTTGGGTTTTGAATTCAATTTAACACAGGGTGAATCGTTACTACAGGATGGTTTGATAAAATGGGTTGAAAGTTGTTTAGTCGTTTTTTTCTTTGGACAATTTAATTCGAGACATAAATGTGATGTACATTCTGAACCGCGAGGAAGGATCTGATCATCAAAAGAACAAGTCACATTTTTAAGAATAGTCTTATATTGTCTTTGGTTAACTGCACAGGAAAATGCGCTGATTTTAGGCATCGGATCAGTTTGTACTTCGATAGGCTTAGTTTCTTTGGGTATGATGTAAGCGCTGAGACTCTTGTGACAACAGTTACTTTCAAAAGTGAAACTGTGTATCGTATTTACGGCACTATCGAACAATTTCTGTCTGTCATAATTGGGACATATTTTTTCCTCAAATTGAGTTTCAATATCTTCTGTTGGTATTCTATTTTTTTCATTATAAATCTTTCCCAATAAACCAACGCCTTGTTCATTACATGTGTTTTTAACTATTTTTTCGTGTTTCTTTTTTAATTTTAAATACAATGTGTTTATATCTTTGTGTAAAGCCGGTATTCTCTTAGATAGTAAAGTCAAGTTTTCTAACAACATTAATATTAATTTCTCATCAATTATCCGAGGTAAAGGTTTATCGAAACCTGTGATTTCTTCCTTTTTAGGAGCGGACTTGGTCAAAACCATTTTGTTGCATTCTTTTACGCGAACTTTCTTATTTTGTAATTTCGAAACGATAGAATTCTTTTTGAAAGATGACATTATGTAGCAGGACTGTGTTTCGTCATTGCAATCAAAAGATTTATCTGTTAACGCTTTGTCAATGGAATCACTACTTTGTATGGAGAAATCAAATGAATGCTTACTTGCCCGCATTATTCTACAGTGAGCTTTGGAAGTTGCATCGCTACTGGTGTAATAAGGATTTACACCAAATGATTCTTTAGTAACACACGCGTCCAAGTCAACGTATGGATTTTTAAAACTCATTTGAGGATCATATGGCATTTGATTTAGATCGTTTTTTGAAGACGTATGTACCCAATTTTTGTTGTCATCTGGAATTACCGTTTCTGGGTTATTGTCGGAGAATTTAAGATTCAAATTAGTTCGTTTCATTTCACCGAAATTTTGTGGTTTTTCTTTAAGTTTGATTGTTATTGACATCATGCCTTTTATCGCAGGATCGCTGAACATAGATATATGTTCTAAATTGTATTTAGATAAGTCTATGACGACAGAATTGTCATCGTGATTTTCTGAAATAAGATCTTTACCAGGATATTGAGTTATTAGTCTACCTAATTCATCTTTAATTGTTTTGTCTTTTTTTATTTCAACTCTTTCAGGCTTTGCTTTTTCCTTCACACCATTTGGTAAAGAATTAGACATACTCTTCTGCGTTTTTGAGAATAATGTTGTTATCTTTTCTAATATATCTTTTAAATACAATTGTCCGGGATCCACTGGCTGATTTTTTTCCGGTGATTTAGACCCTGGTTCACTCTCTTTTGAATTTTTATTCGAATTATAAGTCGGTTCTGGCTTTTTGATAACTGTTGTGATACTCTTGGATACTTTCTTCAAAACTGATTCGGTTTGGACGTCGCATTCTGGAGATCCTTGCGAATTTGAATCTTCTATTGATGATGCACTAGTCTCATTTGTGGTTCTGCTATTATCGTTTAGTAAAACATCTAAATAAGCTCCAAGAAATTCTTTTGCGACTACCGGAGGCATAGAAGTTTCACTTATAAGATGATTTATAGTTTCTTGTATTTTAGGTAATTCAGTAGACGACTCGGTTTCCCTATCGTCGTTTAATTCTGTAGCAGATTTTTTAGAGTATTTCTCTAAATTGTCAATGAGTTTTTTTGTTATTTTAATATCTTTTTCTTTGCTCTGACTACTGCGAACTGTTTCGCAAATATAAACTGTATTTTTCAACAGTCTTTCGAGTTCCTGAATTCGTCTTTCTTTCTCAAAACTGTCGGCTAAATCTTTTGTCAGTGGACGCTTCTTTTCGGGAGTGTTAGCAACTTTTTTGCGTTGTTCAAAATCATGACCTCGGTATTGAGTTAGTCGAGAAATTAGATCAATGTAGGCACTAGATAGTTTTTGGTCTTTAGTAAAATATTTATTAGATTGTCTATCAATAGATTTAACATGTCTTATGGATTCTCTGAAATTATCAACAGATGTATTCTTAAGCCAATACTCAAGTAGACTTCTGAATAATGTTTTGACAGGTTGTGCTGGATATTGATTTAATTTGACATCATATAGTTCCCTTACTATTTGATCAACGTAAAATTTAATTTTATTAGAAGAAAGTGGTTCATTTGATTCTCTATGGTGATCGAATAATGAAATCATGAGTTTTTCTGTTATTTTATCGTATTCAGACGCAGTCATTACATCTTGTAAGGATTTATGTTCTTTTTGGATTACTTCATCTACTTGAGCAGAGTTGTTGACTTCTTTCTGTTTAGGGTCAGAGCCTGATTGTTTAGAGATTTTCAATTCATATTTACCTAGAAGCATGTTTCTGCTCAAAGGTTTTTTTAACGGTGGTTCTTCGCACAAGTTCCTGTACTTTACTAAATTGGTACATTTTTTACTTTTTTTCATAAAAGACCCAATATGATGATGTCTTTGATTTCCATTTTTTCTGTCGAAAAAGAACATCGCTGTTGTAGGTTCTAATCTTTTTTCGAGAAACGAATATGAAGTTTTTTTCTTTAAATTAAGTTTTGTATTTTTCGTTGCACGTTTATCATTTAACATGAATAACGATCCATCTAATAACGACGAATGTAAATAAGCTGCATTCAAAGAATTATCATCCAACACTGTGCTATGGATTTGTTTTTCTCTATCAGTGACACCTAGTAACGGGGACTTAACTTTAATACCATCAAACTGACTGCCACATCGTTTCGCTACACAATTCATCGAGCACAAACTTTTGTTCTGACAAACATCACAATTTAAATCAAAAACACTGTTTTTCAAAGGTTCAAAGTTGAGTGGTAGCAATTCGCTGTTTTCATAGCTGTCGGGGAACCAATCTTTGATGGAATTATGGTCTTTGCTTAGATAGATCGAAGAGCGATTGTAGTTTGCTAGTTTTTGTGAGAATGTGGGAGATGGGGTTTCTGTGCGGTGGGGTAAGATGTCATCGCTGGTTGACGCTGACATGGACGTTTCTATGCTTGACGTACCTTTGGGAGGGGAGGAGGTTTAAGGAATGTATGAACTGGAAGGCTGGGAAGGATAAGACTATACAAACTGAGCAGTTTGTTCTTTCCTACTTAAAAAAAATACATTCAACCATTTTGTAGGCCAAGCTATCTTAGAAGAGAGAACTATTCGTAGTTGGTTAAATTGCAATTAGTTTGCTGTGGACATTTCAAAATTAGTTGACTGTACTCCCAATTTGTAATATTTATTCTATTAATTAATGTATTATACAGGGTCTTTTTTAATTTGCTGACACTTTTTAAGTGGATGATCATACCATCAAACTGTACAACTTTCTCTATGGGACCAACATCGAAATCGCAAAAAAGTCTGCTGTCCCATACATTTGTCTCAAGAAGGTTGGCAAGCTCTGGTGTTAGAATTTTTTCAGACCGCCTTATGGCCTCCGACGTGGTTTTTATGTAACGACTACTACCACGAGAGATAGTAGCCGGGACTAACAGCTTTATGTGCCATCCGAAGCACGGAATCATCTTTCTTTTCAGACAATCAGGTGATTCGGCCTGCAATGTCCTAACCAACTGGGGAAAAACTCACAAAGTGGCATATCACTAGGTGCGCCCCGTGGGAATCGAACTCACGACCTCCGTGTCAAGAGCCCAATGCTGTTAACTATTGGATCAAGGAGGCAGTTTGGCCACGGTCTGATCATCGCCTTAAAAAGTGTCAGCATATTAAGAAGGACCCTATATGAATAAAAACAAATATTAATGCGCTCAATTTTGAAGAGCGAGTATACACAGATATTTTACGTAAATTGCCTACCTAAGCAGTCTTAGACTTTTCTTCCCTAGGCAACCTATTTAAAGAAGAAATTAGCCTATAAGACGGTAACAAACTAACAACCTTTTGGTCAGACTATAGCTTCTAGTTACAAAAATTTCATCAATTATTTAAGCCACGGTTTATACAGAAGAGATGTGTGGCGGTTAATCTAAGTAACACAATATTAACCTTATATTACATAGCATAGCGTCGTTTTTGTCGTAAAGGAGAATCGCGCCCGCGACTCCAGGTGACGTCGCCTGGAGGCGCGGGCGTAATTCTCCAAACGACTCTATGCTACGTACTATAAGGTTTATAATTGTGTTACTTTGACTATCCGCCACCGCCACACGTCTCTTCTGTATAAACCGCGCCTAAGATTGCTCATACATGCATAGGGGACTAGCAGTAGCGATAATAAACCCAACATGATCGAATACAGAAATGAACAAATTATGACAGCTATTTCGATGTTGGTCTCATAGACAAAGTTGTTCTGTTTGGTGGTGGTTAAGGGGATGATCAGATATACGGTCCTTCTTAAAATTCTGTCAGTTTTTTAAGGAGATGATCAGACCATTAAACTGAACCACTTTCTCTGAAGAAATGAATCTGCTTTTCCATACAAAACTATGTATGAGACAGCAGATTTTTTTGTTGGTCCCATAAAGTTGTTCAGTTTAGTGGTCTGATCATCAAAAGCATCAATAAAGACCCCATACCTCGACTAAAATGTAGGAAAAAGCTGATTTTTGCTCGCGATTTCAAAGTTGCTCCCGTTTTAAAAGTTGTTCAGTTTGGTGGTCTAAAGCACTCCATAAAGTATATGTAACGAATTTAAGTTTACACCCTGAATATTAATACATTCGCCTACTGGAGACATACACGAGAAAAAAAAATCTCCACTGGCGGGTCGGAGACTAGCATTATCACTTATTACTCGGTATCCATTATCGCTACTGCTTGTATTGAAACAGGGGTCACTCTAACAAACTTTACGAAAAAAATCTCTAATCTTGAAGCTATACTATACAATACTTACGAGATGACGCATCAGTCGGCGGTAGATCTTCTAAAGGCGCGTGGATCTTCGGCACCGACTCCCGCGCACCGAACGTTAGTAAGTGCTGCCGGTATAATCTGTAAGTGACAATTTTATTTTTTAATTTTGGACACAAACAGTCATAAAAACAATATAATCTAAAACTAGTGTACAGATACCAGACCTGGAGGTCCCAAAAGTTTTATAAAATTTTTATACAACGTGTTAATGAATAAGCGCAAAACATCATACACCCCAACTGATTTCTAACAAAATAATTAGATTGAAACAATAATTTCATTATTTTGGCAGTTAAAATTTAAAGTTATACGAGTACGCATTATAAGTTTCCAGGATAAAATGATTTGTTATCATTTCAGCAATGAATGAAAGCACTAGCGTGCTCGTGGATACATTTTAAAAATCTTGTTTTGGTAGTAAGTAGTGTGAGTGTGCCCATGCGGTGGGTTGAGATCGAGTTCAGAAAATTTTAAATTTTACAAACAAATTAATTAATATTTAAAAAAAAAATACAATGTTGAAAACATGATAATTCGATTCTGCTCTTGATTCTAAACAAACTAATTTCTAGTTTTGCATTAATTCATTAACACGTTGTATAAAGTACATCGGTTTTTGGCTTAACATAAATTTGATTTCAGTTCAAGAGTTTGCAGATAAGTCAAACTCTACGTGACAAGTCAAACTCTATGATATGCCAGGCCTGTCTCACTCCACAGCTCAGATACACTTGACGGCCTATCCCTACTGTGTGGTGAATGACAATAGGTCAGGTATACCGTGTAAACTTCTTGGTCAAATCTCATTAGACTTGCCGCCATTTTGTGAGGAGTCACGCTGCCAGAACGTGAAAGAATGAAATGGGGTGACTATGTAAAGGAAGCTTTCATGTCTAATGACTGGGTTTACATCTTGTTCGCACGCGCGCCGTTGTGACGGTTGGTCGGTTATTTGCGAATTGTACGATAGGACGGACGTGAATAACTTTGCACCTTATTGCCATGCAGAGAGTCGCTATTTATTTAAATCTGTTTTCGAAGTAATTCTTCTATACGGGTACTTATTAGTATACTAGTATTTATTCTGTGGATATGCCATCGAATCGACAGAAGAAACACTTCTTGTTGCAAACTACAGATATTTAAGTCTCTTTAGCCCTTCAACCTTCAGAATCAAATGGAACGGGAAACCACTACGATCATGCAGTGTTTTTAGTCCGAAAAAATTTGACATCTCATTTTGGGATTATAAGGTAAGCGCATATTATGAAGGGCCGTATCGGGGCGGGCGGTAGCGCAAAAATCCGACACAATTTATATAAAATATCGCATACTAATGCTGGAGCGGGTAGCATTTTTGCGCGGCAGATATCCGTCCGTGCGATGCGGCCCGCTCCGCCCCGATGCGGCCCGTCGTAGTGTGCCATACCAAGCGGAACTTTTTACAACGTCAAAGTCAAAATTGTTTATTCAAAATAATAATCACATAGATAACTTTTTGACGTCATGTTTTTGAATCTACCACCGCGTCGGAAGGTGTTCCGTTGTAGATAAGATGCGGCCAGAAACTCTACAACATAACACAACTTAATAACTATTACAATATAAATTCTTAAGCTAAAGTTATGTATACAATAATACATAGTCTATTAAATAAAATAATTGATACTATACAGTAAAGTAAATAAACTATAAGCTAGCGACCTCAGACCCAAGCATTTTGATCATTTAAATTTGATTACCAAGAGAGTGACCAAAATTAACCCCCCATGCGTCACGTTGTTTATGGTATAAATAAAATAATATAAAGTACTAACCGATGCACCTTCAGAACGTTCAGCCACGTCCTGAACACGTCCTGGGT
Organism: Agonopterix alstromeriana; assembly: GCA_963924505.1. Classification (NCBI taxonomy): domain Eukaryota; kingdom Metazoa; phylum Arthropoda; class Insecta; order Lepidoptera; family Depressariidae; genus Agonopterix; species Agonopterix alstromeriana. The sequence goes on from OZ004683.1 coordinate 11,151,258, forward strand.
CTTGGCGCGCAGGTGGTATATGAACTCGTCGGCGTCTATGTCGATGCGGCGGCGGCGCGCCTTCGCCGATATGACGGACAGACCGACGTCCACGGAGCCGTGCAGCCGCCCTCGCGCCACGTCCGTTGGCGAACGAGCGTACACTAGGATACCGCCGTCTACCACGAAGAAACGCTGCAAATAAGGGTTAGAGATTAAATTCAGAGGGGAAAAGAAAATTCCTTTAGGGATCATAGATTAAATATGATCAAGATAAGCTGAGCGCTTATACAGAAAGAAAAAAAAAGATGAAAGTATCACAAAAATGTCTGAAACATCGTGCCTTTATTCGACTTAGTTATCTAATAAAAATATAGCATACACAAAAACGTACATATAACATCGATTTTCTCTCGCTCACTCCGTGTAATTACCCCATAAGCCTGTCTCGTTCTTTCGACGAATAGTATTTTAAAGTCAATTCTAGATTAGATTATATTATTTTTCTGTGTTAAGAAAAAAATTTCTTTCCGAAAATCCCCCGTTGTTTGAAGCAATGTGTTTCTTAGCAGCAAACAGATATTATACCAGCAGTATGCTGTTTCTGATTTTCAGTCGTACATTAAAATTTAAGTTCTCAAAAAAGAGAAATGAAAACAGACCTTGTGCCATCCTTTGAGCGGCCACTTCCTCTTCTTGTGTAGGTACCCGTTGAAGACCTCCGGCCGCCTGTCGAACCTCTGCCCGTCCTTCAAACCCTCGAGCACCTCCCACTCGCTGCCTCGACGACGACTGTGGGTTGACAGAAACATTATTATAAAAACTATGACAAAACACAAATCAAAATAAGTCTATTGTTCCGGATGCTCTATAGGCTTTTCGATGACGGAAACCATCTTAATGTAGCTTCAATTTCTTAAAGTGGTGTGGCCATTAAAAGTGGCAACGAGCTCATTTTCTAACACACTGAACAGGCTCTCACCGATCCCCGCTATCCAATACGCCGCGTAGGTTTCACCAATCCCTGCTACCCAATCCACCGGAATTCCCAGCAACGCCCTAAGCCCAGGACTCCCTTTCGGGGTGCCCTTGGACCGGTTGCTTAAGTTATTTCACTGGTTCGGTTGAGCTACCAGGGCGCTTCATTGGTCTCCCCATAGTCTGAACTAATAAGCAGTGGATGCTTTCTCGCCTGAGCACAGCAGTGCTGCTACAGTACAGAGGCTGATGATGACGCGTCACTCACCTGCGACTCTTGCCGCTGCGCACGACCGGCGGGGCAGGTCGCACGACCCGGTCGCCGCTGTCGGCCGACAGGGAGGCCGTCTCGCCGGAACAGTCCGAGTCGGACGGAGCGCGACGAAGCACCGCTGCCCTCCCCGCCGCCCCGCGCCTCCGCTCTCCTGCAAACAATCGGGGGGGAATTTATTTAGACATTAAGAGATGGCTTGACTTATTAGTTATTATCATATATTTAGCATATACTATCGGCTACGGATTATCCAAGGCGAGACCAAAAAACCTGAGATTTTGGAAAAAAAAAACGGGATTCGTTCCGTTGACAACTGACGCTAGGGCCATACAGGCTCATAGCGTGTTCGAGAATGGTCTCATCTATCTATCTCGCTTTAACATAATTAATGCTATGCCCTTTATCTTTCGCATTTCCGATCTAACGTAGTATATGCTAAATCTATGGTTATTATAACCCGGTCGGCATACCGGACTGCCAAACTAAGATCCTGGCATATGAATAGATAATAATAGTACACTATAGAAGCCAAAAAAGCCGTGGTGGTCCAGTGGCGAGTAACCTTGCCTGCCGTGCAGGAGGCGATGGTTCGATCCCCGTCCAGGCCGACTCGTACCAATGAGTTTTTCGGAATTTATGTACGATTTGTAACACCACTGGCTTTTCGGTGAAGGGAAACATCGTGAGGAAACCTGCATGCTTCAGTTTCGAGGCATATATTGTACCCACTGTCCATTATAAGTGGCGACGGGCTCACCCCCATCACACTGGATAGAGTTACGGTACTACTGGTGAAACGTGGATGTTCTGAGATTTCAGAATATCTCTGACTACCCCCTCGGGGAATATAGTCGTGAGCATATGCTCGGCTTTTCTTGACATTTGTATGCGTATTTTTATATTTAACGCGGGAATTTCGCTTCTATAGTATAGATACTATTATTATCTATTCATTATGGCCCTGGGTTCCTTCAACGTGTCTACTACAAAAAAAATTACCTAAAATAATTCCACATCTGTACCCTTAAATAAGTAGTTAGCGGTTATAGCAATGTTTCTGGCAACCCCAAAAGAGATTACGATTTATAGGCAGCTGGTAGAAATTCAAAAAATATTAGAAATACAGTAGTGAAGTTAACGTACAAAATAACCATAGCACATAGCATTGAATTACTTTCGTCTTGCTACGTTAATTAATGCTGCATTGTTTAAACATTTAACAACGTCTGTTTATTAATTAATCATAATCAATAACGATTACGATTGTCACGCAACTGATTTTGTTTATCTTTTTATGTATTAACGAGATTTTGATTTCAGATTTTCGAAATATCCTTACTTGGTACACCCCTTAATACTCCGTAGTACATGTATTCCAAATTGCAATTTTCTATCTTCAGTGGTTTAGGCTGTGCTGTCAGTCAGTCAGTCAGTCACGGAACTGTTTTATAAGTATAGATTATGAGACTACTTTGGAGTCGCGTTGTAGGTCTGCTAGTAGTCACGTCGCTCGTCGATTGTTGGTTGCCCCCTCCCGGGCCTACAACGCAGCTCCAGTGGTGGCTCAAGATAGTGATCTTTTCAAAAAACAGTCCTTGAAGTTACCGAAATACATATACTACCGTACAACGTCAAGCACTCTTGCTGCATAAACTAGAAATTGGCAAAATCATCACATAACAAGATAACAGCTATTTTTTTAAATAGAATTGAATAGAGACTACTTTGAGACCACAAACTGGCTGGTAGTGCTCAAGCTGAAGTGGCGAATGAGCTGGTCATATCTGCTGAAGACCTGAAGAGATGGGGAGACTCAATTCTAGACTAGAGGCCATGAACTGGCAGGTGTAGTGTGGGACGCTCCGGCGCTAGAACGACGACCTGAGACAGGTAGCAGGTAGACTGGATGAAGAAGGCCGAGGATAGAGTTTTGTGGCTTCTTAGGAAAGGCCTTTCAGCAGTGGACGATGATTAACACTCAGTTGCAGAAACGTTTATTAAAGTTAAATCTCTTGCTAGCTTCTTTAACTATGTTAACGAGACCAAAACTGACAGCAAGATTAATGGAGGATAACTTTAATGAGCATTTCTTCAATTGAGTGCAAGTATACAGTCTGGACATTTTGCTTCACGATATCGATGTGCAAGTTGTTCATTTTGATGAAGCGGTAATTTTAATATGTAAAAGTAAGTAAGTTATAGCCTGTAGAATCCCACTGCAGGGCAAAAGCCTCCTCTCACGAATAAGGCCACGCGAGCCCAGATCGTGTTGGTGGAGGCCAGTTAGTGGTCAACTTGCTGTCAGAGAATTTTCAAGCCGTCATAATAGGCCTCTGGCTTAACGAATAGTTACAATGCCATTTTAATATGTAACACATTTAATTTTAAACCCTGTATATAATCTATAACACGATAAAAGCGAATGTCAACGAATTCATCAATGAAGTAACAAATTCAATTCAATTCTATGATCCATTTCTACGAAACTGCAGGAAGTGATTATAGTTTAATACATCCGCAATATTCTAATAGTTATTGTTTGACATTGAACTAGGTAGTTCATTTAAATTTCTGAACCGATTCAATACGTAAATGCCATTTATTAACTATGATGATTTTTCATATCCGATTTTACAAGCACTGATTTAATTTAGTACACAGGATTTAAGTGCACACATGTATGCGATAATCGTGAGGAAACCTGCATACGCTGAAGAAGAACTGATGCGTATGTCAAGTCTACCAATCCTCATCAGGCAAGAGTGTTGGAGAAAGGCCCATACACCCTCCCTGAGGGTAGCCCTGTGGTCCAGAATGGGACATACAGGGTCCTTCTTAATATGATGACAGTTTTTTTAAGACGAGGAACAGACCATCAAACTGGACAACTTTATCAATGTGACCAACATCGGGTAATAAAATCAGGTGTGCCACTGCGTATCTACCCTCGAAGGTCCGGCGGCCGTTATGGCAGAGGCCAGGGCTGCAATCGCGGTAAATTTTCGGTGATTGAACCGTGACTGGACTACTTACGAACCACAACTTTTGACACATTTGGTATTGCGCTAATCGCGGTACAGCTCATGACAGCCGGTAGAACCGTTTTGACAGATCGCTTAGACGTTAAAGGCTGTCAGTTAAATAAAGTTTAGCGCGATGCGGAATTCATCACGGATGAAAAGTAATTGGATTGCAATGTGATTAGTACTGAAATTGGATAAGAATAGAACATCTATGTTTTAAATTAGCGCAATTGGTCTCCTGGCATGACCATGGCGATTTGGGTTCGTCCGAGGCTATGGCTAAGGTAATATTTGTATTGCCTGAATAAAGGTATACTAACTTTTAGTGTCGAGCTGCGAAGGTTCAGTGGCGGTGTGCCTCAGTCCGCCCTGAGTAGACATCTTGCCGCTACACCGGCCTAGCACCAACCATCTTAAGTCGGCTGTCGACAAAAAACATTATTATTAGTTAAGACTGTTCACCAGTTGTAAAACCTGCACGTCTAGTACGATTTCTCTACACGCGCGCGACGCGCCTTCACTGCATAGAAAATAACCTGTTCCCGCGCTTTTCGTAGAGCGAAAGCCGCGCTTGTGGCGACTTGTAGTCTGGAAAAAAGCCAAGTCGCGCGCAGGTAGAGAAATCATGATAGACGTACGGACTTTATTGAATAATGAGATATTCTGAACGCCATACGACTTATGAATGAGTGTTATTTCCCAGCATTTTTCAGTTGGATAGCTAGATGGCACTACAGTCCTTTGTAATGTATATCAAACTGTGAAAATGTCGTTCCTTAAAATGAAAAGGTGGGTAAAGATGATCAAAAAGAGGTCGATAAATCACGTGACGTTAATTAGGGGGAGGGGCGGGGTTTGTCGTCAAGCTTTGACTATTTATATGTGGACTGGTTACGCGTGTAATTCTACTAACAAACATTTCTGCCACTTTTTGCGGGGGGCGAGGTAACATGAAATCCGCAACTTTGGATTTTATTCCCCATAACTTTAGATTCTAATTTTGAATGATAAAAATCATGAAAAGTAGTCTCGTGTGAACCCCAAACGTTCTAAGTTCGAAGTTATTATTTCGCAATTATAGGCTGTCTCGTTTAGTGATAAGGTAAAAATTGAATGTAAATGCTCAAGATCAATTGTGCTTATACCGTGGCAGAGGGGAAATGCTACCGCAAGGCTAGTCCTTATAATAATTAGTCAAAGTCGTCAAGGGAAGGGGAACTGATCAAGTGTCACATGTCGCCAAGAACCAACTAGAACCACTAATATAGGGTGTTAGGGTTAACAGTTGCATTACTTTAAGGCATGATTGTACCCATGATACTGAACAACTTTCCCAAAGGAACAAAGGAAAACTAGAAAAAAAAAACATTCAACTTTTCATACAAACGTTCCATCAGTTGAGTGTAATACAAATAAACATTTTAAGGGAGTGGTTTTGATCATGAAACTGAACAACTTTCACTATGGGATCAACATTGATATCGCGAAAAAAATCTGCTGTCCCATACATTTGGCTCGAGTAGGTTTGCAGATTTGTATGACACAGCAGATTTTTTTTTCGCGATTTCGATGTTGGTCCCATAGTGAAAGTTGTTCAGTTTGATGGTCTAAAAAACCCCCTTAAAAGTTTTAAATGTTTATTTTTACTTTTGTAACACCCAGTACAGGGTGAAATGGATCCTTCCTTTTAAACTAAGACTCTACCCATCAAACTGAACAACTTTTACCGAGCAAACCGACCGGAGCAAAAAAAATATGTTGTCCCATACCGTTGCATACATTTGAGTCGAGTAGGCATTGCAGTTAAGTATGGGACAGCAGAATTTTTTTTTGCTCCGATTGGTTTGCTCACGTAGTAAAAGTTGTTCAGTTTGATGGAGTTTAGTTTAAAAGGATGGTAATGATAGCAATTTCACCCTGTAGTATGTAAAGTCTAATACATTTTTGGCTAGATTCCTATAGGTTTCTTAGGAAAAGTTGGTGTTACCAGTTACCATGGGTACAATCACCCCTTAATAGTAATGCAACTGTTCACCCTAACACCCTGTATAACCCGAGTCGAAGTCATACAACACATATTTTCTGAAATCTGTGTCGTAAAGGAATTTGGGGTAGAATGGCACACCCAGACAATATTGGCTCCACAGTCAATGCAGTTATGTCTAATGTTCTGAAGCATCCCTTGAAATAAATAACGCATTTTTACCACACTGTACTTGTGCAATTAGAAATAAATTTTGCAGCGATACGAAATATTTTAGTATTTTCAACTCGCACACAGTTCCTGTAATAGCGCAATGAATGCTGTGGAAAGATTTACACTATTGCCAGATAATTATAGACAAGTACCAGGCAGAAAATAGTGACGGATTCCGGGACGGCTCCGAGTTACGTGGCTTACGATAAGATGGTGACAGATTTTTAAGAAATAAGCGACTATAGTTCGAATCATGTAAAAATAGCGGTACGGTCAAATAACGCAGCAGCCGATTTACCTTCATTTACCCCTACCGGAAGGACATTAATTCCTCTAGCATGCCTCTAACTTAGCATAGCATATGCTCACGACCACAGAACATTATAAGAGGGGTTAGAAATGCAAAGTAGCGCTTTTGCTTCGGAGACGGCTGTCGCCACTTGTCTTCCCGCTCACGCTGCTACAATTACTCATGCCCTCTCGCTCGCACCATGCCGCGCGCCTTATGGTGTTATGCAAATCATTGCTTTAAACCAAATACTCTACCCATCAAACTGAACAAGTTTTACTATGGTAGCAAACCAGCCAGCGCAAAAAAAAAACATTCCTAACATTCACGTTTCACTAGTAGTACCGAAACTCTGTCCAGTGTGACGGGGAGTGAGCCCGTCACCACTTGAAATGGACAGTGGGTACAATACATGCATCGAAATTGAAGCATGCAGGTTTCCTCACGATGTTTTCTGTCACCGTAATAGCTTATCCGTAATACACTAAGGTAAAAAAATGTATGTAAAAATTTTACCTAGCCCAAGAACCGACAGCGGGGTTTTCATGTCTTATTTCAGATAATAAATCAATATCACATATAAACTCACAGTATCACAAAAATATTCCATTTATTAGATTTTTTGTCCATAAGTTTTAGTAAAATTTCACTTATTAACTGTACTGTTAGTGCCTTTAAAGATGAATATAAAGGGTCCTTCTTAACATGGTTACACTTTTTTAAGGGGATGATCAGACCATCAAACTGAACAACTGTATGGGACCAATGTCGAAATCGCGAATTAAAAATCTGCTGTTCCATACGAAATCTTACTCGACCCAATTGTATAGGACAGTGGATTTTTTTTCGCGATTTCGTCTTTGGTCCCATATAGAAAGTTGTTCAGTTTGATGGTCTGATCATCCTATTAAAAACTGTCAGCATATTAACTTGGACCCTGTATATTAAGAATAAATACAATTTATTATAGGTATTACACGATTTTAGTCAAAATATAGCCTTTTCTAAAAATGCATTGACGTCTAGCGATGTCTCTACGCATTAAATTGATAAGAGTTTATTTTATCTGGGATGATAAATATTATCAAGACAAAGAAATTAACTATTTCATACTGCGGTTTCACTTATTCTGCAGGGCTGTTTGGGTAAATAGTTGTATTACTTTAAGGGGTGATTCTACCCATGACACTGAACAACTTTCCCTGAGAAACGTATACTGGGTGTTAAAAAAGTAAAAATAAAAATTTTTTACTTTCAAGGGGGTGGTTTAGACCATCAAACTGAACAACTTTCACTATGGGACCAACATCGAAATCGCGAGAAAAAAAAATCTGCTGTCCCACACATTTAGCTCGAGTAGATTTGTAGTTTAATTTGGAACATCAGTCCTATCTTCTCTTCTGTGTTTAAATAACTTAAATCAAGCAAATCGAACAAAGTCTTCACTCGCTCTGCTGTGTTTTGTCTCTCATTAAATTCACATACATCAAAATTATTTATGGAAATGTAATATTAAGACATTCTCCTATGTATTCTTTTATTTTAACAGTATGTATTAGAATTAAGTGTAAAAAAAAAAAGACTTGTATTACGTGTGCAACCAATTTTTTTTTTTTACCCTAAGGGAAGAGGGTGTAATGACCCAGTTTATCCGGGGAGTTGTAGTAAGTAGGTACTGTTGCGAAATAAACTAAAAAGTATAATGTTTAATGAGGTCGCACGCGCAATGCAATGTCACGTTATGCTGACATTAGTGTAACTAGTTTTTAAGTTATTATTGATTTTTGGACACTCAATAAACGACCATCAACTAAATAGCATGTTTATCTCTTAAACATCCACCACCCTACAAGCAACATATTTCAATCAGTTTATTTTTTTGCGATTTCCATATTGGTCCCATATAGAAAGTTGTTCAGTTTGATGGTCTGATCAACCTCTTAAAAAACTGTCAGCATATTAAGTTAGACCCTGTATGCGTCCAACTGTATTATAAAGATTAATATTTACATAATCTAATGTCAATCTGTTTATTTATTTTATTTGTGTACATAGATCGCGATAAAGAATAGATAAAACCGAAGCAAATTCTTATCTTGTCATTTTTACAATTGTGTTGTAAAAGATATGATCCGTTTTATTCAGTTTATTGACAATTCTTTCAAGTGATTCAATCATCATCAGCCTATTGGTAAGTGATCTCGCGAGCCTCCATTGCTGCTGTAAATCGTATTTTTTTAATTTCTTCACAATTATACACGGTGTAAGGAAAAGTACCATTAACCTTTAAACCACACAGCCTACTCATTAAACTGAACAACTTTTACTATGGGAGCTAACCTGTCAGAACAAAAAAAAATTGAGCTGTCCTATACTAAACTGCAATACCTACTTGATTCAAACGAATGATACAGTTCAGTTGTTCAGTTTGATGGGTAGAGTATGTGGTTTAAAGATTAATGATACTCTTCCTTACATCCTGCATAACATTTCCAAAAAAACAAAACTATTACATTGTAGACTGATTTTCAAATTATCGGGTCATTACTTCGTTGTATTGTATCAACGTTTTTTCTTCTCGCTCTATCGTAAAAACGGTTATCCATACAAGCGTCAAACTTTATGTGATTATAGAGCAAACTCTACAGTATAACAACAAATAATAAAAATCGGCTTAGTGTGAGTCGGTCTCGTATTAAAGGTTCAGGACAACAAAACATTTTTATTATTATGTTTTTATTTTTATTATTTAGTTATTATGTTCTGTGGTGGTGTGTTACGGAACCCTCGGTGTGCGAGTAGCCCGAATCGCACTTGGCCGGTTTTTTAAATTTAGATAGTGTAGTCGCTTCACAAAACAATCACAGAAAGAAATAATGTAGTCTATTTTAAGTTTAACCATACGACTGAATTCAGTAATTTTATGATAATGAAATCTCAAACGTACTGCAATGCAGTAGAATTTAATTCACATAAACTAAGTAGGTAGTAAGTAGGTACATGCATTGCCAAGTATATTTTTCATTTATTCTAGAACAAAATAGGTCGTTTTGCAAACAAGAATTTACTTTTTGGGCGCAGGCCATCTATCATCTTCATACGTCATTCTTTAAAAATCTTACTAATATCATAAATGTCAAAGTTTGTATGTTTAGATGTTTCAATGTTTGTCACTCAATCACGCATAAACGACTTTACGGCATAACGGATTTGGATGAACTTTGACGTTCAGATAGAACATGTTAACTGTGACCTTTTTAAAGTCCTCACAGACGGAGTCGCAGGTGGTTTTTATGTAACGAATACTACCACCAGAGATAGTAGCCGGGACCAACGACATAACGTGCCATCCGAAGCACGGAATCATCCTTTTTTTTCAGCCAATCAAGTGATTCAGCCTGCAATTTTCTAACTAACTGGCGAAAAACGCACAATGTGAGATATCACTAGGTGTCCCCTGTGGGAATCTTTGACTAATTATTATAAGGACTAGCCTTGCAGTAGCATTTCCCCTCTGCCACGGTATAAGCACAATTGATCTTGTGCATTTACATTCAATTTTACACCTTATCACTAAACGAGACAGCCTATAATTGCGAAATAATAACTTCGAACTTAGAACGTTTGGGGTTCACACGAGACTACTTTTCATGATTTTTAACATTCAAAATTAGAATCTAAAGTTATGGGGAATAAAATCCAAAGTTGCGGATTTCATGTTACCTCGCCCCCCGCAAAAAGTGGCAGAAATGTTTGTTAGTAGAATTACACGCGTAACCAGTCCACATATAAATAGTCAAAGGTGGGAATCGAACCCACAAGCTATTAAAGTTATTTAATTTATTAAGTAAAAAGTCTAAATTGCCGCCGCTCGACGGCATGGTGCCCAGGAGGCTGGCAGCGTTGCCTCTTTGTATGGCCAGACTGATTCGCTGGCCGAGGTAGCTGCCAGCCCTATTATAATATAATAATTCTTTAAATAATCGGCGCGCCTCCGGCCCCCACGGACCAGTGTTTCAACCCCAAACGGAGCAAATATATAACCCTCGCCGAGGGCTACATATAAGCGCCGCTTGAGGTTTTCCGCGGTAGCCGCCGCCGCACCCGCACTGGATGAGGTCGCATGGACGTGGGACGGTGCCAGTGTATGTAGGTATTAAATTGATTAATTAAAATATTGCATGAAAACAATCATTCAGTGTTTACTTTTTAATCAAGATGTTTGAGATAAAATAAAATATTTAAATTGTGATAAGAACCAAGTTTACTCATACCTGATAAGAATTACTTCCTTGTAAATAAGACTTATATAGTTTACTAGACTAGATTTAGCTGGGTTCCCTTGTGGCGGTCAAATATTTCAAAGCAGTTCTAAGCCACGGTTTATACAGAAGAGACGTGTGGCGGTGGCGGATTATCTAACTAATACAATACAGGGCCCAACTTAATATGCTGACACTTTTTAAGGGGATGATCAGAACATCAAACTGAACATCACTATGGGACCAACAAAGAAATCGTTAAAAAAAATCAGCTGTCCACATTTGGCTAAAGTAGGTTTGCAGTTTTGTATGGAGTAGTTGATTTTATTTTCTCGATTTCGATGTTGGTCCCATAGAGAAAGTGGTTCAGTTTGATGGTCTGATCATCCCCTTAAAAAGGAGTCAGCATATTAAGAAGGGTCGTTTTTGTCGTAAAGGAGAATCGCGCCCGCGCCTCGACTCGACTCTAACAAAAATTTTCACTCGAAATCTTAGTATTTTGCCAACGGATCCCTAAATCGAAAAATGGTTTTCACACACCAACAATATTTTTAAAAGACCTATCCACCGATACTCCACACCATGGAATAGACGAGAAAAAAAAATGGTTGGGGTAACAAATATGTATATCCATATCAAATTACAGCTTCCTAGTACTAAGCGTCTCTGAGCTAAGCCGCGGACAGACGGACAGACGGACAGACGGACGGACATGGTGAAACTATAAGGGTTCCTTGTTGACTACGGTCCCCTAAAACCCTAAAAATCGCAATATTGCAATCGCGTAGGCAAAGGGTGCAAAACAGTTTGCCACAAAATATTATTAATCCCGTCCAGTCCTTATAGTGGTGATTTCTTTTACCGTTTCGAAATTTTCAGGGGAGGTACAGACTATCAAACTGAAAAACTTTTACTATATAGCCCAGTCATTTTACGGAGTTTTGTTAGGAGGGGTCGGAAGAAAATATGAATGGGACTTTTAAACTGTAACCGGCACAATTTAGTGACAAAAAGACTAACTGAAAATGAAGGCTTTTTAACTTAATAATAATAATACCAATTAATTTTAGGTACTTAGATTCTACAATGTAAATTACTTTTAACAATAAAATAGACATAGAAATTTAAAAAAAAAAATAGTTATTCAATAGAAAATACAAATGTTTTTTTCGAAGCTTTCTAAGTAGATAAAAATATTTACTTCGTATTTGAAATGTGTATAAAGCTTTAAAAAAGGTGAAAAAAAATCCGATAGGTTTTGTAGTACGACATAAACGCTAAATTTTAAATTTGGGTCTGTTGCTGACATGTTTTTTTTTATTCTGGTAAAATTTTAGGCTCAAATTGGCTCTTAAATGATAAAACGAAAAAAAAATCGGTCGAACCGTAAAATGACTGGGCTAATAGTCGCAAGCCTGACATCGCAAAAAAAAACTGCTGATCCATACTAAACTGCAAGCCTACTTGACTCAAATGTATGAGAGAGAATTCACCTTTGCTTCCATAGTAAAAGTTGTCCAGTTTGATGGTCTGACCTACCCCTGAAAATTTCGACATGGTATAAGATAGTATGAGGACTTGACGGAATAAATTTGTGAATTTTACATTGCGAATAAACCTGGAAAGGTTTTCTCACAATGTTTTCATTCACCATTAAAGGCTAATACTATCTAATACAAAAGAATTACAATGATTCATAAGAGGCAACAATTACCTAAGTCATGACATCATAGATTAGGTCATTCATTTCTAACCAGCTTAACATCTAATCACTAGAATAAATTAAATATTCTTATGATTATACTCAGCCTTTCTGTTTGGGTAATTAATTAATTACTTCTATACTTCATTTCCTGGGAGCCGTGGAGGTCCAGTGGCGAGTAACGTTGCCTGTGTAAGTGTAAGGAGGCGATGGTTCGATCCCCGTCCAAGCCTACTCGTACCAATGAGTTTTTCGAAATTTATGTACGATTTGTAACACCACTGGCTTTTCGGTGAAGGAAAACATCGTGAGGAAACCTGCATGCTTCAATTTCGAGGCATGTATTGTACCCACTGTCCATTACAAGTGGCGACGGGCTCACCCCCCGTCACACGGGACAGAGTTTCGGTACTACTGGTGAAACGTGGATATTATGTGGTTTCAGAATATCTCCGACTGACCTTGGGGAATATAGTCGTGAGCATATGCTTCATTTCAAATAAGGACGAAAAGATTTTCCGATTCCTATATGTATAGCTTTCTGGCCTATTCTGATTTACAAATATAATTTATGTATCAGAAAGATATACTATGAGATATGTCGAATATCTTGGATGTTACTAAAGCTGTTCTAAGAATAAGTGAGAGGAAGTGTTTCAAATCTCTTTTCCTCTAATTCGGTATGTCAAGTTTTTTTTTGGATGGTGGCATTGAAAATCATTTCGAGATAATTATCTCAATAATAATATTTTCTAAGTCAGAGATTTTAAAATGAAAGGATTACAGATATTTTTAATAAAATAACGTCGTTTTTCGGTCCGTCCAGTGATGTCACTGGAAAACTTGTGAACTCCTTGGTAAACTTAAAATAACTGGCCATAAAGAAAAATAAAATTCACAATGTCAGAATTTGACATTTGATATGTATTGCCGTTTCTGTTTAGTTTCTGCATCCCAGAGGAAGGATCTCCATAGAGTCCGCATAAATTTACGATTGTAGTTAGTCTCTTTTGTCTTATGACGTACCTTTAATAGTAGAAGGAGATGGAACTATCGATATTTGTTTATGCGGATGTCCACTTTTTTTTGAGCTAGTGTGTGTGAAAAGTGATCGTAAACATAAGGCCATATGTCACTTGGTGCCTTTTGTCCATACTACTTGACACCACACACTCAAACCTAAACGTCAAAAAAAGTGGACACTTTACAATTGGTATGGCTCACTCTATTAGGTATAATCTCTTTGTTCTGCATAGAGTTAGAAAGAGAAGGCAGGTGATTTTTATTTTTTTTAGTAAAGCCGTAGTTTTTCTCCATGGAGTTCGAATTATTTTCTCTCCACCATTTATTACCGCTGAGCGTGTTGGCTGAGCGGTGGGACTCACCCATGGTGCAGAGGTGGATGCTACTGCATGCCAGCTCATCACCATTTGTAGTAGGTAATGTAATTTAATGTAATTGATATTGTAATTTATTGAATTTTATTAATGAATGTATTTATTTGTGAACTAACATAGTTATAAGACAATTATTACTAACACAATATGGATGGATGAATAATCTGAAATAAACGATTTTTAATTTAATTTAATTTATGCTTTTAGAAATTGCAGATCAAAATAATTTAAAAGTTGAATTTATATTGATAAACTCGATGAATCACAAAAATACCAATAAACATTTAAGGGGGTGGTCGTTAAATGTTTATTTGTATTTTTGTAACACCTTGTACAATACAATAGGTAAAAAAATATATTATCGTCTTTTTTTTTTTTGAATGACATTTACAGTTTGCTCAGGGAGCATTTACTGCTTTTTACAGCGGGCTTTTGGGGGTGGCCATACCAGTGACGGCGAAGCGCCCTGGTAGGTCACCGAACCAGTGATTTAAGCAACCTGCCCAAGGGGCACCCCAGGGGGTACGGATCTCGGCAATGGGCGTTGCTGGGATTACGCGACGGGTTGGGAAGCGGGGATCGGTGAGAATTTCTTTAGTGTCATTATCCAGGCAGGAAACAGGGGAATGTGTATGGACTAAACGGAACAAATTCTGATTGTAACAATACTTTTGATGAAGCAAAGGCTTTTGTGAGGGATCTGGGCAAACGTTTAAGACGATATAATTCGAAGCTCGCTCCATACAAACGTACTATGGTGATATTTTCAATACTAACCAATTCAACTCAATGAAATTTTTCAGAATCAATCTAAAAACAAATTTCTATGCTTCTATAGAGTCAGATTTTCGTTAAAATGTAGTTTTGAAGTAACAGTGCCTCAAAGATTTCCATACAAATCTTAAATTAATCCTAGCATTGAAACTGTATATTTTAACGAAAATCTGACTCCATACAAGCATAGATATTTGTTTCAAGATTGTTTCAGAAAAATTTCATTGACTTTAATTGGTTAGTATCGAAAATATCACCATAGTACGTTTGTGTGGAGCGCGCTCCGAATTATATCCCCTTAAGGGAAAGGGGGAATGATTTCCGTGTTGGGTCCAACGCGTGTCGTTAGCAATTCAGCGCGGAAACGCGGCCAGCGTTATGGGCACGTTTGGGCCGGGTATGGCAAGGGGCGGTCTTTTTGATTGAAGCAGATTTTGTTTTAATTAAGATGGTTGACGACGCATGTTGCTGAAGTGAATTATGTGAGTAATTTTAAATTTAATTTTCATTTTAAAAAAAGTACATTTCCATAAGAAACTATTAATAAATCATGTATAAGATACCTATACTCCATTCAAAATAGCAACGAAATTTGAAACACTTCCTCTCACTTATTCTTAGCTTTAGTAACGTCCAAGATATGTCGGATAGTATATGTATCCAATAAATTAATTACATTTGGTAATCAGAATTGGACAGAAAGCTAAATAGGAAGCGGAAAATCTCGTCGCCCTTATTTGGAATGAAGTATAATTTATTCTTTAAAATATTATCATGAAAAAAAATTGAGGGAGGTACAATGTTATTCCTAGGGAATCTCGATATAGGTGTAAGAATGTTGATAGATTTACTGTTTATTTCCATTTGTTCCAAGGTGGAAGTCCCATAGTGGAACCATTGAGACACTTTTCCCACCAGTTCCATGGAACTACTGGGAACTAGAATTATTATTATTTTATTCCCACTAGATCTAAGGAATAAAAAAATTGTGTATCTATGCCGGATTTAACCAAACGCGAGTTAATTTTATTCTTAGATTAAGTCCGTCCTTGTCATGCTTAGACTATTTATATGAGGACAAGTTACATGTGTAATTCTACTAACAAACTTTTCTGCCACTTTTTGCGGGGGGCGAGGTAGCACAAAATACGCAACTTTGAATTTTATTCCATTAGATTCTAATTTTGAATGTTAAAAATCATGAAAAACAGTGTCTTGAGAACCCCAAACGTCATAAGTTCGAAATTATTGTTCCGCAATAATAGGCTGTTGCGTTTAGTGATAAGGTACAAAATTGTATGTTAATTCGTAAGATTTTTTGATCTTACACGTTTGCAGAGGGGAAATGCTAAGGTGAGGCCGGTCCATATATAAATCGTCTAAGTTGTCGTCACTTGTGTTGATTTGATCTTAAAAACCAAGAGTGACGTAAACCTGACAAATTAAAAACCTCATATTGCACCAAGTATGGATACTACAACCTCCCTCTATAGTTTTAATTCCTTTTTTTAAACTTGACTCTTGATAAAAAAAGTTTGGTCGAATCCAGCCTTAATAGAATATTTTAATGACAGGTGATGTCAACGAGGTACCTATTCTTGTATTGCACGGAATAAGTGGGAATAAAAAGTTTTTTCGTTACCAGTAATTCCACCGAACTAAGCTCCTTCCTGATTCTTTTATAATGCGCACAGCCAAGGAGTGGAATGCCCTGCCTGCGTCAGTATTTCCGAGCGCTTACAACCCGAATTATTTTAAAGTATGAGTGAATAGGCTTCTTCTGGGACCCCATCTTTGTCTTAAGGATTGAGGTCGAAGCAGAGCCATTTTTAATAAAAAAAAATAAACTATTAACTGAAAAGAGAAAAACAAGCTCTATAATCACTAATCAGCTATAACAGCTTTGTTTGAGAAAATATAATTTGATTCTTATTAGGTAGGTATCGCAAACGGGGACAAAGAAAATGTTTGGTTGGTTATTGATTGGTTTGTCCCCGATTGGTTTGTCTCTTTTTTAATTCATAGACGCCATCTTGAAATAATATACCTTATGTCACTCTCACAATTCTTAAGAATCCAATGACACCTCATACGTTACAATCCATCAAGCTGTTTGGGCCGTGCCAAAGAAATAGACATACAAACAAACATACATACGCTCGAAAAACATAACCCTCCTTCTGGCGCAATCGGGTAAAAAAATGCTAGTAGGAAAAAAACAAAAGTGTTGCTAGTCCTTCCACAGAACTTCCACCATGGAATTAATGGTAATAAATGAGATTTACCACTAACTTGGCTCCTCCAAATTGCACTAGACATGCATGGTGAATGTCCCTCTACCTTTTAAAAATGAAAAATTTCAAATTAATTGAGGCCTTGCCTTGAGACATGTGCCTATACAAGGTGTTACAAAAATACAAATAAACATT
This sequence comes from Agonopterix alstromeriana, assembly GCA_963924505.1. Lineage (NCBI taxonomy): Eukaryota > Metazoa > Arthropoda > Insecta > Lepidoptera > Depressariidae > Agonopterix > Agonopterix alstromeriana. The sequence goes on from OZ004683.1 coordinate 11,168,562, forward strand.
TAAGGGTGTGGTTTAGACCATCAAACTGAACAACTTTCACTATGGGACCAACATCGAAATCGCGAAAAAAAAATCTGATGTTCCATACTAAACTACAAATCTACTCGAGCAAAATGTATGGGACAGGTGATTTTTTTTTTCGCGATTTCGACGTTGGTCCCATAGTGAAAGTTATTCAGTTTGATGGTCTAAACGATCCCTTAAAAAGTTTAAAATTTTTATTTTTACTTTTGTAACACCCTGTATAAAATGTACCCAATATTCCTTAATATTTTTGGACGTCATCCAGTTTAAAAAAAGAATTTTTATTAAAATTATGGGCATGTTGTTGTGTTTTGAAGCATAGCGCTGACCAAGGGCTGGCGCTTTCTTCGCTCAACGGATCAGTTTAGCCGTTCAGCGAGGAAACGCTGCCAGCATCTTGGCTACCCTCCCGCGCGGCCCAGACCTGCACCATATTTAAGGTTAAGTTAGTTATAAGTTCTCATTATTTTTAATTTACCTACATTTATTTGTTTTATGTTAATAAATTTATTCATGTCTAATCAAAAGCTTTAAAACACAAAGAGTTTAATCAAAATTGGTCCAGTAGTTTTTGGGTGATGCTTGAACAAACAAAACCAAACGAAAAATTTAAATATCTGTGCTTTTTAGTCAGGGATACGTTAACACCATATCAATCCTTGTTTTTGGAAAATATCTTCAATATACAGACTCACTTCTGTTAAAATTTTATAATAGTGTAATTTCATATACAGGGTTGAACTTTATATGCTGATGGTTTTTGAGGATCAGACCATCAAACTAAACAACTTTTTTATGAGACCAATACAATCTACTGTCCTATACATTTTGGTTAACAAATTTGATTGCAGTTTTGTATGGAACAGCAGATTTTTTTTCACGATTTTGACATTATTTTCATAGAGAAAGTTTTTCAGTATGTCGGTCTGATCATCAGCCGTTAAGAAGGACTCAAAAATCAAAGGTTAGTATATACCATAATCTTCAAGTAGTTCTTACTACATTGTATTAAAGTTTTAATTTTATTTTATTACTAATACAAAAATGTTATAACGTAAAAAACTCAATTGCCAAATCATTTAAAAATAACAGCAGCAATTTGATTCAAGTCAGGTGCTTCATACAGTTTTCAATCTACATCGAAATATTATCAATGCCAAGTACTTCGACGACTTCGACGAAAGGGAAAAAGACCGAATACAATTCTTTGTCATGCAATAATTCGAAGGTCACTTTATTAAAAACTGGTTTTAGACCAATCTCGGTTTACTAACAAAGTTTTATTGCTATTATCGTAAACACTGCGATTCGCGCCCGGAAAAATGGGTGTTACATCTTGCGAAATTTCAGCACCAATTATACGACGTAATTTTACATCCTACTGCGGATAATTTGGTGTTTGACAAACAATAAAAATGCAGTATACTTACGTAATGCGCCCCAAATAACTATCAGAACATATACATCACACAAAATTGATTTTAAGATCCACCAAGACGAATTTTTTCACACTAATTTTCTGCGACACAAATTTATTTCGCGAACAATTTCTTTTACTACGCAGTAATTTTGTTAACGTAATGAAAGTGTAATTTTTAGATCATTTTAGTTGTAATTGTTATAATTTGGAAGGAAACCCGCGAGAAACACCATTTTGAAGATTGAAGAAAGATCCGTCGTCAAGGATTTTTTCCCCTTCTTGTCAGTCTTGCGTCATTGCGACATTTTGACGTTTCTGGACCTGTGTTGCCATTTTCAATGCTGTATAGTACCCTGATGTTTGTATTTTAAATAGATTTTTGTTGACTGAAAACTGGGAGTCGCGCTGCAAGTCTGGCGGAGGGTAGACGCATACGTGTTGGCCTCTCTTAGGCTTGCACGTGGCTCCGCCATTTTGTGAAACTCTTTTGTGTTTTAACCATAAAACAATCACTTGAGATTATAAACTACTTGACATTGGCAGAATTGCCGCGCTAGACGCAAGCAACCGGCCATTAATTAAGAAAAATAGAATGACTGAAAACTGGAAAAATAATGATGATTTTTTTGCACCAACTTCAAAGAACGAAGGCCGAAATTCAGAGCCAATTTTTTTAGTCTTAGCTCGAGCTAAGCAAGGCGAAAATGTATGGATTTTGACATACGGGAGTTCGAACTACGAATTAATAATCGTCTCTGAATCTCAGCCGAAGACTCATTATAGTACTGTAGCCCCGGGACTTCTTAATTACCAATAAGGTTATTGATAGCCGTTTTGATATTGTTGTAAGGTATAAAATGACTAATATAAAAACACCTTAAAGATCACAACCAGCCGTAACCAACAATAAAAAATTAACAAAATTGTCTTAGTAATTTTTTAATTTCGAAGTTACCGTTTTTTTCAATACTGTCGTGTTTTTCACCTTAGTCCAATGCCCAAACGTAATAGTAAAATGGTCTCAAGTTGCCATATAAAGTTATAAAAGCGATCAGAATTTACTTTTTCTTCTGGTCTTATAGCTTTGTAAAAACGCACCATCGCAAATTTGGCCTCAGCTATTAAGGAGGCTGCTCCCCTCTTCACATTTTTGAGATTTTGCCTTGATCGTAAGCCTGCGACTTGTATTAAGAATAACTGAAAGGGTACTTTATTTTAGAATGTGCGTACTTTTACCCAAGTTTATGGTGAAAATAACCTCATTGCAACACCGTTTCGTCAATTAATTTGGTTGCGTTCAGTAAATTGCTTACAAAGTAATTTTGGTTTGCATGCATTCCTAATTATTATAATAATAAACTATGACTGAGGTTCTATCGTTAATTATATTTTATGTGGTTAATAAAATGTTGTGGAACACTTTGTAAAGTATGTACTTACTTATATCTTCACAACACGTACCTTATATTGCTAATAAGAATCAAAAGTTTGCTATTAACTTTTGGAAGGCGCATTTACCAATGATTTGGGAACAAAATAAAACAAAATCAAAAAAGAAACTTGACTTTAATATAAAGCAAACACTAAAAACGATATCACAATTGTGTTTTACGTAAAAATCTCAGTATCATTCCCCTCATTTACATCACTTATTCGCCTCCAATAAACATATTCCGGTTTCAAACCATTCACGCCCAAATAATAAGGATAATATTTATCGGTCGATAAATAAAACAGCCCGTGATTTCTTTTATTAACATTCAAACCAAACAAATTAGTTTCTAAAGGAACTCTTTTATAACAATCAGCATTTCTAGCCTGCTGGATACCATCACATTTTATGGCTATAAACTTCTTAGGGTTCTTCAAAGCTGATATCCATAAAGCTAAAACTCTAAAATGACTACACGTTAAAGTGCAAGGGAACATAGAAACATCAGCAGGTTGATATTCGCCGCCGTTTACGTAAAAATCGACGTGGCCCATTTTAGCAGCCATGCCGTAGCCGTCGATGTTGGTATGAACCACCTCAACGAAGTCAGCATTGGAAGCATCTAATCGTTCTTCAGAATTTAAGGTTCTGAAGCAAGGCCCAGAAGGTTCCAAGGCGGTTATTTTGGAAATGTTTCGGCCAGTCATTTGTTGGTAGTTCTTGGCGATGTAGCTGATGGTCTGGCCTCCTAGGCTGAACCCGAGGAGCTCAAGGTTTGAGGGGTTGAGTCCTGAATGGGTTAGTTGCACAAGAACTTCGGCTACGTGCTTCCCTACTGGACGCATGAGCCGTGATGCTCTGGAAATGAGAAAACATTTGAATCGATGAGGAGTTTTCTAACAGCAAACCGCGATAGATGGCGTTGACGCGAGAGGGAGGTAAGACGGAAAATTTGGCTAAAAATTTAGGAAATAAAAGCATGCCACTAAGTCAGGTGCAATCGTAGACGAAGCATGTGTTGAAATTTTTCTGCTTACTTAAAAACTTAAATTTATTATCTGCATGGTCGCTCATCCCTGTTGCGTCAACGCCATCTATCTAGCCATTTGGAACTACTTTTTCTTTTTTAATGGATTTTGGAAAATCCCTCAATGTATACAGGGTCCTTTTCAATAATGCCTACGGTTTTTTAAGAGGATGATCTAACCATCAAACTGGACAACTTTCTCTATGGAACCAAAATCGGAATCATGAAAAGAAAACTGCTGTCCCATAAATTTGGCTCGAGTAGGTTTGCAGTTTTGTATGGAACACCTATTTTTTTTAGCGATTTAGATGTTGGTGCGTGCCGTAATGAGAAGGGCTGACACTTTTTCAAGGGGGTGATCAGACCGTCATACTGAACAACTTTCTCTATGGCACCAACATCGAAATCGCGAATCGCTTGAGTCACAGATATTCTGAAATATCAGAACATCCACGTTTCACTAGTAGTACCGGAACTCTGTCCAGTGTAACGGAGTGAGCCCGTCGCCACTTCTAATAGACAGTGGGTACAGTACATGCCTCGAAATTGAGGCACGCAGGTTTCCTCACAATGTTTTCCTTCACCGCAAAAGCCGGTGGTGTTACAAATGGTACATAAATACCCTAAAACCATAAAACTATAGTCCTGCGCCCGCGGCATGGTGACTCGATAAACATTTTATCGCGCCTGCTAACTCGTTCGTTCGCGCGCAAAAAGAAAGGGAGCTAGGGCGCGATAGCGCTTTATCGTGCCATCATGCCGCAGGCGCTGAGGTGCAAGTATGGTCCAGTTTTCCTGCCGTACTAAATAGCTACACATAACGCCATGTAAAAATTTTAAAGCTCCTATTGTAGACCAAGATAAAGATAAACAAAAAAACAGTTTAGATGGCGGTATGTTTCGCATTTGGGTAACTGAGTAGTGACAGAAATACCATACTTGCACCCTAGAACTATAATTGTAGGAAGTTATGGTTTTATGGTATGAAAAAACTCAAAAAATACTAACAAATAGTAATGAACTGTAGCAAACCGCTGGTTGTCAAGCAGAATGACGTTGTAGCCCCTCGCCTCGTACTCGTTGGCGAACATGGAGCTGATGGGGAAGCTGGTGCTGTCGAGGTACCCTAGCGCCACCAGCAGCGTCTTCCTGAGGACATTCAGAGTCGTTAGAGAGCGTCGTGTATGGACACTCGTGGGGATTGAAATACAAGAATAGAGAAATGTATGCTTCGTTGGTTTGGTCATGTGCAGAGGATGAGTTACAGCATATTTACAAAAGAGATGGTGCTAATGTGAGTTGAAGTGTCGGCAGAGGGCGCCCTCGTAGGACGTATTTTGATCAAATCGGTTGCGTCCTTTGACTAATTATTATAAGGACTTGCCTTGCGGTAGCATTTCCCTTCTGCCACGGTATAAGCACAATTGATCTTGTGCATTTACATTCAATTTTACACCTTATCACTAAACGAGACAGCCTATAATTGCGAAATAGTAACTTCGAACTTAGAACGTTTGGGGTTCACACGAGACTACTTTTCATGATTTTTAACATTCAAAATTAGAATCTAAAGTTATGGGGAATAAAATCCAAAGTTGCGGATTTCATGTTACCTCGCCCCCCGCAAAAAGTGGCAGAAATGTTGGTTAGTAGAATTACACGCGTAACCAGTCCACATATAAATAGTCAAAGGTTGCTTCCTACAACAAAAAGGGGAGGTGCGGAGTACTTGAAACCGACGGGCCTGTATGAAGAGATGGATGTGAATGAGGCAAAGGTATGTAAGGATCGTAGTAGATGGCACGCTCTGGTCTCTGTCTACCCCAGTGGGAAAGAGGCATGACGTTATCGATAGATAGACTAAATGCACTCAATTTCAAATATTTATTGCATTGCTATATTGTAGTACCTATAGGTACGTGTGAAGGAAAACATCGTGAGGAGATCTGCTACCAATCCGAATTTAGTCGGGGAAATCTACGGATTTTTGTATGGAGTAGTATAGTAGATACACACCTGAAAAACATAAATTCTCAATAATCCCCGATTTTTTATGTTGTACTATTGAATAATGAAGACATTTACAAAACATCAAATTTAGGTATGAACAAAAAATGGAAAACTGGTGATTTTGTACAGGATGGCTTCGTTCAATACGTTTTACTTATAACAATAATAATCCACGGTTAATATCGTTAATTTGGGTAGATATTTAATATTTTGTAAGTCTTCAAAAATTATAACCTCAAAACTAAATTATTTACTGTTTGTTTTTACACATTAAATTTGCCTTTTGATAATTAACAGTCTCTATTGCTGGTATGCTAGTCGAAATATTTTTAGAAATAAGCCATTTGTACATTAATATCGATTTTAAGGTATTTCTCAGGTTCCTGAGCCTATTTATAACCACGAAATCTCGACAAAAGTGATATAAACTAACAGTAATATTATTTCAAACACAATTTACTAAAGTGTCTTTAATGCAATCTCAAACCTTATTTTTCCTAGACTAAATTGGGCAGCAGTCATTCAACCTATACTATACATACCTACTTATATCTACTCATACCGATAGATATTATTGTTTTGAATGCTAGTTTTCGTTCAATCCCGCACCGATCCAGTGAAATTCCAGTGTCCTACTATTCTCCCAAGGCGCGCCAGAAATTTCTACCTTCGGCCATCCTCCAACTACCATCGTCTTCATTTAAACACCATCTAACCTTCTAAAATCTATTCTCGGATCAAAAGCGATATCCTTAGCATTCCAATAAGTGTATTTCTTCCTCGTCTGCCCTTTCCCTTGCACCAGGAAGAACAAGTATTTCAGCTGACTCCTCGGGATGGACGCTGGCTTCGTTGATCCTGGACCTGCAATTGAAATAGTAAATTGTTAACCAAGGTATGAAAGCCACCCAAGTCACACGAGATGTTTGGCGCCCGAACGCAGTGAGGGCCGACATAGTTCGAGTGTGAAATTTGTGACTTTCACCCGAGTTAGACACTCTGCTTTTCATTTCGACTACGAGGAAAGTAAACAAAAGCGGCCTGGGCCTTATTTAATAGACGTGACCATTGTAATTTACAATGACAGGGTAGGTACATTGCTGGTTATATGCAGTAGGTTCATTTGTGTCCTAACGTTCTCAGCAATGTATGTTTACACATAATATAATAAATAGGTATACCTGCACGTAGTACCGACTGTTCTCAAACTGTGAAGGAAAACATCGTGGGAAACCTGCATACGCTGAAAAAGAAATTCTGATGCGTATGTGAAGTCAACCAATCCACATTGGGGACGCGTGGTGGACTAACGCCCATACACCCTCCCTGATGGTAGGCCTGCGCCCTGCAGTGAGTCGTATATAGGCTGATGGAGATATCTACCAAGTTATTAGTTACTGTGAGTATTTAAACATTGAGTAACTCCAGTAATGATTGGTGATAATTAAATTATGTGCTATCAGATCACCTTAGACCGGATGGTATTAAGCCGCAGGTAGACATGCATTGTACAGACATTGTACCTACATAATAATTTTGCTCATCATAGATTAAATACCTACCTATCAATAGGACCTATACCGATATCATACTTAATTCAATTCAATTCAATACGTTTATTTCGGAAAACAAGTTCCATAAAATTTTTATTAGTAGTACATAGTGTCATCTTACAACCTATGTTAGTATGTATGCTATGTAGTATGTGTGTAGTTATGTATGTTATGTGTTAATGCTATGGTAGAAGATGGTAGTACCTACATACAGTCCATGAGCACAATAGCTATAAAAAGTTTATGCAGAGGAGTAGAGTAATATTATATTCGCGTGCGTCCGACAATAATCCTATTCTAAGTGTTCACGGACTATACCTACCTAGACCAGAGAATAAATACTAGTGCTACCCATACAGAAGAATCACTTCGGAAACAGATTTAATAAATAGCGACTCTCTCTGCATGGCAATAAGGTGCAAAGTTATTCGCACTCGTCCTATAGTACAATAAACAAATAACCTACGAACCGTCACAAAAATGAACCTAGTCATTAGACTTGAAAGCTTCCTTTACATAGTCTTCGTTTTTAAGTTCACGTGCTGGCAGCGTGACATCGCTAGGGTTTTCAAATCTCGCATTGACTAGGTACTCCCAAAAAGGCGGTTTACTCTTAGGAGGATTGCCATTCAACACTCGGTGGGGATCGGCTGTCAAGCGTACCTGAGCTGTGGAGTGAGACAGGCCTGCCTAGTGCCTAGACCCCGAAAGGATTGAAAAGATGTACGATAGTCCCCAAAAATTACTGAGTCGTTTGGCAGACAGGTCGTCTGCAAAAAGACATCGGCTAGTTACTTAGCGGACTTTTTGTTCAGCATGCGTAGAATTGTTGGCCAAACCGTGGACCACAGAGTACTGGAGCCCGATTGCGCTAAGTTAAAACGTCGAAGTTCTATTCTTAATCTTATCCAATTTCAGTTCTAATCACATTGCAATCCAATTACTATTAAAATGTGCTGAATTCCGCATCGCCACACTCTATGTAACTGACAGCCTTTAACGTCTGAGTGATTTGTAAAACGGCTCTAACAGCTGTCAAGAGCAGTACCGCGATTAGCGCTATAGCAAATGTGTCAAAAGTTATGGTTCTTACGTAGTCCACTCACGGTTCAATCACCGAATATTTATCGCGATTGCAGCACCTACCTAGACCCCGAAATGCCACCCGATGTTCGATAGTCCCCAAAACTTACTGAGTCGTTTGGCAGACAGGTCGTCTTCAAAGAGACATCGGCTAGTCACCTAGCGGACTTTTATTCAGCATAAATATTCGGCGATTGAACCGTGAGTGGACTACGTAAGAACCATAATTTTTGACACATTTGGTATTGCGCTAATCGCGGTACTGCTCTTGACAGCCGTTAGAGCCGTTTTTACAGATCGCTCAGACGTTAAAGGCTGTCAGTTACATAGAGTTTAGCGCGATGCGGAATTCAGCACATTTTAATAGTAATTGGATTGCAATGTGATTAGAACTGAAATTGGATAAGAATAGAACTTCGACGTTTTAACTTTGCGTTAGAAAAGGCGTATAATAGCTGGCCAAACCGTGGACCACAGAGTACTAATAGTATAACGTAACCGTGAGCAAATAATAGTATAGTGTAGGTAGTGTCTGTATGTAAATGCATGTATTCCCGTCTTTAGTCAACATGTTACGATAGGGTAACCCAGAGTATACAATTTGGTTGCTAAACAAAGCTCGCAATGGGGCGTGACAAACTGTTGGTCCCGCCTTCGTTTATGTCCCGGAGAATAGCATTATTGTTTTGTAAGTTACACGGTTATCACGGCAACCTATCTAGTGATGAAATTACTAACATTGGTCCTATCATCATGAGTTTTCACTGTACTTTACTTCTGTAGTTACGTCGCCAATTTTCATAAGTATATGCTCATGACTATATTCCCCGAGGGGGAAGTCAGAGATATTCTGAAACCTCAGAACATCAACGTTTCACCAGTAGTACCGAAACTCTCTTCAGTGTGACGGGGGGTGAGCTCGTCGCCACTTATAATGGATAGTGCGTACAATCCATGCTTCGAAATTGAAGCATGCAGGTTTACTCACGATGTTTTCCTTCACCGAAAAGCCAGTGGTGTTACAAATCGTACATAAATTCAGAAAAACTTATTGGTACGAGTCGGCCTGGATGGGGATCGAACCATTGCCTCCTGCACGGCAGGCAAGGTTACTCGCCACTGGACACCCACGGCACGCACGTTGCCAATTTTGTATGGCAGAAATTCGTTCTCAACGTAACCACTAGTAGCGCTGTACGAAATTCAATACAAAATTGGTGTCGTTACTACAGTACTACGCTACTGCCTGCATAGGTAGCATGGCACCGTGGTATAGCGCTATCACACTTCGCTCTCTTTCTATTTGCGCACGAACGAACGAGATAAAAGACGTGATACAGCCGTATAACATGCTACGGCTTCTGGAGTACAGACTGCCTTACCTACAAGCGAGCGGTGAGAGAAGAAAATACTCCTTTGCGGCGGTCTGTAATGTTCACCTTTTTTCGTACGTTTTCATCACAGAACATTATAAGAGGGGTTAGAAATGCAAAGTAGCGCTTTTGCTTCGGAGACGGCTGTCGCCACTTGTCTTCCCGCTCACGCTGCTACAATTACTCATGCCCTCTCGCTCGCACCACGCCGCGCGCCTTATGGTGTTATGCAAATCATTGCATATCCTGTGGCGACACGTTCCACGCCTACTTTGCACTTCTAACCCCTCTTATAATGTTCTGTGGTACCTACTATAATTATACAATACTTTGACAATACCTTTACTCATACACATTTCCATTGTTCTGTATTCAACTTTATCCTCCTCCATTACAATCTACTACAAAATTCTGTGGTTTTGATCGTCGTTGTTGGTTTGTCCCTTACTAATCCAACTACAAAAATAAAAAGAGTTTTTCATTAAATTTTTGTTCCGAGAGAAAGGGAATACCTAATGTTTCAAACATCGACTTACGAAGATGGTTGAACAGGTTGAACATTACGGACCGTCATAGCTAATTTTCGTGTTTCCATGCTCGTAAGGAGTATTGGTATCCTTTATCATTCTACAGGGTCCTTCTTAATATGCTGACACTTTTTTAAGAGCATGACCAGACCATCAAACTGAACAAATTTCTCTATGGCACCAACATCGAAATCGCAAAAAAAAATTCTGCTGTCTCATACATTTGGCTCGAGTAGGTTTGCAGGTTTGTATGGAAGACCAAATGTTTCGATGTTGGTATAGAGAAAGTTGTTCAGTTTGACGGTCTGATCATCCCCTTAAAAAAGTGTCAGCATGTTAAGAAGGACGCTGTACAACATGTTAATGAATAAACGCAAAACCTCATACACCCCAACTGATTTATAACAAAATAATTAGATTGAAACAATAATTTCATTATTTTGGTAGTTAAAATTGAACTATTAATCATTTTTGCCTCATAACTAAAATTGTTAAAACATTTTAAGTTATGAGGCAAAAATGATTTGTTATCATTCAGCAATGAATGAAAGCGCTAACGTGCTCATGGATACATTTTAAGAATCTTGTTTTGGTAGTAAGTAGGGTGAGAGCGCCCGAGCGGTGGGTTGAGATCGAGTTTAGTAAATCGAGTCGAGAACGCGCACGCGCGCGCATAGCAGCAACGGTGTTTTTTAAATCGCTCCACGAAATAGATTCAGTTTAATACCTAAAAGTGTATCCTAAACGTGAAAAAAGGAGTCTTTTAAAAGAGGACGTATCGGTCTAGTCAGTGGTGCAAACCGTTTTTGAATCCATATTCGGGGTCGGAAGATATAGCCAAATATATTCAGCAGTGTTTTAAATTGGATTCCCGACCTACGACAACATCGGTTGCTAACACACGGCGCGCGGATCGGCTCCTGCGCACCGGTCAGTGACCTTAACACGGAAACAGCCGTAGTCGTCCGATGGTGGGCGACGGCGCGCTGCTACGGGCCGACTACGCGAGCTGCGCTCCGCCCACTTTTGCTACGCGTGCTACGAGGTGCTACGGGGATCGCCTGCGCGGGTGTGTTGGTGTGATCGCTCGCCGGGTGCGGTGGGGGGTGTCGAGCCGGTGCCGTCGTGTGGTCGTCGGGCTGCTGTGTCCGGGTGCTATTATCGTTGCTTGCGCCTTTTATGCTGTTAGTGCGTGCTGGGGCGGGGGGTATGTGCTCACTCTGCTTGCTTCTGCTGCGTTCTGGGCAACTTTGACGCTTAATAATTTTTTATTTACAATTTGTTAATATTTGTTAGGATTATTTTTATTTAATATTTGTTTTGATTATTTTTATTTTATTACGATTTCATGTCATGTATTTAATGTTTATTGGCTTGTTTTCTTTGTGAGCTTGATGTGTAATTAAATATTATTTATTATGTTTTAATAATAGTTATTTAATGGATTTTTATGACATATTTTCAACCTGTTTGTGATGTCTGAAGCTCCCAAGTCGACGTGCCCTTACTGCCCAGGCTCCTCACGTCTCTTCGTGGCTCGGGGCCTTAGGACGCACGTTGGTCGTATGCACAAGGATGCGGTACGTGCTGGCTCCTCGCAGGCTCCAGGCCCCTCGCGTCTTGTCCACCGCGCTGTGTCGCTGGCACAGTCTCAACCACGACGCTCCTGCTTGTTGGATCTGGCTGACTTCAAAAAAACAATTCCCGTTTTGCGTCACATTCCCAAGGGGGCTCGCAGCTTGGCTGCAGAGAGTTTGTGTGACGTAATCGACAAGTGCGTCGGATCCAACGGTGTGGAGGAGTGGTTTTCTCTCCTCTCCTTTGCGTATTCGTCCTTGCGGACTCCGGATCGGGCTGGCACGGGCAATTATACGCAGAAGGTGAAGTCAAATATCGGTCGTGATGTCGGCTCAGTGGGGGGGGCTGTGGCGCCCTCAGGGTCTCGCTCGGTCATTAGGACTATTGAGTCGAAGGTGCACGAAGGGGATTTGAGGGGTGCAGTTCGGCTGCTGGTGTCTGAGGACTCTTTGGCTCAGTCGGGCCCTGAGACACTGGCTTCTCTGCAGTCCAAACATCCTCCACCCTCGCGTCTGCTCTCCTTTCCTTCTGCTCCGGATCATTCTTTTACGCCCCTAGTAGTCAGTGTAGAGGATGTGTCTTGGGCCCTCGGGGCGTTTAACAGCGGTTCGGCGGGGGGCTTGGATGGTATTCGTCCGGGTCACTTGAGGGAGCTAACGTCTGTTTCGGCCGGCGATAATGGGAGGCGGTTGTTGGCGTGCTTGACAAGGCTTACCAATTTTTTGCTTAGCGGCCAACTAAACAAGGACGTATGTCCCTTCTTGTATGGGGCATCGCTCTGTGCTCTTGCTAAGAAGGATGGTGGTGTGAGGCCGATAGCAGTTGGTAGCACTTTCCGTCGTTTGGCGGCAAAGCTTGCCTGTCGCGCCGTTAGGGATGAGTTGTCTGGCTACTTGCAGCCTCAACAGCTGGGTTTTGGGACGCGTCTGGGCTGTGAGGCGGCGATCCACGCCACTCGTGCTTTTGCTATGGACGCCGCCAACAGGGACTGCGTATTAGTTAAATTGGACATTCGCAACGCCTTTAATACCCTGGAGAGAGACGTATTATTAAGTGAAGTCAGGAATAGGATCCCCTCCCTCTACCCTTTCTTGCATCAGGTTTACGATAGCCCGTCAAACCTGTTTTTTGACGGAGAGCTTATTCTCTCCCAGGTAGGGGCGCAGCAGGGAGACCCTCTGGGTCCGCTCGTTTTCAGCCTCGCCATTCACGGGGCTATACTGGAGCTGAGGTCGCCTTTGAACCTGTGGTACTTGGACGATGGTACCATTGGGGGCAAGCCAGAGGTCGTTGAGCAGGATTTAATCTCTTTGCTGCCGCGTCTCGGTGAGCTGGGGCTAGTTGCTAACATGGGTAAGTGCGAGTTTTTCCCCTGTGGCCCCGGGTCGGATTCAGCATTTGCGCGTATCAATTCCATACTTCCTGGCATCAGGAAACTTACTGCGAACTCTTTTTTTCTTCTTGGGTCGCCCATATTTCCGGAGGCGGTCCCGGAGGCTATTGCGGTTCGCAAGCAGATGCTGAATTTTTCCCGGGAGCGCCTAGGTAACCTTTCCGCCCATGTCGCGCTAATACTTTTGCGCATGTGCTTTGCTGTCCCAAAGGTTACCTACCTTTTGCGGACAGCTCCGACATGGATGTTCCCAGGGGAGGTCTCGTGCTTTGACGACACCCTTAAGCTCACGGTCGAGAGCATCCTGAACGTCTCCCTCAGCGACGGTCAGTGGGGCCAGGCGGCCTTGCCGATCCGTCACGGGGGCTTGGGCGTGCGTCGGGCGCGGGATGTGAGCCTTCCAGCCTTCCTGTCATCGGTGCATGGGGTTGCTAATTTGGTTACTAAGATTTTACGTTTTGATGGTAACCATTTGAGCATTCCTTTTGCGGAGGATGCGTTGGCGGCTTGGGAGGCTCTGGGCCTGGGTGCGGGCGCGCCTGAGGACCTGTGTGTGCAGCGATCTTGGGACGACCTCGGAGCGAAGTGTGCTCTCGACCGCCTTATGGGTGACGCTTCCGGGCCAGACTTGGCAAGACTCAGGGCGGTATCGCAACCTGAATCGGGGGCGTGGTTGCATGCGGTGCCTTCACCACATATGGGCACCCTCCTCGACAGCGACTCGCTGCGTGTGGCTGTGGGACTCCGCTTGGGCAGCAATGTATGTGAACCTCATAGATGCATCTGCGGTTCCATGGTGGAGGCCAATGGGCACCATGCTTTAAGTTGCCGTCGCTGCTCGGGAAGGTTTCCTCGCCACCATGCCCTCAATGATATCGTCAGGAGGGCTCTCGTGTCTGCCAACGTCCCGTGCGTGCTTGAGCCACCTGGCCTCAGCCGTACCGACGGCAAGAGGCCGGATGGCTTAACTTTGGTGCCCTGGCAGAAAGGCAAGTGCCTTTTATGGGACGCAACGTGCGTCAGCACTTTCGCCGCCAGCTACCTAAGCCGCACGTCGCGAACACCTGGAGCAGCTGCGGAGCTGGCTGCCGTTAGGAAGTGGGACACGTATTCGGCCCTGGTGGCCGATTATCTTTTCGTTCCAGTCGCCGTTGAGTCCACGGGGGTTTGGGGTGCCGAGGCAAAGACCTTCGTTGCGGAGATTGGCCGTCGGCTGAGGGAGCGAAATTGTGATCCGCGTTCTGGGTCGTTTCTGGTGCAGAGGCTAGCGATTGCAATTCAGCGTGGCAACGCTGCTAGCGTTTTGGGCTCCTTTGCACCAGGTTCGACAAGGGGCGGGTTATTTGACTGAGCGTGTTTTTCAATGTTTTGACGAAGCTTGTTGCTGATTTATGTCTGTTTATTTGTGTATCTGTGTTATTGACGAAGCTTGTGCTGACCGCTATATTTTTGTGATTGATGTTTTTACTTATTTGAATAAATTAATTTGGTTTAGTAAATTTTAAATTTTACTAGCAAATTATTTAATATTTTGAAAAAAATTACTTATGTTGAAACCATGATAATTCGATTCTGCTCTCGATTCTAAACAAACTACTTTCTAGTTTTGCGTTAATTCATTAACACGTTGTAATTATATCCATCCATAAAAAACATTTACTCATAAGTGACTTATTCGGTGAAGTAAATGTGACTTATCCGGCTTATTCGTCCAATCATGATACAAAAAGTTTTTGCTGACATGCAGCTACTGCAAGCGCTATCATTGTGATAGACATTCATACAGTTAAATGTCAAGTTCATTCGTTCAAATCGGTCACTCGCTCATTCAGTTGTGAATACGTTTTATTTTTAGTCTGTCGTGTGCTCCAAAAGAAAAAACTAAAAAATCGTAAGTGGCGTTGATTGAGTTTTATTATAGATTCGTTGAGCGCGTATAGGTACTCATAAGGGATAGAGATATGACAAAATACATCATAAATTGGCCTTTTCCTGACTAAGTTGCAAGTTTGGTAGGCAAATTCAACTTAGGCACCAAAAATACCGCATACCGTAAGGGACAAACAACACTGATTTTTTCTTGCACACTCAATGCAATTAACGTATAGGCCTGTCTCGTTTTTTCTAGTCACTCTCTTTCCACGGGGCCCCTTTAGTCAGATAAAAAAAAATGTTGGCGTTTTGTCTTCGTCAAAGAGAATGGAATCACTAGTGTTCCGAATTTAACCGATTTTTTTATACTTATCGGTAATCTTTAAAAACTAAAAATCATTTATCTTCTGTGCAGTGATATAAACAGTTGGTTGTGTGACTGAGAGAGAGAAACAAAAGCCAGCTGAAATTTTCAAAAATTGGTTTATGAATTGCAAGTTAGTAAAGTTATTAAGTTATTAATATACACTGTGAGTTGTACTTAATTTTAATTGTATCGTATTTAATTTATATTTTGCATATAGCTAAAAGTAGGAGTCGCGCTACAAGTCTGTAGGTGGGCGGTCACGTATTTGCTTCTCTCGGGCTTGCACGTGGCTCCTCCATTTTGTAACGCTCAATTCAATTCAATTATACTTTATTGCACACCAAAACAGAACATACATCCGCTCTAGTTTGTTCTGGACCTTAGAATAATACTTGAGATTAAAACACTAAACTCAAACTAATGTCAAGTACATTGGCAGTATTCTCACGCTAGACACACGCAACCAGCCATTAATAAAGAATACAATTTACTTAGTTCACACCTATTTAGGAATTTAGTCAAGGATCTTCGTAGAGTAGAGGTCGTATAAAAACCTACCTACCTACTTAAACATATTGCATCAAAAAAGGTAATTTAGGTCATTGGTACAATATCCACTATAGGTACTTATCAAAATCCCAATGGCTTTTTGCTAAAGTAGCCTAATACAAGTTTTTGATTACTCAATACGTTTTTTTAAGCTCAAACATGATATTCTAGATTTTAGAATCTAAAAATATTAAATTCGAGTTACCTACAGATATTTCGCAACTGTTGGAAATACTATCAAAGCACTGATAATGATATCCGGTCCTACGAATTCTGGATTATAAACAATATTATTTGGTATACTAGTTGATAACCTAGTGACCCCGAGTTTTCCTCAAACGGCATTATGAGTAATTCACCCCGAATGCGAGTTTTATTATAGCGTAGTTTCAGTACAATATCACATGAGTAAACACTTACCCTACAAATACAAATCTTCATATAATCGGGCTACGATAATGTAGTTACACTACTAAAAGGCGCAGCACTGTACCCGTGACCACTAATCGACAAGCTCATCTACATTGCAGATGAACATGTCGGAAAATGGTCACGGACACTAGCCGATTTTGTTCATCTACAAGCTGTCTGTGGACAAAAGCGGCTCGGCCTGTCGCCTCCATCAACGCACATGATTAAATATCCCTAGATTGGTAGGATCATACACCGTGCTGTCGGTGCACTCACACAAGCGCGTGTTGCGGTACGTACGGACAGGTGCACAATATACCCCGGCTAAGTATGAGCACCTATTCTTACGTCCCGCAACGCGCGCTATGAGTTATTGCACCGACAGCGGCCGCTTGTTTGAAGCTCCCGATCTGTGGGGATATTTAATCATGTGCCCAAAGTCTGTACCCCGCGGGCACGAACTTTTGTAACAGGTATAGATAATCATGGAAATACACTAAATTACAGGTAACGCAGACACGATGCAGTTAAAAGGAAATTCATTGGGCAAGAGACAGCAAGAGCTAAATGTCATGGTGAATGAAGCAGCGTCAAACAACGTAGACTTCGATGAAGTTAAAGCGCAAGATGAAGCAGACGACCTCGACAAACTGTTCAAGATCGACTTAGCTTCCAAGTATAAGAACGTTGACTACATCATAGAAGTGCTGAAGTGTGGAGATAGCTTGTACGTTACACGAGCACTCAAATGTACTTGGCTGTATAACGATGACTACATCAACTTCATCAACCCTGATTATCTTCATCAACATATTTTCCCGTTCATGTCGTTAAAAATGAAGAAGAAGATGCTAACAAATATTTCAATACACGTGAGGAATGAAAGCAGAGCAGCTGGTTTTTACTTTTATTGCAAACCGGACTTACCTCATTTTGCGGAAAAATTCTTAATTTTTACATCAGAACCTTTCAAGTTAAACTTGATTGAAACCAATATTAGGGATTTGACATCACTGCAAGAGAGTGATGATTATTTAAAACATTTCATGGGAAACTCTTTTGTATTAGCTGAAGCATATATAAAAGAAGTCGTTGAAACACAAAGTGATAAAATCTTTCGTAGGCTTCGCTACATGTACTCTGTCTCCGATATTAAGTACCTGGACATGATAGAAAAATATTTGCCTTTTTACCATCCCACATTTTATCTAGAACGTGGATATATCGTTATGCGTCTGGGCCTCCGAATATCTACAGATATCATGAAAAAACACAAACAAAGGGTTATCAACAACTTATTGCAGTACATTGATCTCTTGAACGAAAATGTGTTTGTTAAATACATTACAGTAGATGAAGCTAAACAATACGCGGTCCAATTGCTGCCAGATAGTTGTTCTTCTTTTTGGGTTAATGATTTTTATGGAACTTATAAATTTATTATCGATCTGATTCCCGCGGAAGAAAAATTTGAGTTCATCAAAACAATTTTTACGGATAAGTATCCAGGAACGCCATTTGAGATGACGCCGGAATTTAATGAATATAGCTATTATACATTGATGACTGTTGATGAAAGAGAAGCGTGGGCATTACGTCATATAGAAAGCAAGACAGAACTTTTAGGCGTAGGCGAAGATTTCAACTGGTACAGATTTGTAAATTTTGACAAAGCATTTACAGATATCAAAAAATACTTACTCATCACTACCAATTTTGCTAAAAGAGATAGGATTCTTGCAGTTTTAGCAGAATCAGCACAAAACCAACGTGATTTGGAGAAGCTTTTTAAATACTACTACGAGAGACATGTTAACGAAAATCTTGAAAGTAAAAGGAGTTTTTTGGATGTTGTTATGCAAGATCATAATGTATATGATTTTGATGAAAATTGCTGGAATGCGTTCAACAAACTATTATACAGTATGGATGTGTACAATTCAAGATTTTCTGATTACACAATTCAAAGGGACTACAAACCCTTAGCCCTGATTTATCATGTGATTCATGAAAAAGATTTTCCAGAAGGCTTATCCTTGTATATGAAAGACAATGTAGACTTTTGGAATATGCAGAGGAAACTTGAGACTCTTAGCGAAGAAAGAAAAGTAATAATGTACAATTATTTGTATAAATTCTTCGTGGAAAAGATTAGTCAATATGATAACCAGCCATACGATGACGACATTCAAAATAAAGCTAGGAGCGATATATCTTTTGTTTTGGAGCTATTGAAGTATTTTAAGAAAAGTGATGAGTGCCCAGAAATTGTTAAAAAGTATAAAAGTTTAGATGAAAATTATTTTGATAAGCCTGCTGAGAAAGTTCTTAGGGAATGGGATATACTACGTCTTCTTAAACAGGATATGACTCTAGTCTGTAAACATATCACCTCATTAGAAAACGATATTATTAAAAGTAGAAGGAGGTTCTACCTTAATAATCTACTCAAAAAACTTAAAACCTATTTCCCAAACGATGTAGGTCAGGAATATTTGAGTTTCTTCAAAAAATTATTATTGAATCCAAGTCTAGGTAAGATAATGGCTTCTACGACTGTTCACGGCATCTTCCAGCTGGCCGATGAAAATTACAAATGCGAGGTTTTAACAAAATACGTTCCATCTAATCCAAAAATAGATCACTGTAATATTGATCGAAATCATTTGTACATCCAAGAAGGAATCTGTTGTTTTGCTTGCTATTCCCGACCACCAGTGCATCTCTCTAAAATACGTAACTACATAAATGGTGACTACCTCAAGTATTGTTTACCAATGTTTAATTCTTACTTATCTACCCTTCCGTTACCTCTTTGTGTAGAATTTGTTGAGTCGTTGTTAGACGCACCAGTATCAGTCCAGAAGCATGGGCTGCGTCTAGCATTCGATTGTTTCAATTCTGAAAACCTGAAGACACTTGTCACGAAAACTTGGAAAAAGACAAAGAACGTATCTTTGAGAATGGTAATATATAAGTATTTACTTAAATATGTGATTATTAGCAACGAAAAAACACAAACTGAACTTTTTGGAATGTTGAAGTCAATAACTTTGGATTTAAACCATGAAGATCATGAAGATGTTTTACGACTAATATTAAAGCCTTACAAGATACCTAAGAAATTCAGAGGTGAATTTTTAGTAGCTGTTTGGAAAACAGTGTCCAAATTTCCAGAAAATGAAGTGAATGTAGGTATATTGGAGACGGTTGTAATCAATATAACACGATATTACAACTTGTTGGAGAAAGAATTTCTTAAAAAAATCATCAATGAGCACATCGATTGTATGCTGTCAAAAAGGCAGATTTTTTCCGAAGACAAAAATCAAATCCATTCTTTACAAGCAGCAAAATGGAAACTGGTAGCAACTTACTTTACGAAATTAAATGACGATGGAGAGAATCAGAAATGGATTTTGAAATCAATAAAATCACTTATAAATAAATTCATAGAGCTATGGAGAGAAGACACCAGCGTTGTACCAAAATCTTGTTTCCGATTCATTAAAACTTTGATTGATATAAATTTTCAGGTTGAAAAAGATAAGTGTATTAAAAACGCTCCTATATTTGAAAGCATTTTGATAAAGTTAGAAAACTCTCTTCCTGGCCATGAAATATATTTGACAGTATGGAATTTGCAGTTGACAATCATTGCTATTAAAGCTCTAAGGGAACGCCGTCGTAATGATATAGCTAGTAAATATGGTAGAGAGATCTGCAATTTGGTGAGGGAATCGGTAGACACTAAAACATATAATTCAGCTTTCGTCTACAATATTCTTAAAGCTATCAAAAATGGTCTTTCAAACATAGAAAAGATCACAGAAAATTATAAATTTAGACATGATTTGCGAGCGTTGGTCGGTATCGAGTTTGTAGAATTTGAAATGTTAGAAACACAGCTTCTAGCTGTAGAGATGTTATCTTCATTCGGTTCTTCTCCGTCCAATAAGAACAATAAGAGATTATTGAGAAAGTTAAAAAATATTAAAAGCAATGACGTGCAAAGTTTGCTTTATCAGAAATTTGTAGACAGCGGATTTAATTGTAATATGGCGAACATTTTATTTGAATAAATCCACGCTTTTAGTGCTTGTATACTTTATCAGTAGATATTCCGTTTCTCAATTTTAGGTGTTACGATTTGTAATACCACTGGCTTTTCGGTGAAGGAAAACATCGTGAAGAAACCTGCATGCTTCAATTTCGAGGCATGTATTGTACCCACTGTCCATTACAAGTGGCGACGGGCTCACCCCCGCCGTCACACTGGACAGAGTTTCGGTACTACTGGTGAAACGTGGATGTTCTGAGGTTTCAGAGTATCTCTGACTACCCCCTGGGGGAGTCGTGAGCATATGCTATGCTTATGCAATATTTACGTTTTTTTGAAATTTATTTTTGTAGACTTTCGTTTTTGTCAATACTAATTATTGATTTATGTAAAAATGTTTTGAACTAGAATTAAGATTTTACACACGTTTTACATACAAACTTTAAGACCAAGTAACGTAACACAACACCTAAAATTCTGTAAACAAATGTTATTTTTAACTCATGTTTTCAGAATAGAAATGACTTAAAGAGCGTCTTTTTTTAACTGTATAATTATTACTTAGGTAAATTTATTATAAACATAAAAAAAGATAAATTAAAAACTATCAAATATATTATTATAAAATACAAGATTACTCGCTTAAATTCATTTACTTACCAACTGCTTAAAGTAGGGTCGCACTCTAAAGTGTCCGAATCAAAAGAGCACCAAAACGTACAAAGGGTTTGACCGGCCGACAACGCAAAACCAAAATAAGGTGGCGTATGTTGGTTTTGTATACGAACCTTCGATGCGCAAGAATTTTGTTTACTTTTAAAATACGGTCAGAAAACCCCTCATTAGATAATCTTATGCAAAATTAGGTAACAAAGAATTAACGCAAAACTAGAAAGTACTTTGTTTGGAATCGAGAGCAGAATCGAATTATCATGGTTTCATCATAGGTATTTTTTTCAAAATATTTAATACCTACTCGATTTTAACCTACCGCTCGGGCACTCACACCCAACTTACTACCAAAACAAGATCCTTAAAATGTATACAGGGTCCTTCTTAAAATGCTGACACTTTTTAAGGGGATGATCAGACCGTCAAACTGAATAACTTTCTCTATGGAACCAACATCGAAATCACGTAAAATAAAACAGCTGTACCATACATTTGGCTCGAGTAGGTTTTGTATGGAAGAGCTGATTTTGTTTTGGCGATTTCGATGTTGGTGCCCTAGAGAAAATTGTTCAGTTTCACGGTCTGATCATCCCCTTAAAGAAGTGTCAGCATATTAAGAAGGACCCTGTATATATGAGCACGTTAGCGCTTTCATTCATCGCTGAAATGATAACATATCATTTTTGCCTCAAACCTTAAATGCGAATAACTTTAAATTTTACCTATCTAAATAATGAAATTATTGTTTCAATGGAATTATTTTGATGTAAATCAGTTGGGGTGTAAGAGGTTTTGCGCTTATTCATTAACACCTTGCTTGCTAAAAAAGAACAATATACCTATTAGAAGTTTAGAAGTTACATGCAGCGGATGTGGCTTATTCGTTCAGTCATGATACAGAGAGTTTTCGCTAACACGCAGCTGCTGCAAGCGCTACCAATGCCATAGACATTCGTATAGTTCTAATATCAAATTCATTCGTTCATATCGGTCACTCGTTCATTCAGTTGTGAATGCGTATTTATTTTTAATCTATGTCTTGTGAGGAGCAAAAAAAAAACTAAAAATTGGTGAGTGGAGCAGAATAAATTAACTGCTGTTTTGGCGTTTTGTCTTCGTTCAATCACATTTTAACCTTGAAATTTCGTTTCCGCTTGTCGTGCGCACAAATTCATTACATTACCTATCTTATTTTATCACCGAATTTCACCGATTTTATTCTTATCGCTAATCTTTTGAAACCGATTCGAAACTACAATAATCGTGTCTAAATCCATAGCTATCTTCATTCAGTGCAGTGATAAAAACAGTTGGTTGTGTGACTGACAGTGAGAAACAAAAGCCGGCTGTATATTGTCGTAAATTGTTTTAGGAATTGCAAGTTAAATGCACGTAAGTACTTAATTATCTTATTTCATTTATATTTTGCATATAGACGTAGGTAGGTAGGTACTTAGTTCAAATCTATTGATAGAGAGCGATTCATTATTTTGGTTAGGTTCTTAGGTTACTAGGAATTTAAATAACCCTCCTTCTGGCGCAGTCGGGTAAAAAGGGGCGGATCCGTAGTGAGGTCGTAATTTCCATTAGGTACTCCATTTCAAATAGCAACGAAATTTTAAGGCTATTTTGTATTACAGACAGAGATTTGAAACACTTCTTCTCACTTATTCTTAGAATAGCTTTAGCAACGCCCAAGATAATTATGTCGGATAGTATAAATCAGAATTGGCCAGAAAGCTATACAGGGTGTAAGGGACAGTCTCCCTCAAACTGAAATGGTGAACTCAGACCATCAAACTGAACAACTTTCACTATGGAGCCTACTTCAGGAAACGCGAAAAGAAATCAGCTGTCCCATACATTTGAGTCGGGTAGGTACAGCAGTTTTGTAGGGAACAGCTGATTTTCTTTCGCGTTTCCGGAGGTACCTAGGCTCCATAATAAAAGTTGGTCAGTTTAATGGTCTGAGTTCAACGTTTCAGTTTGCGGAGGGCTGTCCTTTACACCCTGTACAGGAATCGGAAAATCTTTGCGTCCTTATTTGAAGTAAAAGAAATAAAAATTAAATAATTTTTCATTTTGCGACATGCATTTCATAAGACCTAAATGCTCGTAATAAGGGAATTAAAAACATAATGGGTATAATTTATGCAAATTTATTGAGCTTATCAGTAAAAGTTTAACCATGGTCCCCACTTTAGGCTAGCTCAAAACTTGGTTACCATAAATTAAGAGGATATAATTCGGAGCGCGCTCCATACAAACGTACTATAGTGATATTTTCAATTCTTACCCATTAAACTCAATGAAATTTTTCAGAATCAATCTAAAAACAAATTTCTATGCTTGTATACAGTCAGATTTTCGTTAAAATGTATAGTTTTAAAGTTACAGTGCCTCAAAGATTTCCATATAAATCTTAAATTAATCCTAGCATTGAAACTGTATATTTTAACGAAAATCTGACTCCATACAAGCATAGATATTTGTTTCAAGATTGTTTCAGCAAAATTTCATTGACTTTAATTGGTTAGTATTGAAAATATCTCCATAGTACGTTTGTATGGAGCGCGCTCAGAATTATATCCTCTTAAGTTAGATACTGTAACAAAAAAGGTAATTTAGGTCATAGGTACACTATCCACTAAGTACCTATCCCAATTTACTTATTGCTAAAGTAAACGGAATAAAAGTTTTTGATTTCTCAATTCTTTTTCATAAGCTCAAACACGAAATACTTAAAAGTTAAGCCAAATTAATAAGAAAATGTTAAATATTCTAAAAGATATTAAATTCGAGTTAGGTACCTATAAGTAAATATTTCGCAATAGTTGGAAATACTATCAACATATTGATGATGTCATCCGGTTCCACGAATTCTGGATTAGAAACAACACTATTGTAGGTATACTGAGTTAATGACCTAGCTTATGAGTTATAACCTAGTGACCTCGATTTTTCCTTAACCGGAATGGGGAACTTGCACAGTTTTTAGGCGATTTTTCCAGACAACCATAGGATGGAAGGCAGTGTAATAAGATATAAAATATATAGATTACAATACATTACAAGTAAATTATAATATATAGGTTCCTTCTTAATATGCTGATACTTTTTAAGCGGATGATCAGACCGTCAAACTGAACAACTTTCTCTATGGCACCAACATCGAAATCGCGAAAAAAAAATCAGCTGTTGCATACAAATCTGCTAACCTACTCGAGCCATATGTATGGGACAGCTGTTTATTTTTTCGCGATTTCGATGTTGGTCCCATATAGAAAGTTGTTCAGTTTGATGGTCTGATGATCCTCTTAAAACATTGTCAGCATATTATGTTGGACCCTGTATACAATAGGTGATGGATCAAAATGTCGGGGAATATATATTCGTGAGCATATTTTATGCTGATGCTATGCTATACATGCATAATGATAGATCAAAATATCATCTTAATAATAATAATGAGTCAGAAGGAGAGGTAGTAATCGTTTTTTTTTAAAGTTCAGGGAAGGAGCTTATTTTATAATAAGAGGCAGGCCCCAATGTATGTGAGAAAGAGAATCTAACTCCCTGGCCATACCAAGTAGGAAGCGTGGCGGAAAATATAGACAATAATGGCTTATTTCTGCCTCACTCGCACTCACTAGCAGACTCAGTGTCGCACATGCTTCACATTTTATGAAATGATAGCTAAGTGTGCAAGGAGTGGTGTGGGTGAGACGGTCGGTCGCGCAAAAACTTTTTTGACAGCCCTCGATAATCATGGTATCGATGGCAAGACACTAATTCGTCGAATTATTATAATTACAGGTAACGCGGACACGATGCAGGTAAAAGGAAATTCATTGGGTAAGAGACAGCAAGAGCTGAATGTCAAGGTGAATGAAGCAGCGTCAAACAACGTAGACTTCGATGAAGTTAAAGCGCAAGATGAAGCAGACGACCTCGACAAACTGTTCAAGATCGACTTAGCTTCCAAGTATAAGAACGTTGACTACATCATAGAAGTGCTGAAGTGTGGAGATAGCTTGTACGTTACACGAGCACTCAAATGTACTTGGCTGTATAACGATGAGTACATCAACTTCATCAACCCTGATTATCTTCATCAAAATATTTTCCCGTTCATGTCGTTAAAAATGAAGAAGAAGATGCTAACAAATATATCAATGCACGTAAGAGATGAAAGCAGAGCAGCTAGTTTTTACTCTTACTGCAAACCAGACTATCCTCATTTCGCTGAAAAATTCTTAATTTTCACGTCACAATCTTTCAAGTTAAACATGATTAAAACCAACATTAGGGATTTGACATCACTGCGAGAGAGTGATGATTATTTAAAACATTTCATGGGAAACTCCTTCGAGTTAGCTGAAGCATATATAAAAGAAGTCGTTGAAACACAAAGTGATAGCATCTTTCATAGGCTTCGATACATGTACTCAGTCTCTGATGTTAAGTACCTGGACATGATAGAAAAATATTTGAAATCTCCAGAAAAAATAAGGTACTCAAAGCGTCTGGGCCTCAGAATATCTAAAGATATCATGAAAAACCACAAACAAAGGGTTATCAATAACCTACTGCTGTACATAAAGCTTTTGAACGAAAATATGTTTGTTAAATACACTACAGTAGACGAAGCTAAACAATACGCGGTCCAATTGCTGCCAGATAGTAGTTCTTCTTTTTGGGTTAGAGATTTTTATGGTACTAATAAATTTATAATCGATCTGATTCCTAAAGAAGAAAAATTCGAGTTTGTAAAAAAAATATTTGCAGAGAAATATCCAGAAACGCCATTTGAGATGACCCCGGCATTTAATAAATATAGCTATTATAAATTAATGACTGTTGATGAAAGAGAAGCGTGGGCATTACATCATATAGAAAACAAGACAGAACTTTTAGGCGTAGGCGAAGATTTCAACTGGTACAGATTTGTAAATTTTGACAAGGCATTTACAGATATTAAAAAATACTTACTCATCACTACCGATTTTGCTAAAAGAGGTAGGATTCTTGCAGTTCTAGCAGAATCAGCACGAAGCCAACGTGATTTGGAGAAGCTTTTTAAATACTACTACGAGAGACATGTTAACGAAAATCTTCAAGATAAAAGGAGTTTTTTGGATGTTGTTATTCAAGATCATAATGTATATGATTTTGATGAAAATTGCTGGAATGCGTTCAACAAACTATTATACAGTATGGATGTGTACAATTCAAGATTTTCTGATTACACAATTCAAAGGGACTACAAACCCTTAGCCCTGATTTATCACGTGATTCATGAAAAAGATTTTCCAGAAGGCTTATCCCTGTATATGAAAGACAATGTAGACTTTTGGAATATGCAGAGGAAACTTGAGACTCTTAGCGAAGAAAGAAAAGCAATAATGTACAATTATTTGTATAAGTTCTTTGTGGAAAAGATTAGTCAATATGATAACCAGCCGTACAATGACGACATTCAAAATAAAGCTAGGAGCGATATATCTTTTGTTTTGGAGCTATTGAAGTATTTTAAGAAAAGTGATGAGTGTCCAGAAATTGTTAAGAAGTATCAAAGTTTAGATGCAAATTATTTTGGTAAGCCTGCTGAGAGAGTCCTTAATGAATTGGATATATTACGTCATTTGAAACAGGATATTACCCTAGTCGTTAAAGATCTCACCTCATTGAAAAACGATATTATTAAAAATGGGAGGAGGTTCTATCTTAACAATTTACTTAAAAAACTTAAAACCTATTTCCCAAACGATGTAGCTCAGGAATATTTAAGTTTCTTCAAAAAATTATTGTTGAATCCAAGTCTAGGTGAGATAATGGCTTCTACGGCTGTTCACGGCATTTTCCAGCTGGCCGATGAAAATTACAAATGCGAGGTTTTAACAAAATACGTTCCATCTAATCCAAAAATAGATCACTGTAATATTGATCGAAATCATTTGTACATCCAAGAAGGAATCTGTCGATTTGCTTGCTATTCCCGACCACCAGTGCCTCTCCCTAAAATACGTAACTACATAAATGGTGACTACCTCAAGTATTGTTTACCAATGTTTAATTCTTACTTATCTACCCTTCCGTTACCTCTTTGTGTAGAATTTGTTGAGTCGTTGTTAGACGCACCAGTATCAGTTCAGAAACATGGGCTGCGTCTAGCATTCGATTGTTTCAATCCAGAAAACCTGAAGACACTTGTAACGAAAACTTGGAAAAAGACAAAGAATGTGTCTTTGAGAATGGTAATTTATACGAATTTGCTTGAACATGTTATTAAGAGCAACGAAAAAACTCAAACTGAACTTTTTGAAATTCTGAAATCGATAACTTTAGATTTAAATCATGAAGATCACGAAGATGTCTTACGACTCATATTAGAGTCTTACAAGATACCTAAGAAATTCAGAGGTGAATTTTTAGTAGCTGTTTGGGAAACTGTGTCCAAATTTCCAGAAAATGAACTGAATGTAGGTAGATTGGAGACGGCTGTAAACAACATCACACAATATTACAACTTGTTGGAGAATGAGTTTCTTCAAAAAATTATTAATGAGCACATTAATTGTATGTTGTCAGAAAGGCAGATTTTATCCGAAGACAAAAATAAAATCCACTCTTTGCAAGCAGCAAAATGGAAACTGGTAGCAACTTATTTTACGAAATTAAACGACGATGGAGAAAATCATAAATGGATTTTGGAATCGATAAAATCACTCATAAATAAATTCATAGAGATATGGAAAGAAGACAGCAGCATTGTACCAAAATCTTGTTTCCGATTTATTAAAACTTTAATCGATATAAATTTTCAGGACGAAAAAGATAAATGTATTAAAAACGTTACTATATTTGAAAGCATTTTGGTAAATTTAGAAAACTCTCTTCCTGTCCATGAAACATATTTGACAGTATGGAATTTACGGTTGACAATCATTGCTATTAAAGCTCTAAAGGAACGCCGTCGTGATGATATAGCCAGTAAATATGGTAGAGAGATCTGCAATTTGGTGAAGGAAACGGTAAAGTCTAAAAAATACAATTCAGCTTTATTAAACAGTATTGTCAAAGTGATCAAAAATGGTCTTTCAAATATAGAAATGATTACAGAAAATTATAAATTTAGATATGATATGCAAGCGTTAGTTGGTATCGAGTTTGTAGAATTTGAAATGTTAGAGACACAGCTTCTAGCTGTAGAGATGTTATCTTCATTCGATTCTTCTCCGTCCAATGAAAACAATAAGAGATTAATGAGAAAGTTAAAAACTGTTAAAAGCAATGACGTGCAAAGTTTGCTTTATCAGAAATTTGTAGACAGCGGATTTAATCGTGATATGGCGAACATTTTGTTCGAATAAGTCTTTGCACGCTTTTATTGCATGTTTACTTTATCAGTAGTTACATCGTTTCAAAATTTAAAAGTACTTAAACAGTATTTTTTTTTATAATTTGTAGGTGTTGGACTAGAATTATGATTTGAAACAGGTTTTACTCGTGAAATCGGGGTCGTTTTGAAGCCGGAACAGAGTACTAACTAGAACTAAGGAGGCAATGTAGAAAATCGCGAAAAAAAAAACAATTTTTCCATAGAAAATGTAAAAAGCTTCTCGGCAAATATATGAAACAATAGATTTTTTGGTCACGATTTCAAAGTTGGTCCTATAGTAAAAGTTGTTCAGTTTGATGGTCTAAATCACCTTGTTCCTGCTTCAAAACGAATGCTCGCTTAAAGTATTAGAGATAAGCAACTCTCTCCTTTTCTGATGAAGTATTCATTTGTTACTAACATAACATTTTGTATGATGTACTTTACTTATAACTCCTATAACTGCTATGTTTATTGTATTAAAGTATTTAAATTGCATTTATGTAGGTACGTACTAAGTATTTTTAAACATTTATTAACTTCAATATAAAATATTGCATTGGAAAATGATTTGTTTTTTTAAGTCTTTCATACCACAAGTCTTAACTTTAAGTATTTTGACATCAAAGCTGTAGGGTCATTGTCTTTGGTTTTATTTGGGTTCCAAAATTTGCATTTTCATATTTTCGATGAAATTAACTAAGGCTATATTCTGTGAGAGATTGTCCGTGTCAGTATTTTTTAGTATGACACCAAAGCTGTTATCATTACCATGATTTTATTAAAGTTTGTAAAATCTACCTTTTCATACTTTTTTTGCCGAAATAAAACTTACAGCTTTCATGCCATAATAATAAATGCTTATACGGACAAGTTCTATCAGGATATACTATTAGTTTTTATACTTTCACATTTGGACCAAAAATGTATGAAACGCGGAAGTAACACGGTACACATCCCGATTTCGCGCGCTTTACCGAACTTTGCGCTTCAGGAATGAAAACTAAAATGCGCCTTTATGTCAATGCGCGACAGCCTGTATCTCAAGAGATAATCAGCGCCGTATGCGAGTGACGGAGCACTAGTGATAATTATTATTGGCACTCCTTCCGCACCACATAAAACGGCCTGATAATGCTTGACTTAGGTACTGATGAACAACAACAGCACACGTGTCTCTTGCTTACCTCCCCAGTATTTTAAGTCATAGAGGGGCAGAGAGTGGCCGTTCTGTATGTAGAACTGACACTATTATCTATTCTGTACTACCGGACAGTAAATATAAATTATTATGTTACTCTTATTACAGGTAATGCTGATATTATTAACAAGATGCAACTGACAGGGAACTCATTGGGTGAGAGACAGAGAGAGCTAAATAATAAAGTAAATGAAGCAGTATCAGACAATGTAGACTTCGATGAAGTTAAAGTGCAATATGTAGCAGATGACCTCGACAAACTGTTCAAGATCGACTTAGCTTCCAAGTACAAGAACTTTGACTACATCATAGAAGTGCTGAAGTGTGGAGATAGCTTGTACGTTACACGAGCACTCAAATGTACTTGGCTGTTTAACGATGAGTACATCAACTTCATCAACCCTGATTATCTTCATAAGAATGTTTTTCCATTTATGTCCACAAAAATGAAGGAAAAGTTCTGTAAACGTGTATCGATGCATGTCAGAGATGAGAGCAGAACAGAAAGCTTTTATAACTACTGTGAAAAAGAAGATATGGAGTATATCGCCCTTAAATTTTTGATTTTTACTTCAGATAAATTTAAACAAAGATTGATGAGCAATGATACCACTTTATTGAGACGTTTAAACGAAAATGCAAAGTATTTCAAATGTTTTATGAGGAATTCTCCAGAATTAATTGATATGTATTTATATGAAGTCTCAGATAGAAAACTAAACTTTTTTTTTAAACTTAGGTTTATGTACTCGGTATCAAACGATTATTATTTGAATCTGATAGACGCAATATCGAATGATAAAAAGAACTATAAACGCCTGGGCTTGAAGATATCGAAACATATAATGAAAAATCATAAAGAAAGAGTAGTCAATAACTTTTATAAATATATGAGGATTCTAAAAGAGAGTGTATTTCATAAGTTCACTACTGTAGATGAAGCTAAACAATACATGACTCGATTGCTACCAGATAAAAGTTCAACATTCTGGGAGATCGACTTTTGTAAAACATACGAATCCATTTTAAATTTGGTAACAGCTGAAGAAAGATACGAATTTATTAAGAAAATATTCAATGAGAAGTATTCCGAGACACCATTCGAAATGGCAACGGAATTTGAAACTTTAAATTACTTTAAAATGTTGAGTGTTGATGACAGAGAAGCCTGGGCATTACGACGTTTAGCAACTAAGAAATATTTCTATTGTGCATCAGATTACAATTTGTACAGATTTGTCAAATTTGAGAAAGTATTTGAGTTAATAAATAAGGACATTGCTAAAACTGAAGACTATTACGAGGGTTCAACAAAGGGCCAAATTCTAGCACTTTTAGTGGAATCAACGCGTAGCCAACGTGACTTGGAGAGGCTAATAAATCATTATTGTGATTTACAGGACAGAGTAAAGGTTGAAGAGAAAAGGTCTTTTGCAGATGAAGTGATCAAACATTATAATGTTTTTGACTTTGATGACGATTGTTGGACGGCATTCGATAAACTATTACAATTTATCAATGTGTATAACGTGGCGATTGAAGATAAAAGCCGACATAGTGTTTATGGATTGATCGCTTTGATTTATAACGTGGTGCATAAGAGAAATCTTCCTGAAGTCTTACAGCAGTACATCGATGTAATAGATGACTTCTGCAATTTAGAAAATGAAGTAACCAAGCTTAATAAAGTAAAACAGGAAATAGTGTACGGTTATCTTATCAAATTCTTCGAAAATAAAATCAGGGATTACGAAAATCAAACTTACAATGACGAAATTAAAGTAAAAGTTACAAATTACATTAGCTTCGTTCAGAAAATTTTAGATTTATTTGATAAAAAGCACGAATGCCCAGAAATAATTGCTAAATATAAAAAAATAGATCAAGATTATTTTAAACCCATAGAAGTAGAAGATGAAAACCAACCGCTAGAAAAATCATATCTTCTGCGTCATCTGAAGCATGATGCTTCTCTAGTTGTAAACGCACTTCCTGCGCTAGAATACGACATTATTAATAAAGGGAAAATTATGATACTTAAGCAGCTACTGATGAAACTTAAAGTGTATTTCCCAAACGACATAGCTCAAGAATTTTTAGAATTCTATAAGAAACTATTATCGAATCCACAATTAAACAGAAACATTGCATCTTCCGCTGTATATGGAATATTCGAATTAGGTGATGAAAATACTAAATGCGAGTTTTTGGCTAATACGTACCTTCAGAAACAAAAATCGATTACAAAAATATCGATACGAAACTATTGTATATTCAAGAAGCTATCTGTCGTTTCGCTTGCTACTCTCGCCCGCCGGTTCCTCTCTCTAAGATATTTCCTTATATTACAGGAGATTATTTGAAATTTTGCTTTCCAATGATAGCTTTCTATACAACCAACCTGCCTTTACCTCAATTTGTGGAATTTGTAGTGTCATTACTAAAAGGCGATGAAATCCTTCAAAAACGCGGTTTGTTGTTGATATTTAACTGCTATTGTTTTACTGTTGCTGATGTAACTGAACAAGTTCAGATAGCTTGGACGAAAACAAAGAATCCCTCTTTTAGAAAGTTTATCTACACAAATTTCTATGAATGTTTTATCTCTAGCGATGATGATGCGCAGATGAGCATGTTTGACGTACTAAAGTCACTGATTTCGGATTTAAACAATGAAGATGATGAAGAAATTCTCAAACTCATAGCTGTAAGTAAGGAAATCCCTCTAAAGCTTAAAGGTAAATATCTTAAAACTGTTTGGGCAACATTATCACAGCTATCAGAGAATAATAATAATATGGTATCTGTCCTGGACCAAATGATGAAACATAGCAATTTAATTGACAAAGATTGTATAACAAAAATTGTAAACAAGTACGTATTGAAAGACAAAATGATTCTAGCAAAAGACCCAATACATACAGGCATATGGAAGCTATTGGCAACACATTTCACAAAAGAAGAAGAAACACCAAAATGGATTTTAAGCTTGTTGAGACTTATAGTAAGAAAGTTTGTTGAACTGTGGAATGGGGACAATGCACCAAACGCTTATAATGAATTCATACAGACATTTGTCGACAAACATTTTCAGTACAGGCATGGCAAACGAATGTACAGCATTATGCTATTTGAAACTATACTGGCAGAATTACAAAAATCCAAAGAAAAAATATATATGATACTATGAAATATACAATTGTATATTATAGCAACTAAAACAGCTTTTGAAAACGGTTTGGAAAAAATAGCTGCTTGTTTTGGACGAGAGCTAGCTAAGTTGGTACGAGAAACTGTTATATCTAAGAAATATTACAAATCGTTCCACAGGTATAGAGTTGATGCGATAAACGATGTATTTAATCTTATTATTAAAGCTACTTCCCTACATCCACATGATATTCATGATCTGAAAGCAAAAGTAGGCATGAATTTGGTAGAATCAGGTATGTTGGAGACATGTTTGTTAGGGACAGAGATGATATCTCTTTCCAATTGTTGTTATTCATGTCAGAATGCTTATAATGAGCTTGTGAAGAAAATCAAAGAGTTTGAGAATAATGAAGTTCAGTGTTTGCTTTTTCAGAAATTTTTTGAAAAAGGATTTTGTAAGGAAATGGCTAAAGTTATGTTCGAGTGAGGAGGAACATTATTGTAATGTTCACTTGAAGACATTTCGTTAAACGTATTTGAATCTGCCTATTTACCGAATATTTTTCAAAAACTTTAAATTTTAATTCAGTCTGACGGTCAGTTGCACGTACGTTCATTTTAGTTAATCCTCCATTAAATCTGTTTCTAGCTTTTACTATATCAACAAGATAAAAAGTGCCAGCAAGAGATTTAATGGAGGATTAACTTTAATGAACGTACGTGCAACTGACAGATTAAATATTGAGTAGGTAAAACTGTACAGGGGCTGGCAACCTCAAGGTTAAAAACCCAATTATAAAAATAAATAAAAAATGTGAGTCACGTTGCAGGGTTTGCCCTGAACACATGTCTTTCGCGTGGTGTTCGCGCGGTTCGCGTCTCAGCCTGCCACGAGGCTCCGCAATCCTTCTCAGTTGTGTTCTTACTCAAAAACAATCCTCGAGATTGGATATCATACTCCCTCGAACGACTTGACACTGACGGAAATGCGGTGCTAGCACAAGCAAAAAGTCCATTAATTATAAATAAAAAAAATAAGAATTAAAAAAAAACTACAGAAGTGTGAACTACAAACCTAAGAGGAAGGATCTCTCTTTAAGACTAGAGTGAGCCATACCAATAGTAAAGTGTCCACTTTTTTGACGTTTAGGTTTGAGTGTGTGGTGTCAAGTAGTATGGACAAAAGGCACCGAGTGACATATGGCCTTATGTTTACGGTCACTTTTCACACACACTAGCTCAAAAAAAGTGGACAGACGCATAAACAAATATCTGTAGTTCCATCTCCTTCTACTATTAAAGGTATGTCATAAGACAAAAGAGACCAACTACAATTGTAAATTTATGCGGACTCTATGGAGATCCTTCCTCTTAGGGGCAAACCCTGCAACGTAACTCTATTATTATTTATTACCTACTTTTATAGTCTGTTTTGATTGCTTATTTTCACTGCCATATAAAATTGTATGTTGACCTAAATACATGTTTTATTTTTTATTTAATTTACCGCTTTTTTAATACCTATTATGCCTTCTATATTGATAACTCTTCTATACCCGGAATATGGCGCCACTGAACTGTGAAAGGTCACAAGGTTCCGTAGTCAAACAAGGAACTCTTATACTTTCGTCCATCCTGTCTGTCTGTATGCCCCGCCTACTAACTCGCTTATTTTTGCACCAATTGAATCGAAATTTGGCATGAAGACAGATAACAAGTAACCCAAAAACTAACAATTTTTTCCGACCCTAATGACAAACTAGATGGCGTTGCACGAAAATAAATCGCGCTATCATTGTGTTTCAAAAAATTCTCTTAGGTAAGATAAACAGGTTAAAAATCTACTCTTTTTCTACTTATACAACGCCTACGGAACCCTATCATGGACGAGTCCGACACGCTGTTGGCCGGTTTTTTATACAATATACAATTAAACTTCGTTTGTATGGAGCGCGTGGGGTATATGTATCCTAACATAACATTTACTTAATACTACATAATCTAGGTAAGTATCTAGTCCTCTCTTGATGCAATTTAGATTCTAGATATCTAAAACATTCTTAGGTATTCTTTTGTTTCGAAACAACATACCTAGAGCACAGAATAGGTGATAGTATATAGTTCTACATACCTATACTTCATTCCAAATAAGGACGACGAGATTTTCCGAATCCTATTTAGCTTTCTGGCTAATTCTGATTACCAAATGTAATTAATTTATTGGGTGCATATACTATCCGACATTATCTTGGACGTTATTAAAGCTGTTCTAAGAATAATTGGAGAGGAAGTGTTTCAAATCTCTGTTTCTGTAAAGCAAAATAGCCTTAAAATTTGGTTGCTATTTGGAATGGAATGTAGAGGTAAGTACATAATTTTCTGACTTCTCTTATACGGGCTGTTAGGGTAAACAGTTGCATATTAATGAATGATTGTACCCACTGTACTGAACAATTTTCCCTAAGAAACCTATAGGAAATTAAAATATAATGGAACGTTAAGTTTCTTAGGGAAACTTGTTCAGTATCACGGGAACAATCACCCCTTAAAGTATTGCAACTGTTTACCCTAACACCCTGCATAATGATATAGTGGGATAGATCACCTTTGCGGCCAAGTCTGGCGCCAGCTTATTGCCGTTGAGAGAACCAACCCGTGAGACTACTATACCCGGTCTCCCCTATCTAGAGACGTCAGCAGAAGCCATACATGCCCAATGCCCAATGCCTAAGGTAAGTATACTTCGCAGCCGACACCGGGTAATACCCGGCAAACGGGACTAAAAAAAAATTTAATTTAGTTTAATTGGTTAGTATTGAAAATATCACCAGACTTGGTTTGTATGGAGCGCGCCAACAGTAATATACCCTTAACGTCTTTTGGCAAATTGTTATAGATTTGTGCTCTCTCATAAATTAGGTTCTTGAGGTTCTTGTTGCGGTAGTTGGTCCGAGGTGGACGAAGATAAATTGGATTTATATTTATATGGAGCGCAATAACGTTCTTTTTTTGGATAAAATAAAAAATGTAAAGTAAAACATACAAACTGACATAAGACCGCTGGGATATCCTTGCTCCACCTTCTCAGAAACACCACAAAAACTGACAGAAAAGCATAAACTTAATACCAACAATAAAACTGTCATTTTCACTTGATTAAATTAATGTTTTGTACTTTTTTAATATTGATAGATATTTGGTTATTTGAACTATTTATTTTATAATTTTTTAACACAAATATTTGCTTTTAAACTTTTAGGTTGAATGCATTAAATTCCTTTGTCATTTTTAAAAGATGGCGGACAAAAAGAATACTATTTTATCGTTTATTTTTCGTTTTCAATGGTTTGTTTACTAAATAAAATTACAAACTGTGTTGGACTAACCGCGCAGAGTTAGTTAAAGCGACTGGCTCAAAGCAAGATCGTAATAAGCTATTAATTCGTAAACTAGGTGACAGTCGAGGTTGAAAGTCGCAACGCGGTGTAGTAAGATGCTAGTAAGTAAGAAAAAAGTGCGTAGCTAATGTAAGTCGCGATTGTAAGGGCAAAATAGTAATAGGAGTCATAATTACATTCTTGTTGATACCTACTTATTCAAAATAGTAAAAGTCACTGGACAGAGTTTTGGGTACTATGCTACCTTTTTTAGGGTTCCGTAGTCAAACAAGGAACGTCGGCCTGTCTGCCTGTATGCCCCGCCTCAATAACTCGCTCATTTTTGAACCTATTGAATCGAAATTTGGCATGAAGACAGATAATAGTACTTAGTAGTAACCCAAAAACAGAAATGTAGTAGTTATGAAGAAACACATTTTAAAATCGAATGAGGTGTCGTTGGATAAGTCTCGTCCAATGGAAAAAAACTCGAACAGAAACTAAATCGATATAACGCTTCTGTCTCGAGATATCTGCGCTCAAAGTAAATCCCCCACCCCTCTACTTCTACTTCTAAAATACTGGAGTGTAAAATCCGAAAGCTTTAGTAAGTACTTTCAGTGAAAATTATAACGGATGTTTAAAAAAAAACAGTAAAATAGATTTGTTCTCTAATGACAAACTATACGGCGTTGCATGAAAATAAATCGCTCTATCATTATGTTTTAAAAAAGGTCCTTAAGGGGATATAATTCGGAGCTATACTATGGTGATATTTTCAATACTAACCAATTAAAGTCAATGAAATTTTGCTGAAACAATCTTGAAACAAATATCTATGCTTGCATGGAGTCAGATTTTCGTTAAAATATACAGTTTAAATGCTAGGATTAATTTAAGATTTGTATGGAAATCTTTGAGGCACTGTAACTTTAAAACTATATATTTTAACGAAAATCTGACTCTATACAAGCATAGAAATTTGTTTTTAGATTGATTCTGAAAAATTTAATTGAGTTTAATTGGTTAGTATTGAAAATATCACCATAGTACGTTTGTATGGAGCGCGCTCCGAATTATATCCTCTTAAGAAAGATAAACAGGTTAGAACTTTTATTATAAAATGGCTACGGAACCCTATCATGGGCGAGTGCGACACGCTCTTGGCTGGTTTTTATTGATATAGGGTGAAATTGATATCATTAGCATCTTTTTAAACTAATTGTCTACCCATCAAACTGAACACAACTTTTACTATGAGAGCAAACCAATCGGAGCCTAAAAAAAATCTGTTGATTCATACAAAACTGCAATGCAATTCATTTCAATTCAATATACTTTATTGCACACCAGAACAGAACATATATTGCAATGCTCTACTCAAATGTATGCAACAGCAGACTTTTCTTCGATTGGGCTCCCATAGTAAAAGTTGTTCAGTTTGATGGGTAGACTCTTAGTTTAAAAGCATGCTAATGATATAAATTTCAACTTGAACGTTAATAAAAAAATTGTTTACAATGAATCGTGATTTCTCCTAACTCTACAATTAAGTGTAATCTAGAAAAATGAGATTGTCATCAAAATCCTTGGAGTGTAATAATTTCTTGGTAACTACTTATTCAATTATGTTACTTTGTGCAAACAATTACGTGGGATTTACTAGGATTTACTCAATGAACATTAAGCATACTATAAATAATACTCATGATAATAGGATTTAAAATAATGAATCTATTGATGGAATCCGTATTGAATATGAATTTCGGATACCAACTATTTAGTCAGTTAAGAAAAATACTGGATATTTTAAGAGAAAATCGACAAAGAAAACTCTTGTCTACTTTAGTCACGTGATCGTAAACGACTGAGATTGGCTGAATGTTTGATGACGTCAACTGCTTGTAAACAGTGGCGTGTAGAGTATGAGTGTCGTACAAAGTTTACGTCATCGTGACGTCACCTGCTTGTAGCCATGTACATTGTCAGGAAAAGCGTTTTCGCGTGATATTTAAATATCATTTTTTGTTTTCGTTTTTTCTTGCAATATATGTACGTAAAATATACATTTTCTATAGAGTCCTTAGACATCAGAGATTAACGTAGAACAGTTTTTAAAAACCTGTCAAATACATTATCTTGCCCTTATCCCATTGGGGTCGTCGCAATAATGAAAGTTTTCTTTTCTTTTTTAAATAAGTTCCTAAAATACATACAGATGGCATGTTTATCGCTCCATAGAGATAGGAAGTACTACCACAGGTCTGGCACTACAAACAACGTTTTAGATTTGTCATGGTGACGTTCGCACATGCGCCTTTGCGCAAATTGTGCATGACATATGTGTAGGGTTGACTTACCACGCATCGTATGAACATCATTATACTTATTACTTTCAATAGTTCATTCAGTTATTAAAATAGTATTTAAGCTAAAGAATGACTGTACATGTAAATTTAGCGTTATTTTCCCACGTTTATTTTTACTGAGAGGATAACAATAAAATATATTTAATCTAGTTAAATCCAACAGGTGCGCGCGCCTGACTGCATTCCCTACTCGGCTCCCCTCAAGTTTGAGATGAGGTGGGGTATTTGAAGTCAGAAGGGGGCGGGGAGTGGCCAAAGAATCGTGCCTATACAGCCATGTCAGACTTAAACACTCTAATTTTCGCGTAAATGCGCGCTGCATACAAACAAAGTCTGGTGATATTTTCATTACTAACCAATTAAAGTCAATGACATTTTTCAGAAACAATCTAGAAACTAATCCCTATGTTTGTATGAAGTCAGATTTTCGTTAAAATTGACAGTTTTAGTGCTAGTATTAATTTAAGATTTGTATGGAAATCTTTGAGGCACAGTAATTTTTTAATGAAAATCTGACTTCATATAAACATAGAGATTAGTTTCTAGATTGTTTCTGAAAAATTTCATTGACTTGAATTGGTTAGTATTGAAAATATCACTAGACTACGTTTGTGTGCAGCGCGCATTTACGCATTCGGAATAAAATTTCTCTCGCCCGGCTACTATCTCTGGTGGTAGTAGTCGTTATAAAAAACCACGTCAGAGAAGAAGATTGAGAAACATAATAATTCTAACAAATTAGGATCATTTATCGCAAAGTGGAAATAAATTGCACTGTTTATAAATTAAGTAAGTAACTATACCTAATGAAATAAATGCGTGTTGTGCTTTCAAAACTTATTTTGTGTTAGGAAACCGTATCAAAAGTTGTAATGTTTTGAAATAATAACCATCCAAATTAACCTTCAAGGTGAGAGATGCGATGATGACAATTTATACAGGGCGTGAATACAGAGTCCTTCTTAATCTGCTGACACTTTTTTATGGGGATGATCAGACCGTCAAACTGAACAGCTTTGTCTATGGGACCAACATTGAAATCGCGAAAAAAAGTCAGTTGTCCCATACATTCGACTCGAGCAGGTTTGCAGTTTCGTATGGAACAACAGATTTTTGTTTCGCGATTTCAATGTTGGTCCGATAGAGAAAGTTGTTCAGTTTGACGGTCTGATCATCCCCCTAATACAGTGTCAGCATATTAAGACCCTGTATAATTCGGAGGGCGCTTCATACAAACGAAGTCTGGTGATATTTTCAATACCAACCAATTAATGTCAATGACATTTTTCAGAAACAATCTAGAAACTAATCTCGATGTTTGTATAAAGTCAGATTTTCGTTAAAATGTATAGTTTTAAAGTTATAGTGCCTAAAAAAATGCCATACAAATCTTAAATGAATTCTCGTACTAAAACTGCATATTTTAATGAAAATCTGACTTCATAAAAACATAGAGATTAGTCTCTAGATTGTGTTTGAAAAATTGCGTTGACTTTAATTGGTTAGTATTGAAAATATCACCAAACTTCGTTTGTATGCATCGCGCATTTACGCATTCGGAATAATAAATGCGTTACATACTTAACCTGAAGTACCTTAGGACCATAAATCTGAAAAAACATAAAATTTACAGGTTTATGTATTGTGTAAAATTAAATACGTTACGTTCGAGTACCTAGCTTGGCTATTGATATTTTCTATGGAACAGCTGATTTCTTTTATAGTAAAAGTTGTTTAGTTTATTGGTTTGAAGCAAACTGTTCGATATGTAACGTATTTAATTTTACACCCTGTATAGAAAAGCTTAGATAAAGTTTAAACAACGAAATCAGTAAGCACGTGGAATTTATTAAATTAAAATATAAAACTAGGTAGGTATAATAAAATCGTATATCCGTAAAGCAAATCCAATTGTCAGTTTTAAATTATACAGGGTGTTACGTAACACGTTGTATAAGGTCTAAAAAATTAGCTAAAACTAATTTTAGGGGATGATCAGACCATGCAACTGAACGTTCTCCAAGGGACCAATATAGAAATAGCGAAAGAAAATCAGCTGTCCCATACAAATCTGCAAACATAACTCGACTCATAAATGGAATGGCAGTTTTTTTTTTCCACTTTTTCGAGATTGCTCCCACAGAGAAAGTTGTTCAGTTTGATGGTCTGATCATCCCCTTAAAATAGTTTCAGCTCATTTTGTTATATACCTTATATTTGCAACTTATTTATAGATCTTAATCAAGGCGTAGAACAATACATAAAGAGGGACAGTGAGTAATAACTTTTTGTATCCATAATAGACCCCAGGGAATGACTATTAACCTTTTCTGATTTTGTTCTATCGTAAGAACGTAATAATACAAGCTTCAAAATTGGAGTGCAAAGAAGTTCAACAGCATTAAGGGTATATTACTGTTGGCGCGCGCCATACAAACGAAGTCTGGTGATATTTTCAATACTTACCAATTAAACTCAATGAAATTTTGCAGAAACAATCTAGAAACAAATCTCTATGCTTGTATCGTGTCAGATTTTCTTTAAAATGTATATTTTTAAAGTCACAGTGCCTCAAAGATTTCCATACAAATCTTAAATTAATCCTAGCATTGAAACTGGATACTTTAACGAAAATCTGACACGATACAAGCATAGAGATTTGTTTCTAGATTGTTTCTGCAAAATTTCATTGAGTTTAATTGGTTATTATTAAAAATATCACCAGACTTCGTTTGTATGCAGCGCGCATTTACGCATTCGGAATAAACTTCTCTTAATAATAAAATCCGACCAGGTACAATTCGGGCTCCTAAGGATCCCGGAGAAAACATTTTTTTGTTTGTACATACTTGAATCATTTATTGTGTGGTGGTATGGAACCCTCGGTGCGCAAATTTGACTTACGGAAAAGATTAAGTTAGGTACTTAATTGGTGTAATTTTTTTGGGATATCAGCCTCATTAACAATTGATTTCCCTCTTTTTTTTTTCTGGTCCGTCATCCGCCAATGATTAGTTCAAAATCCTCAATAAGACATTAAGAAACTTCCCTTTCCTGATATCAATGCTAGGATGTATTCGTTCATAAATCAATAATAATTTAGTGTTAAAAAAAGCCCTTGAATTTTGCATTTGTTTAAGTATTTTCAAAACATACCAAGTTTGGGCTCCTCCCTCAGAGGAAGAATCTCCATAGAGTCCGCATAAATTTACGATTGTAGTTGGTCTCTTTTGTCTTATGACGTACCTTTAATAGTAGAAGGAGATGGAACTATAGATATTTGCTTATGCGGCTGTCCACTTTTTTTGAGCTAGTGTGTGTGAAAAGTGACCGTAAACATAAGGCCATATGTCACTTGGTGCCTTTTGTCCATACTACTTGACACCACACACTCAAACCTAAACGTCAAAAAAAGTGGACACTTTACAATTGGTATGGCTCACTCTAGTCTTAAAGAGAGATCCTTCCTCTTAGATATTAATGTTTACTAATTATTTTGAAATTTTTCATTAAGTCAAGTCAAAGTCAAAATTGTTTATTCAAAATAATATCACATAGATAACTTTCTGACGTCATGTTTTTGAATCTACCACCGCGTCGGAAGGTGTTTCGTTGTAGAGAAGATGCGGCCAGAAACTCTACAACACACTTCTTTTATTAAGTGATACTAAAGCTTAAATAACTGTCTAACTTTTTAATAATAAAAAAACCAAAATACCGAATTAATTAATAACAAAATATAAAAATTGTTTTTTTGACCTTTGATATGAGTATGTTATGAGTCATTTGGCGTATGTTTTCAAACTTGGTATGTTTTGAGAATACTTGTTGGATTTTTTCAAAACAAGTGGCTGAAAGGTAATGGTAACGTTAATGATAAGGTATTGCTGGGGCTGGTATAACCTCAGGGATAAAAGACCAATTAAAAAAAATAATAATAAAGAATTAAAAAAAAAGGTATTGCTGGTTGTGTTTTTAGAACCGGCTCATGAAGCCCTTTCATTTGATACCCCACACGATAGGTTTCACAATCATATATTTTTTAATCCCATACAAACAATTGATGACGTCATAACTCCCCACATCACCAGTTGAGAAAGCCGACACCGTAATTTTTCCTACTCAGGAAACTCTACTGAATGCAACGATACCACATTTCGGTATAAAACTACTCAGTCCTACGAAAATCTTTATTTGACGACCTTATTTAAAATGGCATCTCTACTACAAAAAGGACATACGAGTACTGTCTACAGAAAATTGAGGTGTCTTTCGGACAATTTATAAACAGAAAAAAAGAAAAGAGATATGAGTATATGGAGTGTCGCATTTAGCGATAAATACTTTAGGGGAGCTTCAGATCATCATACGGATATCGCGAAAAAAAAATCTGCTGCTCCATAGAAATCTTCAACGGACTCGACCCAAATGTATGGATGCTGATTTTTTCGTCGCCATTTTTGAGTCGTCACTGACGATTTCTACGGAACAAGATTTTGATCTGAATGTTAGTCCCATAGTGGAAGTTGTTCAATTTGATTGTCTGATCTGAAGCACACCCTAAAGATTGTAACGTATTTAAGTTAAAAACAGATGTGTAGAAGAGCTGCTATACTGTCCAACTTAATATGCTGACACTTTTTTAAGGTGATGATCAGACCATCAAACTGAACAACTTTATGGGACCACATCGAAATCCCGAAAAGAAATATGCTGTCCCATACATTTGGCTCAAGTAGGTTTGCAGTTTTGTATGGAAGAGCTGTAATTTTTTTTGCGATTTCGATGTTGGTGCCATAGAGAAAGTTGTTCAGTTTGACGGTCTGATCATATCCTTAAAAAAGTGTCAGCATATTAAGAAGGACCCTGTATATTCCCCTAGGGGGTAGTCAGAGATATTCTGAAACCTCAGAACATCCACGTTTCACCAGTAGTACTGAAACTCTGTCCAGTGTGACGGGGGGTGAGCCCGGTCGCCACTTATGGCGCCTATGTTTTTGGTTTCTTATAAATGATGGTTTTTCCTATGAAATGCGTAATATTAAGTAAAAATTCAGGGCTGGTACAGATACAGATAGTTATGCCTTAATTTACAGATCACACAATAGCGTAGAAAGGGTAGTTCAAAAGGTTGCAGTTATTATTTTTGGCGGACAAGAGGACATATCCATCTTGGCCCCAGTTCTCTCCCCAGGAGTTCTTGACGATCCAGTAGAGTACTTTGTCTCGTACTCCGTAGCCCACCACTGTGACCGCGTGGTTTATTGCCTCCGCGCCTTTACTGTGGGCAAAAATAATTCTTTACAATAAGCACAAGCCGTTAGTGGCCGTTTAGTATGTGCTCACGACTATATTCCCCGAGGAGGTAGTCAGAGATATTCTGAAACTTCAGAACATCCACGTTTCACCAGTAGTACCGAAACTCTGTCCAGTGTGACGGGGGGTGAGCCCGTCGCCACTTATAATGGACAGTGGGTACAATACATGCCTCGAAATTGAAGCATGCAGGTTTCCTCACGATGTTTTCCTTCACCGAAAAGCCAGTGGTGTTACAAATCGTACATAAATTCCGAAAAACTCATTGGTACGAGTCGGCGTGGACGGGGATCGAACCATCGCCTCCTGCACGGCAGGCAAGGTTACTCGCCACTGGACCACCACGGCTTTAGTGGCCGTTTAGTGTGTGTATTATTGATTATTTTGCCGTCGAAACGTGTTGTGGATTTTAATGTATTAGTTACTTTCTTTTGACGAAGCTTGTCGTGGATATTTTGACTGTATCTTTTTGGACGAGGCGTGTTGCCAATAACAAAAAAAAAGCTTGATTTCCATTATTTCCAAATCGAAAATATAGAACATTACAATGTGACCATAAAATCACGACCGTCCTTCCCTTCGGCTTCGACTTTGACAGGCAACTTCACTATAGCCACCACAGAACATTATAAGAGGGGTTAGAAGTGCAAAGTAGGCGTGGAACGTGTCGCCACAGTTTATGCAATGATTTGCATAACACCATAAGCGCGCGGCGTGGTGCGAG
Organism: Agonopterix alstromeriana; assembly: GCA_963924505.1. Lineage (NCBI taxonomy): Eukaryota > Metazoa > Arthropoda > Insecta > Lepidoptera > Depressariidae > Agonopterix > Agonopterix alstromeriana. The sequence continues at coordinate 11,213,434 of OZ004683.1, forward strand.
CGAGAGGGCATGAGTAATTGTAGCAGTCTGAGCGGGAAGACAAGTGGCGACAGCCGTCTCCGAAGCAAAAGCGCTACTTTGCATTTCTAACCCCTCTTATAATGTTCTGTGATAGCCACTAACCGCTGCCAAGGGGTTGCGACAGGAATATGGATGGCTATCCTATGTTTTTGCATAAGCATATGCTCACGACTACATGGACATCAAACTGAACAACTTTCTCTATGGCACCAACATCGAAATTGCGAAATAAAACAGCTGTTCTATACAAAACTGCAATCCTACTATAGCCAAATCTATGGGACAGTAGATTTTTTTTTCGCGTATTCGACGTTGGTCACATAGAGAAAGTTGTTCAGTTTGATGGTCTGATCATCTCCTTAAAAAAGTGTCAGCATATTAAGAAGGACCCTGTATATTCCCCTAGGGGGTAGTCAGAGATATTCTGAAACCTCAGAACATCCACGTTTCACCAGTAGTACTGAAACTCTGTCCAGTGTGACGGGGGGTGAGCCCGGTCGCCACTTATGGCGCCTATGTTTTTGGTTTCTTATAAATGATGGTTTTTCCTATGAAATACGTAATATTAAGTAAAAAATTCAGGGCTGGTACAGGTGATCAAACTGAACAACATTAACTATGGGAGCAAACCTAAATCTCACTAAAATAAAAATCGCCTGTTCCACGCCAAACTGCAATTCCTACTCGACTGAAATGAATGAAACAACTGTTTTATTTTTTTCTACGATCGTTTTACTCCCATAGTTTTACTCCCATAGTAAAAGTTGTTCAGTTTGATGGGTTGACTCTTAGTTTAAAAGGATGCTAATGATATCAATTCCACCCTGCATACGTTCCACTGCAGGGCACAGGCCTACCCTCATGGAGGGTGTATGGGCATTATTCCAACACGCGTGCCCAATGTGGAATTGTATTACAATATCAAAACTTACCACTCCATGTCATAGTAAACGCCATTGCTATATAAGACCAATTCGTCAGTTGCATAGATTGCGACGGTCACTGGTCCATACTTGTAGAGAGCTACTTTAAGAGCATTTGCGCTTAAAGGTGTCACGCTGACAAAACTTTTGATTTTGAATGGGTTCGTCATGTTTTGCATGTTACAGATTCCATCCTGAAAGATAAATTAAATTCAGTACAAATAAAATTGTATAATTACCAACAATTCAACTATAGGGTGAAATTGATATCATTAGTATCCTTTTAAACTACGTAAGAGTACCATGGGTAGATGAACCATGAAACTGTATGGAACAGCCGATTTCTTTTTTGTTCCGATCGTTTTGCTCCCATACTAAAAATTGTTCAGTTTGATAGGTAGACTTAGTGTGGTGACACACCTGCCGAATTTACGCAGCAAAAAATACGCGTGACTTGATTTTCAGTTACTAATCCACGTCCTATGACACACTATTACGCATTTTTCCTAGTATAGTAGACGCGTAAATTACGTAGCGTAAATTCGGCAGATGTGTCATCCATTACACGTAGTTTAAAAGGATGCTAATGATATCAATTTCACCCTGTATAAGGTCTAATAAAATTAGCTGAAACTATTTCAAGGAGCTGATCAGACCACTAGATCAGTATTTGATGGTCTGATTATCAACATCAGCCTATCATCATCCACTGCTGAATAAAGGCCTCTCCCAAGGCGCGCCACAAAACTATATCCTCGGCCCTTCTCATTCAGTCGCTCCCCACTACCTTATTTAGGTCGTCTGTCCAGCGGGCAGCAGGGCGTCCCACACTACGCCTACCAGTTCGTGGTCTCCACTCTAGAACTCTGACACCCCACCGGTTGTCAGTTCTTCGGCAGATAATGACCAGTTCATTGCCATTTCAGCTTGCTAATTTTCTGAGCTAAGTCAACCACTTTAGTTCTCTGACATATCACTTCATTCCTGATGTGATCTTTCAGAGAAACACCGATCATAGCTCTTTCCATAGCTCGCTCCTATTGCAGCCCCTTTAGGGTTTGATGTATGTATGTATGTATATGTTCACGACTATATTCCCCGAGGGTGTAGTCAGAGATGTTCTGAAATCTCAGAGCACCCACTTTTCACCAGTAGTACCGAAACACTGTAGGGTTTGATATTCGAAAAAAACTTTCTTAGCGGACTCCGCTATCCCAAAATCCTCCGTGGAATTTGTTTTCCTAATTTCTAATGCGCTAGTGGACAATCTATCAGGATATTAGGCGATCGCGTCACGTGATCATTTAAGCTTTGTCTCTGTGAGGGCAGGAGCGCACAAGCCCGACGAGCGACGCCCAGTGTCTTGCAAGATTGTCACTGGCGTGATTTGTGCTAATAGCTCCTAAAATGTATCTTACCTGTTCCAAATAAAGTCCATAATCCTTCGTAGTAGGGATGCCAAAATCGTAAATATATTTGAAGACAGAAGCGATGGATGTAGTTCCTTCACACCCCATTGTATCGTATCTGAAAAAAAATATGAATCTTGGGTCGAATATGATCTATTAGAAAGGAACACAAGAGACTAATGAAGATTATGCATGTGTATTACATATCAAAGGGGGTGAAAGTACCGTCCAACTGAACAACTTTCTCTATGGGATCGACATCGATATCCCGAAAAAAAAATCAGCTGTTCCAAACTGCAATACCTACTCGACTCAAATGTATGTAATAACTGATTTTTTTTTCGCGATTTCGATGTTGGTCCGATAGAGAAAGTTGTTCTGTTTGACGGTCTGATCTTCCCCTTAAAAAAGTGTCAACATATTAAGTTGGACCCTATATAAACCACAAAATTGAACAAATTTTACTAATGGAGCAAACCTGAAATCCTACATTTGAGTTTAGTAGGCAGGCATTGCAGTTTAGTGTGGAACAACAGATTCTTTTGCAATTTCAGTTTTGCTTCCAAAGTAAAAGTTGTCCAGTTTGATGGTCTGACCTACTCCTAAAAAGAAGTGACAAAAATTTCATACTTCCAAGCGCAATCCACCATAGACTGAGGACTGAGGTCCAGAAGACGTCCTCCATTGGTCCGGGCTAGTGCTCCTTCGACGGCCGCTGTGGAAGCAAAGGCCCAACAAGATCCACACATACCTTGATCTGTGAGTAAAACAATACAACGTATACAGGGTCGTACTTAATAAGCTGACGGTTTTTAATTGGATGATCACCGATGAAAATGAACAACTCTTTCTATGAGACCACAGAAATCTCGAAAAAAATATTCTGCTGTTCATAATTTCGGGTCGATGGTTTCCGATTTTGAAGTTGGTGTCTTAGATTCAGTTGTTCAGTTTGGTGGCCTGATCATTACTTTAAAATACTTTCAGATAATTTTGTTGGACCTTGTTACCACATAACAGAAGGAAAAAATCGTGAAAAATCTGCATACGCTGGAGAAGAAATTCTGATGCGTGTGTCAAGTTTACCAGTCCGCATTGTGAACGCGTGTGGTGGGACTAACGTCCAGTCAGTCAGAGGGTAGACCTGGATCATATACAGGGTGTAAGGAAAGTATCATTAATCTTTAAACCACACACTGTACCCAACAAACTGAACAACTGTTACTAAGGGAGCAACCCAGTCAGAGCAAAAAAAAATCTGCTGTCTGCTGAGTAAGCGCTGCAGTTTAGTATGGATCATCCGATTTTTTTTGCGCTGATAAGTTTGCTACTATAGTAAAAGTTGTTCATTTTGATGGGTAGAGTATGAGTTTGATGTTGATGATACTTTCCCATACACCCTGTATGCCTGTACACTGCAGTGGAACGTTTATAGACTGATAATGGCGATGATGATGTAAAACTTACTTTTAACATTTGAAATGTATCCCTCAAATCTCATATCGTAGTTTTCAGGGAGGTCCTTGACCATATCTTCAATCTCCGCCTCAGTGTGAGGGAAGGACAGGACTCCTTCTACAGCTACATCCTTGACTCTAGTACCGCGCAAGTACTGGAGCTCTCTTGGTGTCCAATCGGCGAATTCGTTTATCGATAACTTGTACGTTACATTTTTCTTATTATGCTGTTTTATTAACCTGAAAATCATTATATTTATGAAAATATCAATTCTATATTGAGCAAGCATGAATTTTCTTATCTATCAGGGTATATTAATATAGACGGTTACATTACCTACTTTAAAGTGTAACAATTTTATACTGTGTAATTCAATATTGTATTTGTAATTATACTTCGTATAATTTTTTTTATAAGTTGTAGTGTTTCTCGCCGGATCTTCTCTACAATGGAACACCTTCCCACGCGGCGGTAGAGTCAAAAATGACGTCAGAAAGCTATACATTTGATATTATATTGAATAAAACATTTTGAGTTTAAGTTTGAGTTGAGGGTGATTGTTCTCATGATACTGAACAACTTTCTCCAAGGAACTCGAAGGAAGAAAAAAAAAAAGAACTTTTCACACTAAACATTCGATTACCTCATTCAATCTCATTTAGTAAGTCAAGTCCAGATTTGCTTTTGTTAATTTCCTATAGGTTCCTTGGGGAAAGTTGTTCAGTATCGTGAGTATATAATCACCCTTTAAAGTAAAGCAACTGTCTAAATTTCATCATCATCATCATCATATTTAAGATCTACGCTCTTGTCGGTGGAGTATTAGCAAATCCTGTCTCTTTTCCGCTAGTGTCTTGAATTCTTGATACGACACGACAATCTTTTTCTTTACTTGGGCTAGAAAACTCTATCTAGGTCTTCCTCTGTAAGTGTAGTAAGGGGAAGAGTCTCCTCTTTCTTCCCTTCCAGAATGATTTAAAAAAAATTGTCATTTCGTATGTCTACATTTACACCCTGTATATTAGGTATGTATTTTGGCAAGTATTAGACGGCTGTGGAATGCAAGACCTGGGAGATTAGCTTTCCTAGGACATCATGTCGGTCGCCTATGATCACCTTCGTGATCAAATAAGTATAAACCTTGTATAAACCATTATACTGGTGACCAAAAAATATTACAACAACAGTAGTACCGAAACTCTGTCCATTGTGATGGGATAGTGAGCCCTTCACGCTTTATAATGGAGAGTGGGGTACAATACATGCCTCGAAATTGAAGCATGCAGGTTTCCTCACGATGTTTTCATTCACCTCCTGTCAAAATCTGACTTCGCATCAAAAAAGGAAAAAGAAAAATCAAAAGATGGAGTCGCGCTGCAAGTCTGGCGGAGGGCAGACGCATGCGTGTTGGCCTCTCTTAGGCTTGAACGTGGCTCCGCCATTTTGTGAAACTCTTTTGTGTTTTAACCATAAAACAATCACTTGAGATTATAAACTACTTGACATTGGCAGAATTGCCGCGCTAGACGCAAGCAACCGGCCATTAATAAAGAAAAAAAAGAAAAAAAAAGAAAAAAAAAAAAGATGGAATTAAAATACTTACTTCCAGTTTTCTCTAAATATTTCCTTTCTGAGTTCGTATTGGTTACTCTTATACGATTTGTTGTGATGTTTATGGTATCTGAAACATAGATTTCAGAGTCTGTGAAAACAGCTAACTTGGGTTGTCAAATGCAGGCTTATAAATTCCTGGAAATTTCTACGAGCTCGAGATTTTACTGCAATAGGGTAAAATTATATTGTCTAAATTTGATATAAAACTGGAGCAAGCGAAGCGAGTTCGAGTTTTCACTGCAATATGATGATTTCACCGCAGTAAGATCTAAAAACAGGAGCGAGCGAAGCGAGCTCGAGATTTTACTGCAATATTGAATTCGGTTCGCAATGCGGTCTAAATCCTGGAGCGAGCAGGAACTCGAGATTTTACTGCAGTGAAACTAGGTTGTAGGATTATACTGCATATAATTGAAAACGAGCGAAGCGAGCTCGAGATTTTACTACATAATAACTCGATTTCCAAACTTATACAGTTACAAGAAGCAAAGGCTGGAGCGAGCCAAGATAGCTCTATATTTCCCAGGAAAATGACTTAGTTAGTACTCGTAGTACTCGGGAATTCCGGGACATTAACATGTAATTACGGGACACGAGACCAGACGAAAAATTCTGGGACTTTCCCGGATTTTCCGGCCATCTGGCAACCCTAGAGCCAACGCGCACGGCAGAGGAGTCTACGTAACCTACGTACCTCTAGCCCGCTTTACATCGACTTGTCTTTCAAGTACTTAGTACTTTATAGAAGATTATATGTGGAGGTCACATAAGACAGAGTAAATTAAGTTACCTGTGGAATGCAATGTCGACGTGACCAGGATTATCAGGATGCAATAACTCCAATGTAGAACCCAAGTTGCGCTCTACTATGGGACATAATTTCCCTGAAAGAACAACAAATTATGTGGAGAAATAGTTAAGAGTCCCTTTATCGTTTAGTAGCGTCATTATCATAACATTAAAGATTTCTCAATCCTGAAAAACCAACATGAAAAAGTGTGACTCCATCTTACAAAAGTCTAAAAGAAATTTAAAAAAAAACTTTTATATTGTAAAAGTGTTTTTTTTGTAAAAACTGTATTAAAATAGCTTTAAAGGATTTCTTAGTAAGTTGGAGTATTTTTAACTTCGGGCTTTCTTGATTGAGATATCTTAAATATTGTGATTAGGGCTCCTCTGAACAATAAAAGGACTCTTAATTCGAATTTCATCAAACCAGCCGAAACATTACCCCCGATGGAGGAATGGCCTGTGTGGATAGCCCTGAACTGTCTGCGGGTTGGAATAGGCAGGACCAATGATAATCTAAAACCAACACGCTCAAAAAATCACAGAAAGACTACAACGAACCACCCCGCACCTAACAGTGTGTAAAGGCGGACCACAATATGGAGAGGACGGTGCCGATGCGACAGTGTTGGTAACATACTGAAATAGACGATCTGAGGAAGACAATTATGATGATTACACACGAAAAGAAGAAGGTAATAATATAAAGATTTTCACACTTACTGTCAGCTTTTAAATCCTTTAATGAAACTTTTGTCTCCATGGTGTCATAGTTGATTATTGAATAACCAATGAGCGCACCACTCTCCACATTGTAGGTTTTTACGGTGTACCTAGAAAATTTAACATAAATAGGTCAATATTCTTTATTTGCACGCCAAAAACCTAGGTACAATAACAAAAACAAAATAAGTTCTTCAAATGGCTTTCGATTTTTGGTACTTACCTGCGCGCTTCATAAAACGATGTTTGGTTATATTTTCAATACTAACCAATTAAAGTCAATTAAATTTTTCTGATACAATCTAGAAACTAATCTCTATGCTTGTACGAGTATGTTGTAAAATTTTCGTTAAAATGTATAATTTTAAAGTTACAGTACCTCAAAGATTTACATACAAATCTTAAATTAATCCTAACATTGAAACTCTGACAACATACATCGTACAATCATAAAGATTAGTTTCTAGATTGTTTCAATGCTAAAAATTTCATTGACTTTAATTGGTTAGTATTGAAAATAAAACCAGAACTTCGTTTGTATGGAGCGCGCAGCAAAAACTATATATTGCTGCGATATCGTTCCGTCAACGCACTCAAAAATCGCTTTGGTGGTAAGTAAACTTAGAAAACTTACCGTATAGGAAATACTTCACTATCTTTTTTGTCATTTCGTCGCAAAATTATCGTTTCTTCTTTCCTCTGAATGTGTTTACCCTCACTGTCTTTCGGATTGGTTTTCTTCTTCCAGACCTGCACCGTTTTACTTTGGTGTTTTCCATCTCCTAAAAAAACAGGCGCTTATTTCAGTTCATGTTTTAGTTTAAATGTGCACCGTCCCAAGTCCCAACCAGGCGCCGATCCACCGTTGTGGGCACGGTTTCATCAAATCGGTTCAGTAGTTTAGATGTGATATTGTGGTGTGCAAACAAACACACATTTACTTTTGTAATTTTCAGGCCCGCGTGGGCCTGTTCACTGTACAATAGGTCTTGGTCGGGGCATCACACATTTTGTAAACGTCTCTTTTGCAGCAATGCATTGTAGCGATCGTGAGCGAGTCCGCAGTCGGACTTGGCCGATTTTCTGGTGGCCGTGACCACAACCGTTTTTAAGTGCTGGATCCGCCACTGGTCCCAACACAGAAAAGTCATAACTCATAAGAGGATATATTATCGGGCATATCGTCACTGCGGATAGAGCCTCACCTGGCAGGACGGAATCTATTTTTTTGCGCTCTATCCTTTTCTGTCGCTCAGGAACGTCATTGGCTAGAGCGGGAAAGGTCGCAGCACTGCCGGTGCTGGCGCGCGCAGTCGCATTCCTGCTATCTTTCTCGCTCTAGCAAATTACGTTCCTATGCAACAGAAAAGAATGGAGCGTCAAACAATGCCAGATAGGTTCAACCAAGGTAGCGGAATGACCAATTGATGCGTCGAATTCATTTAGCCCAGCCAAGTTAGTTTAAAAAATGGAGGTTCATGAAATTATTAGAGTACTTTTGAAAAATGGTACCTATAGGTATTTCTATGGGTATCCCGAATGGGTAGGTACATATAGGTACTACCTAATAAAAGATGAAAAAGAAAGATGGTACAGAACTTGTCGAACATAGTGTTATTTGCTGATGATACTTCTCTTATTTTCAAAACAAGTAGAAAGGCACAAGATGTTGATGATATAAATGACAATGTAAATGATACTCTTCGACAAGTTCTGAACTGGTTCAGTGTTAATAATCTTGCATTAAATGCACAGAAAACTAAATGTATTAAATTCACTCTACCAAATGTTATTAATACTGAAAATCAAATAACTTTAGATAATGATATATTACAGTTCACAAATAATACTGTATTTTTAGGGATAAAGATTGACTCGAAGCTGCAATTGGGTCCACATATAGAAACCCTAGCGGGTAGGCTGAGCTCGGCAGCCTATGCAGTTCGAAAAATTAGACAGCTTACCGATATAGCTACTGCGAGACTGGTGTACTTCAGCTACTTCCATAGTATCATGTCTTATGGTATTTTGCTGTGGGGCCGTGCTACAGATGTTGAGTCTGTCTTTATCTTTCAAAAGCGGGCAATTCGAGCCATTTATAATCTGCGTTGTCGAGATTCACTACGAGATCTTTTCAAAGATATCAATATTCTGACTTTCTACAGTCAATATATTTACGAAAATATTTAATACGTTCGCAAAAATTTGTCTCTCTTTCCCAAAAACAGTGACGTTCATAATTACAATACAAGAAATAAAAATAAATTAGTATTCCCACATTTTCGACTTAGTAAGGTCAACACATCTTTCATGGGTCACTGTATACGTTATTATAATAAGATACCAGAGAATATTCTTAACTTGACGGACAAAAAGTTTAAGTCCCATGTTAAACAAGTCCTCTGTAAAAAAGGTTACTATAAACTCGATGATTATTTGAATGACCTAAATGTCTGGTCTTGATAATGTTACATTATGTAATTTAATATTGAATTTATGTAATTGTACTTTGTATATTTTGTTTTGTTTAAAAGAAGTGTGTTGTAGAGTTTCTGGCCGCATCTTCTCTACAACGGAACACCTTCCGACGCGGTGGTAGATTCAAAAAGATGACGTCAAAAAGTTATCTACGTGAATAAACAATTTAAACTTTTGACTTTTGAAAAGAGGATGGTACAATCCGAGCATGTATGATGATTGAAGAGACTTATGGATCTTGAAGAGGCGAGAGATTTGCGTCTGAATCGTAGCATGTGGCGATCTATCTCTGCTTACCCCAGTAGTGAACAGGCTTGAGCATATAAATCACTAGTTTTTAATTACTAACAAAATTTAAAGGGTGTATTCAGACATTGAAATTGAATAACTTTCCCTAAGGAACATGGGTCGAAAAACGAGAATTTTTTTGGACTTTCCATTGAAAATCGGTCATCTATCCGCACTTTTGAGTCAAAATTTTATTAGTAATTAAAAACTAGGGCTGTATATGCATGTATGTGCTGTTAGCATGGACCGCAAAGCTTACTTATACTTACCGACATAAACGAAGTCTTCAATCGACGGTAGATAGTCAGAAATTGATTCATTTACTTTCGTTTCAGAGCGATCCAACTCACAAATCATTTTGGAATTGCCTTTTTCATCTGATTGTGGGTATACCTGAAAGAAAAAAAGTCAATAGGGTTCTCTGATTTTGAGAAAACCATCACCATCAGCTATGCATCGTTCACTGCTGAACATAAGCCTATCCAAGGCGAGCCACAAAACTCTATCCTCTGTCTTCCTCAACCAGTGACTCCCCTCTACCTTTTTTAGGTCGTCTGTCCAGCGGGCAGCAGGGCGTCCCACACTACGCCTGCCAGTTGGCTTGGGTGCCAACTGGCCCCCTAACATTCTGGTCCGGAGGCGAGTTGTCCACTTTGTGAAATGTTAGGGGACAACTGGCCCGAATACAAGTTTTATTTGAACTGCGAGCCAGTTGTCCACTATGAGAAATTACTAGGGGATAAATGGTCCACAATTTTAAATATTAGACAGGGTGCAAACTGCAATTATACAGGGTGTAAGAGGCCTTTCGTCCAGCAGTGGGATGGTATACTTAGACTAACAGTTCGTGGTCTCCACTCTAGAACTCTGGCACCCCATCGGTTGTCAGTTCTTCGGCAGATATGACCAGCCTATGCCCAGCAGTAGTCGATGATCATCCTCATCATGCAAGGTTCACACTGCGGTATGTAACACTGCAGCCAATGCTGGTCTATTGTGTTCGCCCCAAGCTCACCCATATTTTACACATACATTCGAACTATTGGAATTAATATTATTAAGTTAAAAGCCTTCTGGGAGATACAATTTTGATTTCTATGTGCGAGCAAACTCTACAGTATAACAACAAATAATAAAAACCGGCCAAGTGTGAGTTGGTCTCGTGTTAAAGGTCCAGGACAAAATAATATTTTGTCGTTATTATGTTGTGTGGTGGTGTACGGAACCCTCGGTGCGCGAGTAGCCCAACTCGCACTTCACCGGTTTTTTTGTAAATGTTTATTTTTAAATTGTTTCTCCCTTAGTTATGTTTACCTACCTTATATAAAGCAACTATAGGGCTCTCTCTTTCTATTTGATAGTAATACTGCTTGTTAGTGCCAAAGTTTACATCGATGCGAGAGCGACGTTTGTAACCATTGTACCTGTTTAAATTAATTAAGTATATTTTATTATTCATTATTTGTTAATGAATTAACGCAAAACTAGAAAGTAGTTTGTTTAGAATCGAGAGCAGAATCGAATTATCATAATTTCAACAAAGGTATTTTTTTTTCAAAATATTTAATAATTTTTTTGTAAAATTTAAAATTTACTGAACTCGATCTCAACCCACCGCTCGGGCACTCCCACCCTACTTACTACCAAAACAACATTCTTAAAATATATCCATGAGTACGTTAGCGCTTTCATTCATTGCTGAAATGATAACAAATAATTTTTGCCTGAAAACTTAAAATGCGAATAACTTTGAATTTTAACTATTAAAATAATGAAATTCATGTTTCAATCTAATCATTTTGTTATAAATCAGTTGGGGTGTATGAGGTTTTGCGCGTATTCATTAACACGTTGTATTTAATATATTTATTCTACACCTTTTAAGTTAATTAATACATGGTTAATTTTATTATTTTTCAATGTTGGCTCCATAGTGAAAATTGATCAGTTTGCTGGCCAATCCGCCCATTACGATATTTCTAGTATGTTTTGTCACTTTGTGCGTTTTTCCCCAGTTGGTTAGGACATTGCGGGCCGAATTTACCTGATTGTCTGAAAAGAAGGATGATTCCGAGCTTCGGATGGCAGCCGTTGGTCGCGGCTATACAATCTCCGGTGGTAGTAGTCGTTACATAAAAAGCGTGACAGAGGCCGTAAGGCGGTCTGAAAAAGCTCTGACACCAGGGCTTGCTGCCCACACGAGAAGCATGTTTTGTTATACCCAGTAGATGGATGTGGTAACTGAAAAACCAACTAACCATATTTCGAAGGGTTGTGAGCTACTGCGAATGAGATTCATGGAGTCGCCGATTAAATGGAATTTTTTCGGCCAACATATTGTTGATTCTGTAAAAAAAATTGAGCATTAAAGTCGGGCCAATTTAATAGGTCACATTTGACATCTATTGATACTTCATCAAACGTAACCTTGTAACGGCGGGAATAGAATAATATTTATTTTTTCGTAGTCAGAACTGCACAATTGGTTTACTCTTTTTAATTACGATTACATATTTATTGTAATAATAACAAAAGAAGGTAATTTTACGATTTACTTTCACTAATAAACCATTCTAAACATAATAAAGAATTTCTGTTCTAAAGCACTGAACGTCGTTACAACGTTGCGTCAGTGAATCCTTTTTCTTTTTTAACACTAGGGATGTATGTATGTATGAATGTATGTATATGCTCACGACTATATTCCCCGAGGGGGTAGTCAGAGATGTTCTGAAATCTCAGAGCATCCACGTTTCACCAGTAGTACCGAAACTCTGTCCAGTGTGATGGGGGGTGAGCCCGTCGCCACTTATAATGGACAGTGGATACATGCCTCGAAATTGAAGCATGCAGGTTTCCTCACGATGTTTTCCTTCACCGAAAAGCCTGTGGTGTAACCCAAACAAAGTTAGTTAAATATTATTATTAAAGTAGTTCCAACAAACCGCGATAATTCGATTCACGTATGTTTGAAATCCGTATCAATTCATTCACTTTAATCGATGTTTTTAAGCAGGTCACCTCACTACGAAGCTAAAACTGACACTTGTCAAATGTGACCTATTAAATTGGCCCGAATTTAAGTATTATGTGCTCGCGAATAAATTCCCCAAAGAGGAGAGCCAGAGAGTTCCATACTAAAAGTATTACCAATAGTACCTAACAATACGTAGGCACCCTAATAATCAGAAAATCAAAATATCACTATAGCAGCAGTGCCGTGACTAGGGGAATAAAATATCATAGCCCAGTAAAGTTACGGTGCACTGATATGGCAAACGTAAATAATTTATAACGGCGGTTTATTTATTTAGATTATAATTTTAGTTATCATATAGATTGAAAATCCAACAAAAAAAATCTTTAATAATTAAACAATTTAATCTTCAATAAATATCTATTCTTTTATATTAGAAGTAAATCCAAAGAAAAATCACAACGGGACCTTACGAAATTACGAAATACTCAATTTTAGTAAAAACTTTACAGTTTATGTAAACTCATAAAATAAAAACAACAACAAAAATTAAAAAAGAAAGAAAAAGCCACTATAAATAAAAATTAAAAACCGGCCAAGTGCGTGTCGGGCCACGCGCAGGTTAGGGTTCCGTGTACGACGACGATACTTGACTCTAGCAAAAAATTTCACTATAGAGCTTAATATTCCTAACGGATCCCTAAATCGAAAAATTATTTTCCCACACCCACAATATTTTTAAAAGACCTATCCAACGATACGCCACACCATGATAGACGAGAATTTTTTTCTAGATTTTATTTTACCTCTTTGTCGGCGTGATTAATGTCTATACCCATGTCAAATTACAGCCTTCTAGCACTAAGCGTGACTACGGAACCCTAAAAATTTACATTTTAGTAATACTAAAAATACGAAATTTAGTTGGATTCGTTAATAAAGTATCTTAATATCATTTGTATAAACGATCTAGCCAAAAAAAATGCTTACTATAAATAATATCCTTCCGACCCGTATTTTTATTGGGCTAATCAATGTTATTATCATATCAGCCGATAGACGTCCACTGCTGGACATAAATCTCCCCCAAGGATCCTCACAATGACCGGTCCTGCGCTGCCCTCATCCAACAGGTTCCCGCCGCCTTTACCAGGTCGTCGGTTCACCTACGCTGCGCTCTCGAGAACTCTTCGGCCCCATCGGCCATCGGCTCTACGAGCAATGGAATTAGACATAAGTAGAAATTAATTCTTACCACAAGTATAGCTGTAATCAATCGCAAACGCCAAAAACAAAATGGCGGCTAGAGTTGCCATTTTGTTGCCTGTACGATGAGAAATAACGAACTTGCATAAATTGTGCCAAATATATAGCTTTTATATCGAATAATCGAACTGAGTTAATTAATAATGCATCATACACATTTGCAATAGGTATTAATTAATTAGAGACCTAGGGTACACAAAAGAGAGAACACTGTGTTTAGAGAAGTTTATTCCGAATGAGTAAATGCGCGCTGCATACAAACGAAGTCTGGTGATATTTTCAAAACTAGTTAATTACGGTTAATGATTTTTTTCCAGAAACAATCTAGAAACTAAACTCTATGTTTGTATGAAGTCAGATTTTCTTTAAAATAATAGTTTTAGTGCTAGGATTAATTTAAGATTTGTATGGAAATCTTTGAGGCTTATTTGAGGCTTGTAACTTTAACTAACTAATATTGAATGAACTATATATTTTAACGAAAATCTGACTTCATACAAACATAGAGATTAGTTTCTAGATATTTTCTGAAAAATGACATTGATTTTAATTAGTTATTTAGATAAAATATCACCAGACTTCGTTTGTATGGAGCGCGCTCCGAATTATATTATCTTAAAAAGTTTCAATAAGCATGGTCAGTGACGTTCTGAATGCAACAGAAAATTAGGTGTAGGTAATAGACTTCATAAAAAAAAGAGTTCAACATGCCTCGAGAGACTTTATAGAACAAAAATCTAAGTCACACATAATATTAACTCCTCAAACGCTCTGCTTTGAGTCATACATAGTTCCTAATATGCTGGCATCGATCGCTCTCTGAATTGTCGAACTATAATTCTTCTAAAATGAACGTGCTTCAGAACTTGGGGCACGTCGCCTCTACAGCGAAATTATTAAAAATTTCGGTTAATTTATCAGATCTTCGCTTAGCAATGAAGAATTTTACTTCACTTGGGTAAACAGCCGGTGGCAGTGGGGCACATTGCTCGCAAAACCCATAGCCGATCTCGAGTCGAGTGGCGACCGCGTACCGGAAACCGCAGTGTGGGTAGGCCCCCCAAAAAGGTAACCTTGTGAAGGCGGCGGGAACCCGTTGGATGAGGGCAGCGCAGGACTGGTCGTTATGGCGAACCTTGGGAGAGGAAAGTTTCCATGATGTGTGATTTATTTATTTTTAGATTTATGTGTGATTATACTAATGTATAAGCTCCCTTATTAAAAAGTTTAAATAACTCCCTGATTTAAATTAATTAACTAAATTTAAACCAAATAATAAACAGTGTTATCGCTTTCCTAGTAGCTGATGTTTTATAGCCCTTTTTAATTGTTTACCAATTTCATTTTGTTTAACCTTATTGTAATTGGTTTGACCTTATTAAAATATTGATAAAACCCTACCTAGAGTTAGTTACTAAATAGTTAGTTTCGAAATTGCGAAAATAATCTGCTGTTCCACACATTTGGATCGAGTAAGCTATTGACGTTTTTTATGAAACAGCAGCAAACTATTCTGATTCCAATTTTGCTTTCTGACCAATTCTGATAAGCATTAATCTATCTGAAAGATAATACTATCCGACAAATATCTTGGACTTTACTAAAGCTATCCTAAGAATAAGTGAAAGTAAGGGCCTGTTTCACCACTTTTGGATAAGTTCTTGTCAGCTTATCCGACAGCTAATTTGACATATTTTGTATGAAGAATATGTCAAATGAGCTGTCGGATAAGCTTATAAGAACTTATTCGGAAGTAGTGAAACAGGCCCTGTGTGTTTCAAATATCTGTTTCTGTAAAACAAAATAGTCTTAAAATATTGTTGCTATTTGGAATGGAGTTTAGGTAATAATAGACAAGTAAAACAACAATATCAGTAAGCACGTGGAATTTATTAAATTAAATCTAAAACTATGATAAAAATCGTAATATCCGCAAAGCAAAACCAATTGTCATTATGAAATTAATCAAGGCATGGTATAATTTAATACAGGTTAATTTTCCTGAATATTAGCACATAGTACTAAAGTCCGGCCGCTGAAAGATTGCGTTTGACAGTTACCATAAAATTGTAAAAAACTGAATGAAAATATTGTTTACCTGTGCTCACTCTAGTACACAGGGCACTAGCTGCCCTTTTAAGTTCAAAAAGCTACTAAATAATGATCGGCATTTATAGTTTTCATTCAGTTTTTACAATTTTATGGTAACTGTCAATCGCAATCTTTCAGCGGCCGGACTTTATAATATACTATTAAATAGAAGTCGGCAAATATGAAAAGTTTAGTACTTAACTATTGTAAGAACATTGTGGGTCTGTTTCACCACTTTTGGATAAGTTCTTGCTAGCTTATCCGACAGCTTATTTGACATATTCTTCATACAAAATATGTCAAATGAGTTGTCGGATAAGCTAGCAAGAACTTATTCGGAAGTGGTGAAACAGGCCCTGTGTATACCAATAATTGGTTATACAGGGTGTAAGGAAAAGTATCATTAACCTTCAAACCACATAGTCTACCCATCAAACTGAACAACTTTTGCTATGGGAGCAAACCGATCAGAACAAAAAAAATCTACTGTTCCATAATAACTGCACAGCGATACGACTCAAATAAATGGGCCAGCAGATTTTTTTTCGTTTATTAAGATAGTTAGTTTGTAATAACTTCCAGTAGATGGCGCTCACGTCCCCTTAACACGCAATAGATTGAAAATTTCATTCTCTAGGTAGTGGGCTCGGTGGCGAAATTGGATAAACGTAATTCCCCGGTTTGGAAGAGTACGGGTTCAAGTCCCGCCCGAGACTTAATTTTTTAATTTGATTCGAAATAGTTTAAAAAACATGTTTAAAATCAGTTATGTTTGAAATTATGAAAAAAAAAAACTCCAAATAGTTATGCCTTGATCACATCCATCACATCCACAGAACAGAGAACCCGCCCAGTATACAGAAGTCGCATTTAGGTGGAGCCCGCGTAACACTGATGAGTGTATAGTAAAGTACGACCAGCACGTCTAGTATGATTTTTCTACACGCGCGCGACGCGCCTTCGCTGCATAGAAAATAACCGGTTCCTACGCGTTTCGGAGAGCTAAAGCCGCGCTTGGCGCGACTTGTAGTATGGGAAAAAGCCGACTCGCGCGCAAGTAGAGAAATCATGCTAGACGTGCTGGAAAATAATTTCGCTCGTCAATCATCGTTTACGCAGAGCAGACCCGAGTCCCTGTCAAAACCCAAAGTCATTTAGTAATTAAAGGGTGCAAAGTCGGATAGCAGCGAAAAGAGCGCCAAAACAACTAGCCAATAGCGGCAAGGGATTGAAGGTGGCACATCCTGATTGGTCAATATAATTCCGCGCGCTGTTAAAATTAGTCAACAGTAATACCAGATTTATAAGTCTTACCGATGTACACACGGCGACACATCAAGCTACGTAAAACCAATATAAGCTGGCCGCGCGTAGGGTGAATAACGCATAAGGTCGCGCGGCCAGCTTATTTTGGTTTTGCGTTGCTTGATGTGTCGCCGTATGTACATCGGTAAGACTTATAAATCTGGTATTACGGTTGCTCCGCTTATCAGATCCTTCATTTCGGTCTGAAAAAGGTCATAAATCACTATGATTTATGAAGATTCAGTTATATCTTAATTTGATTAGGTTTTACTGACACTAGTTCTTGAACTAAATAGCACAGGTACAGAAGGGCGGCTTTATATAAATAAGAGAAACAGGCACACGCACACATAGACGAACGTTTGAGGATCTCGGATCAAGTCTGTCAGACGCTATGTGGCTGAACCAGGAGGGGGGGGGGGGGGGGGGGACAATCGCCATAACCATGCAAACTGCATTGGAAAGTACTGCCATCTATTAATTTAGTACGCAGAACTATGAAAAAAATAGATTTTATAGTCTATGACATAGATTCTATGTCAATGTCAAGTTCACAAGATGGCTACCTAGCTTGTATTTATGTGCGTGTTTTTGTAATTTTCGTTCAATGGATTGAACGAAAGCTACCATTGAAAACAATTATATCTATCGGTATGAGTTGATATAAGTAGGCATGTATAGTACCTATAGGTTGAACAATTGTTGTTGGAACATAGATGAGCTAGGTAGCTTTTAATTTGACATAAGGTGGATGCATAATGTTGCTTTTAATATACATATTCAGTTTAGTTAGGTAACGCCGTAACGAGTCAGGTACGAACGAGTTACGACTCAAATTGCTGTCAAATGATTGGCGTAAATACCAAATGGGCAAAATTGCGATTCGATAGTTGAGTGTCTATTCAGTGGACATTTATATAGCGCGATCGTCCCCTGGGGGATCTATCAATCTATTAATTTTGGTATCCGTACGTGCGCGTGTATGTATGCACCTGTCTCGTAGCGTGGAGCCGCCCTTCTGTGCCTATCTCTTGTGTAAATCCTCATGCGACTTTAACTGGTTCTCTATTCTGCGGTCATATTACACAATAGCGTAGTAAGGGTAGTTCATAAGGTTGCAGTTATTATCTTTGGCTGCCAACAGTATGTATCCATCCTGACCCCAGGACTCTCCCCATGAGTTCTTCACGATCCAGTAAAGTCCCCCGTCTCGTACTCCGTAGCCCACCACTGTGACTGCGTGGTTTCCTGCTTGATAGTCGCTGTGGAAAATACAATAGGTTCAATAAAATAATCTTTATTTTTCAACACACTTGCTCGTAAAGTGGCTCTTATTGCACTGCTTTAAGGTTCATAAAATTCAAAATGCAGCTAATGAAACACGAGTGCTTTTTACTTTACATTATAGCACCAATAACTGCGCGCGCAGTACTAAAACGAAAAAAGAAATCCGCCCGCCATTTTTCATAAATATTTGTCTAATCCTATTTGTGAAACTTAATTTTTTCCTCGCCAGTGTATTGAAAAACGTATGAAACGCGTGAGCGTTGGTTATTAGTCTCGGCTGTTTACCGCTCTCGCCTTCGGCTCTAGCTTGCAATCCATCTTTGTCTATAATGACCAACTTAGCTCGCTTGTATCATAACAAAATGTACTATTACAAACCAATTTTTTTTTTTATTATGAAGAAAATATTGAAGATTGTTCAAATCTTCAATATTTTCTGGCACATTGATCCATATTAAATAATTTTACGCGCCATTGAAGAACCATAGCGAATTTGGACCCAGTCACTTTTTACAAATCCTAAAAGCCGTTCAGGACGGCGCGGCGGTCATAATTATTATGAGAAGTAAAAATTCAAGCATTTAAAAAAAAAAAACTTCCATATCTCTAGAAGTCCGGATTAAAAAATAATAAAGGGCAGGGTAGGGTTCCGTAGTAGTTGCCTGTCACAATATATGAACATAAAAGGGGGCTTTTAGTTTTATACTACGGTTTAACGGCTAATAATGTCTAAAAAGTACATTTTACAAGTTGGTCGACCATTACCTACTCGTTAACTTATAAAGCCTACTTAGCGGTGATAGTTTTCCTTTTAAACTCATAATATACACGACTGCCGTGATTTTTTTCACGTACCTAGAAACAAGGGTTTAGCTGGCAGAGGGGAGGGGGGACACTTGACTCTAACAAAAATTTTCACTTTAAAGCTTAATATTTCGCTAATGGATTTCTAAATCAAAAATGGTTTTTCGACACCCACAATATTTTTAAAAGACCTATCTAACACCATGGGATAGACGAGAAAAAAAATTACATCCCTACTTTTCGTGTAGGTGAGGTACCCTAAAAAAATATTTTTCAAGATTTTATTTTACCACTTTGTCGGCTTGATTAATATATATACCCATGTCAAATTACAGCTTGCTAGTACTAAGCGTCTCTGAGCTAAGCGGCGGACAAACGGACAGACGGACAGACATGGCGAAACTATAAGAGTTCCTTGTTGACTACGAAACCCTAAAAACTGGCAGTCTGCCTTTCTTCATTATAAGCATAGCATATGCTCACGACTATATTCCCCGAGGGGGTGGTCAGAGATATTCTGAAACCTCAGAACATCTACAGTCATCATCATTATTGTTCTTGTTATTTAGTCTAGGAAAAATAAGGTTTGAGATTGCATTAAAGACACTTTAGTAAATTGTGTTTGAAATAATATTCTGTTAGTTTATAACACTTTTGTCGAGATTCCGTAGTTACATTGGCTCAGGAACCTGAGAAATACCTTAAAATCGACATAAATGTACAAAGAGCAAGCTTTTTTCGAAAGATATTTCTTCCAGCATACTAGCAAAATAGACAGTTAATTAAAACAAGGCAAATTTAATGTGTACAAACAAACAGTAAATAATTTGGTTTTGAGGTTATAATTTTTGAAAACTTACAAAATATTAAATATCTACTCAAATTTACGATATTAACCGGGGATTATTATTGTTATAAATAACACGTATTGAATGAAGCCGTCCTGTACAAAATCACCAGTTTTCTATTTTTTGTTCATACCTAAATTTAATGTTTTGTAAATGTCTTAATTACTCAATAATACACAATAGAAAATCGGGGATTATTGAGAATTTATGTTTTTCAGGTATTTATCTACTATATTAAAAATTATCACCAAAAGTGCAATTAATGCAACCTTCTCCATACAAAAATCCGTAGATTTCCCCGACTAATTCTGTTTTTGTTGCTATATGTTTTTGGTGTGCAAAGAAATAATATTTATATTATGTTATTAATAACAAAATAATTAAATTAAATAAAATATAACTGACTAAAATATAACTAACTAAAATAAAACTAGCTGAATAAAATATTAACACTTATGTTATTTTATAATTATTGTATAATATGTAGAAACTTACCAATATTTATTATAGTAAACACCGCTGCTATACAACATCATTTTTTTATTCACCGATATAACTACAGTCACTGGCCCGTACTTGTAAAGGGCTAATTTAAGAGCATTCTCGCTTAAAGGTGTTACACTGACAAAACTTTTGATATTGTACAATTTAGATTTTGATAAAATTTTTGAAAACATCCTACATCGCCCCTCCTGAAAGAGAATTTATGAATTAATTAAAACATACACAGAATACAAGGTGTTACAAAAATATAAATAAACATTTAAGGGGGTGGTTTAGACCATTCAAGCTTTGACTAATTATTGTACGGTATAAGCACAATTGATCTTGTACATTTACATTCAATTTTACACCTTATCACTAAACGAGACAGCCTATAATTGCGAAATAATAACTTAGAACGTTTGGGGTTCACACGAGACTTCTTTTCATGATTTTTAACATTTAAAATTAGAATCTAAAGTTATGGGGAATAAAATCCAAAGTTGCAGATTTCATGTTACCTTGCCCCCCGCAAAAAGTGGCAGAAATGTTTGTTAATAGAATAACACGCGTAACCAGTACACATATAAATAGTCAAAGCATCCAACTGAACAACTTTCACTATGGGACTAATAAGGATATCGCGAAAAAAAATCTGATGTTCCATACTAAACAACAAATCTACTCGAGCTAAATGTATGGGATAGCAGATTTTTTTTTCGGGATTTCGATGTTGGTGCTATATTGAATGTTGTTCAGTTTGACGGTCTGATCATCCCCCCATAAAAGTTTTAAATATTAATTTTTACTTTTGTAACACCACATACGCTACCCATCAAACTGAACAACTTTTACTAAGGGAGCAAAACTGTCAGAACAAAAACAATTTCTGCTGTCCCATACTAAACTGCAATACCTACTCGATTCAAACGTATGACAGGTTTGCTCCCATAGTAAAAGTTGTTCAGTTGTTCAGTTTTCCAAAATTCATATTCAATACCATCAATAGATCCTATATTTTACATGCTGTCAAATACCCTATTATTTTTTTTAATAAATTTTTACTTGTAGTTAAAATAATAGTGGCTCCTAAAATTTATTTTACCTCACAGAACATTATAAAAGGGTTTAGAAATGCAAAGTCGCATTTTGCTTCGGAGACGGCTGTTGCCACTTGTCTTCCCGCTCACGCTGCTACAATTACTCATGCCCTCTCGCTCGCACCACGCCGCGCGCCTTATGGTGTTATGCAAATCATTGCATAACCTGTGGCGACACGTTCCACGCCTACTTTGCACTTCTAACCCCTCTTATAATGTTCTGTGTTTTACCTCTTCCAAATAAGGTCCATAATCCATCGTTGTAGGAATGCCAACGTCGTAAATATAATTGAAGACAGATTTGATGTTAAACGTTCCGTTACAACCACTTGTGGCGTATCTGAAAAAAAAATTTAGCTTGGATTGGTCGCTGACCAATAGCAACGTTGACCTAAAGATTAATTCCTACGGATTTCATGAAATGGGCTGTAATCGCGGTAAATATTCGGTGATTGAACCGTGACTGGACTACGAATGAACCATAACTTTTGACACATTTGGTAATGCGCTAACAGCGGTACAGCTCATGACAGCCGTTAGAATCGTTTTGACAGATCGCTCTGTAACTTTAAAACTATACATTTTAACGAAAATCTGACTTCATACAAGCATAGAGATTAGTTTCTAGATTGTTTCTGAAAAAAATCATTAACTTTAATTGGTTAGTATTGAAAATATCACCAGACTTCGTTTGTACGGAGCGCGCTCCGAATTATACAACGTGTTAATGAATAAGCGCAAAACCTCGTACACCCCAACTGATTTATAACATAATAATTAGATTGAAACAATAATTTCATTATTTTGATAGTTAAAATTTAAAGTTATTCGCATTTTAAATTTTAAGGTAAAAATGATTTGTTATCATTTCAGCAATGAATGAACGCGCTAGCGTGCTCATGGATACGTTTTAAGAATCTTGTTTTGGTAGTAAGTAGCGTGAGAGTGCCCGAGCGGTGGGTTGAGGTCGAGTCCAGTAAATTTTAAATTTTACAAACAAATTATTTAATATTTTGAAAAAAATTACCTATGTTAAAACCATGATAATTCGATTCTGCTCTAGATTCTAAAGAAACTACTTTCTAGTTTTGCGTTAATTCATTAACACGTTGTATTCCCTTAATGGCATCAAAGATATGTCTACTTGAGAAGCCAGTCACAAGTTCTTTTGCATGCTTTAGTCCTGGTATCCGACTAGTGCTTGCGGCTTTGGTTCACGGCCCATTCCTTTAGCACTCGTCTAGAGGTGTTGCGAGAGATGCCGCAATGGCTCGAAGGGTTTCTAGTCGAGACTTCTCGAAGCAAGAACTCCCGCGATATCTGGCCTAGTAAGGCCAGATATCGCGGGAGTTCTTGCTCATTCTCTCTTCTTCTTTTCGTCGCTAGTAAGCGACGAAAAAAAATGTCGAGAAATAGAGAAACTGAGAAGTACCTATGTTTTATTATTCCTACATTCTACACTATTATAAAACTGTCACATCAGTGTGTCTGTGCATGGAAGATATTTCCAATGAAGGTTACAATATTATGGTGTTTAGGTGTCCCTTATAATTTATATACCAGTTATAGCGAACAAACAAAATAATTAAAGAAATCTGTTATTTGGAGTTAGGGACACCTTTGTGACCTTCTTTTGTTTTCTTCAATAAACAAACACACTATTGTTATATTTTACAATAGAGTAGATTTAAATGACAATTTTATGATTTCTAAAGGTTTCAAAATTTCCAAAAAATTCTAACATTTCTAAAAGTTCCAAAATTTCCAAAAAATTCTGAATTCCCAGAAAAAAACATGTCGATAAATCAGAAACTCTAAAGCGCGGTTTATACAGAAGAGACGTGTGGCGGTGGCGGATAGTCAAAGTAACACAATTATAAACCTTATAGTACGTAGCATAGCGTCGTTTGGATAATTACGCCCGCGCCTCCAGGCGACGTCACCTGGAGACGACAAACGACGCTATGTTTCGTACTATAAGGTTTATATTGTGTTACTTAGATTATCCACCACCGCCACACGTCTCTTCTGTATATACCGTGGCTAATCGCGACCGCGACCAACGTAAGATGCTTATGACGATCGTAACATACTTCCAAGTGCAATCCACCAAAGATTGGGGACTGAGGTCCACGAGATTCCCTCCATTGCTCCGGGCTAGTGCTCCCTCGACGGCCGCTGTGGCCGCAAAGGCCCAACCCGCTTTGCACTTGCCTTGATCTGTGAAAAATTCGTATAAATCACGTTTAATTACAACGTGTTAAGAGGCCTATTACAAGCTCAGTGGCGCCCTCATCACAATAATAACGATTTATTATTTTATTAAAAAGTGCTACTCCAATAAACTAAAAAACATTCAAGCTATTGTTATACAATACTTTTATAGGTTCTAACCATACCACTTTTAAGAATTTCGAAATAAAAATAAAAGCAACCGTTTTTTTTCTTTTTTCAAATTTGTATGTTTAGACCTATAAAAAACCTACAAAAGTATTCTATAAAAATAGCTTGAAGGCTTATTTGTAGTTTATTGGAGTAGCTCTTTTATAATTAAGGCTTTATTGAGAAATCTTTATTAATATGATGAGGGCGCCACTGAGCTTGTAATAGGCCTCTTAGGGTCAGTTCACACCGAGACGCGACGCGGCGCGACGCTGCGCGCACATTTTTCATAGAATATACTTTATTCACTACACGAAAAGATACACATTACATTGTGAGAATTCAGATTACGTTGCACCACGCAGCACTGCGCCTCGAGGTATTTGAGTATCGTCGCGTCGCGTCGCGTCTCGGTGTGAATTGACCCTTAATGAATAAGCGCAAAACCTCACCCCAACTGATTTATAACAAAATAATTAGATTGAATCAATAATTTCATTATTTTGATAGTTAAGTTTTCAGGCAAAAATTATTTGTTATCATTTCAGCAATGAGTTAATGATATGTTAAGTATCTATTTTAATAATATACAACGTGTTAATAAATTAACGCAAAAATAGAAAGTAGTTTGTTTAGAATCGAGAGCAGAATCGAATGATCATGTTGTCAAAATAGGTATTTTTTCTTCAAAATATTAAAAAAATTGTTTGTAAAATTTAAAATTTTCTGAACTCGATCTCAACCCACCGCACGGGCACACTAACCCTACTTAAAACAAGATTCTTAAAATGTATCCACGAGCACGCTAGCGCCTTCATTCATTGCTGAAATGATAACAAATAATTTTTGCACAATGATAACAAATTTAACTATCAAAATAAGGAAATTATTGTTTCAATATAATTATTTTGTTATAAATCAGTTGAGGTGTATGAGGTTTTGCGCTTATTCATTAACACGTTGTATATTTTAAGAATTTTGTTTTGGTAGTAGGTAAGTAGGGTGAGTGTTCCCGTGGAATTATTTCCGGCACGCCGCATTCTGCTTCCGCCGGCGCCGCTTCTCTTTATAGTGAGTCGCGCTATGTCACGTCGCGTAACAGTGACTCTTTCTACGTAGTACGTAGTAGTAAGTGACGAGTCTACGTCGATTCTGCTCTCGATTCTAAACAAACTACTTTCTAGTTTTGAGTTTATTCAATAATACGTTGTAGTGATTTTCTAAACACTTTCCAAATATTCAGGGGTAGTTCAGAACTTAAAACTGAAAAACTTTTTCTATGGGGCCAACATCGATATCGCGATAAAAATTGTATGGGGCAGGACATATTTTTTCTCGATTTCGATTTTGGTCCCATAGAGAAAGTTGTTCAGTTTTATGGTCCGATAATCCTCTTGAAAAACTTTGGATCCTTTATGTATCGATGTAAAACTTACCTTTTACGTTCGAAATGTATCCCTCAAATCTCATATCGTAGTTTTCAGGGAGGTCCTTAACCATATCTTCAATCTCCGCCTCAGTGTGAGGGAACGACATGATTCCTTCTACAGTCACGTCCTCCTTAACTCCTGTATCGTGTAAATACTGGAGCTCGTTTGGTGTCCAATCGGCGAATTCGTTCATCGATAATTTGTAAGTTAAGTTTTTGTTATTATGCTCTTTTATTAACCTGGAAATTTATATTTGATTTATTTAAGAGGGTCAAATGCTGTCCACAATCGTATTTTTTAAAATTTCTTAACAATTAACCAACATATCCAAAAAAACAAGAATATCACATTGCAAATTGACAAATTACAGCATTATTACCCAGGGAGCAGCACGTTCATCTCATCTGGCAGCACGGAATCGCATTTTATGACGCTTCATTCTTTTCTGTCGCTCAGGTACGTCATTTGCTAGAGCGAGAAAGATAGTGAGAGTGCGAACGCACGTGGCAGCACCGGCAGTGCTGCGACCTTTCTCGCTCTAGCCAATGACGTTCTAGAGCGACAGAAAAGTAAAGAACGTGAAAAAATGCGATGCCGTGCTGCCAGATGAGGCTCAATCATAATACTGCGGACCACGGATGGACCGCACCAGCGACGACGAAGCCCCCGTTAGGCCAACCGAACCAGTGGAAGAACGCAAACAAAGAGGTAAGAATCCTCCGCGTAGTCCCAACAACGCCCAATGCCGAGGGCATTCGGATTGGGTAGCTTCAATCAAATCAGTGCACATCAACCCACTGCTGGGCACAGGGCTTTTATTGCACCAGCCTCCACGGTCATGTGCTAATCTGTGCTAATCCAATGCGAACCTGTCACCCTCACAACGTCATCAGACCAACGTGCTGCTGTTCTGCCTACTGAACTCCGTCCCTCTCTTTGCCACCACTCTGATATTGCCTTTATCCACCGGGTAGCTTAGATGAAAGTAGTTAGAGTGCAACTGGCAGTATCCCAAATATTATTGTTTATACAACGTGTTAATAAATAAGCGCAAAACCTCATACACCCCAACTGATTTGTAACTAATTAATAATATTAAAACAATAATTTCATTATTTAGATGGTTAAAATTTAAAGTTATTCGCATTTTAAGTTTTGAGGCAAAAATGATTTGTTATCATTTCAGCAATGAATTAAGGCGCTAGCGTGCTCAAGTATACATTTTAAGAATCTTGTTTTGGTAGTAAGTAGGGTGAGTGTGCCCGGGCGATGGGTTGAGAGCGAGTTCAGAAAATTTTTAATTTTACAAACAAATTATTTAATATTTTGAAAAAAATTACCTATGTTGAAAACATGATAATTGGATTCTGCTCTCGATTCTAAACAAACTACTTTCTAGTTTTGCGTTAATTCATTAACACGTTGTATACATGTTACCGCCATGTTGTGTTATTTCGAATCAAATTAAAGATTAAAAAATTAAGTCTCGGGCGGGATTTGAACCCGCACTCTTCCAAACCGGGGAATTGCGTTTGCGTTGGTTAGTTTGCAATAACTGCCAGTAGATGGCGCCACGCACGTCCCTTAAAAACGCAATAGATTGAAAATTTAGTTCTCTGGGTAGTGGGCTCGGTGGCGAAATTGGAAAACGCAATTCCCCGGTTTGGAAGAGTGCGGGTTCAAGTCCCGCCCGAGACTAAAATCTTTAATTTGATTTGGCAGTATCTCTTTTGAGTTGGTGTAACAAAACACCCTAGTAATGATTAAAGGGGTGGTTAGGACTGTCAAACTGAACAACTTTTTACTATTTATAAAGACCAAAATCTAAAAATATTCATTTATTTTTTCTCGATTTGGCTCCATAGTGAAAGTATATTTCAGAACGATGGTCTAAACCGTCCCTTTAAATAACAGGGTGTACGGGAAAGTATCATTAACCTTTAAACCACATACTCTACCCATCAAACTGAACAACGTTTAATTTGGGAGCAAAAATGTCAGAAAAAAAAATCTGTTTTTTTTTTGTTTCTGACAGGTTTGCTCCCATAGATAATAAGAGTTATTCTTTGATGGGTAGAGTATGTATGTGGTTTAAAGGTTAATGATACTTTTCCTTACACCCTGTATAACTAGGGTGTTTTGTTACACCCTGTAGGTATGGGTTTAACGATTTGCAAGTTGTACAATTAATCTGAACAACTAAATAAATTAAAATAAAATAAAACTGAAATGTTACTTACTTCCAGTTTTCTCTAAATATTTCCTTTCTTTGCTCGTATTCTTTATTTTCATATGATTTATTGTGATGTTTGTGATATCTGAAATAAATTGACGAATTTCAAAGATCCTTTAAGAAGGTGAGGTATGGATAAGAGAGATGTAGAGAGTAGAGTTTGATCGAAGGTGAGGAGAGGAAAGGATCAGAGGTATGTAGAGAATAGAGTTTGTTCGAAGGTGAGGAGAGGAAAGGATCAGAGGTATGTAGAGAGTAGAGTTTGTTCGAAGGTGAGGAGAGGAAAGGATCAGAGGTATGTAGATAGAGTTTGTTCACAGAGTATTTGTGCAAGGGTAGCATTGGCAGGCAACTGCCAAGATCTGGCCTCCCCTTTTCTGGATCACCCTGCCTCCTATACAATTATGTATAAGCATACGCTCACGACTATATTCCTCTAGGTCAGAGATATTCTGAAACCTCAGAACATCCACTTTTCCCTATTAGTACCCAAACTCTGTCCAGTGTGACGGGGACTTAGCTCGTCGACACTTATAAAGGCCAGTGGGGACAATACATGCCTCGAAATTGAAGCATGTAGGTTTCCTCACGATGTTTTCCTTCACAGAAAAGCCAGTGGTGTTACAAATCTACAACGTGTTAATGAATTAACGCAAAACTAGAAAGTAGTTTGTTTGGAATCGAGAGCAGAATCGAATTATCATGGTTTCAACACAGGATTTTTTTTTTCATAATATTAAATAATTTGTTTGCATAATTTAAAATTTACTGAACTCGATCTCAACCCACAGCTCAGGATCGCCCTACTTACTACCAAAACAAGATTCTTAAAATGTATTCATGAGCACGTTAGCGCTTTCATTCATTGCTGAATTGATAACAAATCATTTGTGCCTCAAACCTTAAAATGCGAAAAACTTTAAATTGTAACTATCAAAATAATGAAATTATTGTTTCAATCTAATTATTTTGTTATAGTAAATCAGTTGGGTGTATGAGGTTTTGCGCTTATTCATTAACACGTTGTATACCTATACATATGTAAATATACAAGGTGTTACAAAACTACAAATAAACATTTAAGGCATTGGTTTAGACCATAACATTAAACAACTTTCACTATGGGATCAATATCGAAATAGCTAATAAAAATTCTGATGTCGAATGAGACTGAACTACAAATCTACTCGAGCAAAATGTATGGGACATCAGATTTTCTTTTTCGCGATTTCGATGTTGGTCCCATAGTGAAAGTTGTTCAGTTTGGTGGTCTAAACAACCCCTTAAAAGTTTTAAATATTCATTGTTACTTTTGTAACACCTTGTATAAGCCATCAGATTTTGGCCAATCGGCTTTCATAAAATCTCGTAGCGGCATTTTCCCTCCGCTCCGATGCCTCGCTCCGCTTCAGTAGACATGCATCTTCAACCCCACAGAATATTATAAGAGTGGTTAGAAGTGCAAAGTAGACGTGGAAAGGTTATGCAATAATTTGCATAACACCATAAGGCGCGCGGCGTGGTGCGAGCGAGATGGCATCAGTAGTTGTAACAGCGTGAGCGGGAAGACAAGTGGCGACAGCCGTCTCCGAAGCAAAAGCGCTAATTTGCATTTCTAACCTCTCTTATAATGTTTCGTGTTCAACCCTGTATGAAGTTCAGTTAACTTTAGACACAGCGTAGTTACCTGTGGAATGCAATGTCGACGTGACCAGGATCGTTGGGGTGCAGATCCTCCAATATAGAATCCAATTTGTGCGTGACGTAGGGGCAGGATATTCTCCCTAAATAAATAAATAAAAATAAAAATGTTTATAAATGTAGGTAGGTAAATTAAACAATTAAAAATATAGAGAACTTATAACTAACTTAACCTAAAATATGGTGCAGGTCTGGGCCGCGCGGGAGGGTAGCCAAGATGCTGGCAGCGTTTCCTCGCTGAACGGCTAAGCTGATCCGTTGAGCGAGGAAAGCGCCAGCCCTTGGATCCCCGGTCGAGTCTACCAGGCGCTTTGACAGATCTTTAAAAAGCGCCTGGGCGCCGGGACCCCACGGTCCAATGTTTTTTATATCCCAATATTTTTAACATAATTTGAATTGATATCCACCCTTCGAGCATGATAAATGCTAGTATTGGGAGGAAATCGCATCTTACCAACAGTTACAAATCACTTAGGTATACAACGTGATAATGAATAAGCGCAAAACCTCATACACCCCAATTGATTTATAACAAAATAATTAGATTGAATCAATTATTTCATTATTATGATAGTTAAAATTTAAAGTTATTCGCATTTTAAGTTTTCAGGCAAATATGATTTGTTATCATTTCAGCAATGAATGAAAGCGCCAGCATGCTCGTGGATACATTTTAGGAATCTTGTTTTGGTACCAAGTACGGTGAGTGTACCTGTGCGGTGGGCTGAGATCGAGTTCAGTAAATTTAGAATTTTACAAACAAATTATTTATAATTTTGAAAAATTACCAATGTTGAAAACATGATAATTCGATTCTGCTCTCGATTCTGAACAAACTACTTTCTAGTTTTGCGTTAATTAATTAACACGTTGTATAAGGTCTAAAAAAATTAGCTGAAAATGTTTTAAGGGGATGATCAGACCATCAAACTGAACAACTTTCTCTATATGAGAAATATCGAAATCACGAAAAAAAAATCAGCTGCTCCATACAAACCTACTCGACCTAAATGTTCCCATACATTTTTTTTTCGCGATTTCGATATTGGTCCTATAGAGAAAGTTGTTCAGTTTGATGGTCTGATCATCCCATTAAAATAGTTTCACCGTATTTTGATAGACCTAATATTGAGAGACAAGCCAAGTTACAAGTAACAATTTCAACAAAAGCAGGTAATAAGTAAGTATAGTATGTAGACATATTTTATGACTAAGACTAGCATAAGCATAAGCATATGCTCACGACTATATTCCCCGAGGGGGTAGTCAGAGATATTCTGAACCTCAGAACATCCACGTTTCACTAGTAGTACCGAAACTCTGTCCAGTGTGACGGGGGGTGAGCCCGTCGCCACTTATAACGACTACGACTATACCTTGGTCAAGATCCGCCCCACCACCTCCGCACAAGCCCTCAACAGCCCACCCGACAGATCGCTCCACATATCGCGTAAAACATCAAGAAATCATAATATAACCGGTCAAGTGCGAGTCGGGCTACTCACGCACCGAGGGTTCCATACCACACTAACAAAACAAATAAAACATTGAAAATGCTGAAATTGCTTCCATCCCACTATATTTTAACAGATATCTAACAAATATTGATTTCTAGTAGTTTCTAGATATTGTCTAAAAATACAACGTGTCAATGAATTAACGCAAAACAAGAAAGTAGTGTGTTTAGAATCGAGAGCAGAATCGAATTATTATGTTTTCAACATAGGTAATTTATTTCAAAATAATAAATAATTTGTTTGTACAATTGAGAAATTAAAATTTACTGAACTCGATCTCATCCCACCGCACGGGTACTCTCACCCTACTTACCTACTACCAAAACAAGATTCTTAAAATGTATCCATGAGCACGTTAGCGCTTTCATTTATTGCTGAAATGATAACAAATCACTTATGCCTCACAACTTAAAATGCGAATAACTTTAAATTTAAACTATGAAAATAATGAAATTATTGTTTCAAACTAATTATTTTGTTATAAATCAGTTGGGGTGTATGAGGTTTTGCGCTTATTCATTAACACGTTGTATATTATGTAGCAGTGACTGCTTTTCTAAACAAGCAGTCGTGCAGTCAAAATCTACGACAATAAAATCATTATCATACAATACTATCCAAGGCTTATCACACTTACTGTTGACTATTAAATCCTTCAAAGAAACTTTTTTCTCCATTGTATCATAGTTGATTATTGAATGATATATGAGCGCACCATTTTCCATATTCCAGGTTTTCATGGTGTACCTAGAACAAAAATTCCAATAATCACATGAAAAAATATATATTTATTTTTCTTAAGAGGTTAAGAGTTTATTAAGAGGTTAAATTATAGCTTAAGGGGATATAATTCGGAGCGCGCTCCATACAAACGTACTATGGTGATATTTTCAATACTAACCAATTAAAGTCAATGCAATTTTGCTGAAACCATCTTGAAACAAATATCTATGCTTGTATGGAGTCAGATTTTCGTTAAAATATACAGTTTCAATGCTAGGATTAATTTAAGATTTGTATGGAAATCTTTGAGGCACTGTAACTTTAAAACTATACATTTTAACGAAAATCTATATAGAAGCATATATATTTGTTTTTAGATTGATTCTGAAAAATTTCATTGAGTTTAATTGGTTATTATTGAAAATATCACTATAGTATGTTTGTATGGAGCGCGCTCCGAATTATATTCTCTTAAGAGGTTTCTCTTACCAAACGACCTTGACCCTTTCAGAGCCGCCTCACCTCTATTAAACTACGTCTTTTTAGTAGGTATACCTATTTTTGACTGGCTTGTACTCATCTTGTACTTTGGTTTCGGTAAATTGTATAAATCTAGTCGGAAAATGACAAATAAAAGAATTTCGTCATACTATTTTTAATCTAAGATAAGATACCTTATAGGGAAGCCTTCAGTATAGTTTCTTGCATTACGTCGCAAAAGTATTGTTTCTTCTGTCTGCTCATTTAAATTCTTCGTCACTGTGTCGTAGAAGTTATTCCACACTTCCACGGGTTCGCCTCGGTGATTTTCTTCTCCTACAAAAAAAGCAGGCTTAATTTTTGTAACTTATGCATGAGCGCGCTCCATACAAATGAAGTCTGGTGATATTTTCAATACTAACCAATTAAAGCCAATGAAATTTTTCAGAAACAATCTAGGAACTAATCTCTATGTTTGTATGAAGTCAGATTTTCGTTAAAATGTTATAAAGTTACAGTACCTCAAAGATTTCCATACAAATCTTAAATTAATCCTAGCACTAAAATTGTATAATTAACGAAAATCTGACTTCATAAAAACATTTCTGAAAAATTTCATTGACTTTCACTGGTAGTATAGAAAATATCACCAGACTTCGTTTGTATGCAGCGCGCATTTACGCATTCGGAATAAACTTCTCTTAAAACCGACTGCTCTCAAACGGTGAAGGAAAACATCGTGAGGAAACCTGCATTCGCTGAAGAAGAAATTCAGATGCGAATGTGTAGTGTAGCAATCCGCTTTGAGCACGTGTGGTGGACTAACGTAATGCCCATACACCCTCCCTGAGGGTAGGCCTGTGCTCTGCATTGGGACGTATACAAGTTGTTACAAAAATACAAATAAACATTTAAGGGGGTGGTTTAGACCATCAAACTGAACTACTTTCACTATGGGACTAACATCGAAATTGCGAAAAAAAATCTGATGTGCCATACTAAACTACAAATCAACTCAAGCTAAATGTATGGGAGAGCAGATTTTTTTTCACGATTTCGATGTTGGTCCCATAGTGAAAGTTGTTCAGTTTGATGGTCTAAACAAGTTAAAAAAGTTAGTTAAAAGTTTAAAATTTTTATTTTTATACTTTTGTAACACCCTGTAGATACAGTAGGCTACTGTGATGACGATGATAACTTCTATCGACAGGGTGAAATTGATATAATTAGCATCCTTTTAAACTAAGAGTCTACCCATCAAACTGAACAACTTTTATTATGGGAGCAAACCGATCGGAGCAAAAAACAAATCAGCTGTTGCATACATATGAGTCAAGAAGGCATTGTAGTTTAGTATGGAACAGCAGATTTTTTTTTGCTCCGATCAGTTTGGTCACATAGTAAAAGTTGTTCAGTTTGATGGGTAGACTCTTAGTTTAAAAGGATGCTGATGATATCAATTTCACCCTGTATACTGTTGCAGAAGAAAAACGACAATTAAAGTCGGGCCAATTTAATAGATCACATTTGACATCTATTGATACTTCATCAAATGTAACCTTGTAACGGCGGGCATAGAATATTATTTTATTTTTCGGAGTTAGAACTGCACAATTGCTTAAATTTTTAAATTACGATTACATATTTAAAATTACATACATACATTTACATATTAAAACTGACCAAAGATGATAATTTTACGATTTATTTTCAATAATAAACCATTCTAAACATAATAAATAATTTCTGTTCTAAAGAACTGAACGTCGTTACAATGTTGTGTCAGTGAACCCATTTTCTTTTTTAACACTAGGGATGTTACCCAAAAAATCGAAGTAAAACGTAATTCCAACAAACCGATACAAAAACGAAACAATGTTCACTATTTTATTTGTATTTTTTAATTATGCAAGGTCGCTCATCCCTGTTGCGTCAACGCATCTATCGTGCCATTTTGAACGACTTTTTCCTTTTTAATGGATTTATGTATGGAATTATGTACTTAGTTTATTTTGTTCCTTAAATTTACGATGGCTTATTTAATGGCCTAGGGATTCGACTGTATATTTTTAAAATAAAATTACAGTGCTTATAAGTACCTTTTCATAATAACTGAATTCAATTCACATATGTTTGAAGTCCGTATCGATTCATTCACTTTAATCGATTTTTTTAAGCAGGTCACCTCACTACGAAGCTACAACTGACAGATATCAAATGTTATCTATTAAATTGGCCCGACTTTAAACCACATCGCTGCACAAGTAGTGGTGTACCACCGTCCACTGCGAGCTTGTATGAAGTTTATTCTCTATAGAATATTATGTTTTATGTACTCTATGTTAGCGTGGATTCCAGTAAGCTCACTCACCAATATAATCGAAGTTTTCAATCCAAGGTAAATAGTCAAAAAATACTTCCTCTATCGTATTTTCCGAGGTAGACCTTTCACAAATCATTTTGAAAAAAAATATTTCATTTGAAACTGGATGAAACTGAAAGAGCAAAAGTCAATACGGTTCTCTAATGAATGAAAAAATAGACAAATTAATGACCGAGATCTGGCCTATATTACTATAAGAATAAGAATATTTATTGTTCAAACTGTGTAAAAAAAAAGTTGTTACAGTAAGACAGAATCAACAGTTTGGTCAGCAGCACGGACGTACAATATACGGACGTATAATGTAAGCCACATTATAAACCAAAATATATATTTTTTGAAATATCAACAACTATGCTAAAAAATAATTAGTTATTACAATAAAATGTATATAACTATGACTCCTTAAATCAATTATCTATTGTAGTAAGGTAGGCATAAATAACAATAATAAATGATTAAATTTGGTTATTATTCATCAAAATAATCGTTTAACTTGTTTTCTCTTGTGTTTGTCATTGTATTACGTACTTAGGTTTGTGTGTCTCGGACACTTTATTCGAGTATTTTGTACTAGACCCGGCGTCATACGCAAAAATTGTGTTTCTATTGATTTTCTTCATTTACTCGGCAATGATACTCTGTATACCAATGAAAAGGTCATACTTTCACGATCTTAAAAAACTAAGACTGATATCAGTAAACATATCGCAAACCCCTGCAGATTAGATAGCAACAATTGTTCAAACAGAAACACCATTTTCGAAGCTGATATTACGATACTTCCAAAACCATCTTCAAATTGGCAGCAATGCAGTGCGTACCTAGTCATAGAGAAAGGTCTATACAAAGATCCAACCGCAAAATTATGCACCCATTCGTTTGGGGAACGAAATGTGATTTAAGTTAAAGTTTATACAGGGGTTCATACAACGCCACCGGGTTGCCTAGCAAAATCTTACCGCAAGTACTTTCTTTTTTAGGATCGAAAGTATTACCTTTTCATTAGTACACAGAGTATCATTGCCGAGTAAATGAAGAAAATCAATAGAAACAATTTTTGAGTATACGCCATTGACGTAGAATACTATGGACGCCGGGTTTAGTACAAAATACTCTAATAAAGTGTCCGAGACTAAAATACACAAACCTTAGTACGTATAGTAATATAAACCAACTAAAATCGTCGGCCACGCGTGCGCGTAGTCGGCCAATCAAACGAAGACTGTTGCGTATTTCGTTCTCTTTTTTATGTTTTCGTTCTCTTTTTATTCGGACACTTTTGAGCGCGGACCCTCCGTCCAGTAGTGGTAAGTCAATGGTATACGCATATATTTTAGAATCATTAACCTAAGAGTATTCCACTGGAATATGACTCATGCTGTGGGGTCTTGGATTATAGAGATAAAATAATAGTAATAAATCGTTATTACATACCTTACGTACAATAACCAAATTCTTTTCCGACATTTTATAGTAATACTTTTTGATAGTACCATGGTTAATATCGATGCGAGAGCGACGTACATACCCATTGTACCTGTTTAAAATTACAATAAAATAAATCAGTACATGCATCATCAAATAGCTTAAACTAAAAGTAAGTTATAGCCAGTAGAATCCCACTGCAGGGCAAAGGCCTCCTCTCACGAATAAGGCTGAGAGGGAGTGGGCCATACTCCACCACGCGGGCCCAGTGCGCGTTGGTGGAGGCAAGTTAGTGGTCAACTTGCTCTCAGAGAATTCTCAAGCCGCCTTGATAGGCCTCTGACCTGGCTTAACGAATAGTTACAACACCATCTGACGGAACTATCCGAGACCAACTGCTTAAGAGGATATAATTCGGAGCGCGCTCCATACAAACGTACTATGGTGATATTTTCAATAATAACCAATTAAACTCAATGAAATTTTTCAGAATCAATCTAAAAACAAATATCTATGCTTCTATAGAGATTTTCGTTAAAATGTATAGTTTTAAAGTTACAGTGCCTCAAAGATTTCCATACAAATCTTAAATTAATCCTAGCATTGAAACTGTATATTTTAACGAAAATCTGACTCCATACAAGCATAGATATTTGTATCAAGATTGTTTCAGCAAAATTTCATTGACTTTAATTGGTTAATATTGAAAATATCACCATAGTACGTTTGTATGGACCGCGCTCCGAATTATATCCTCTTAACGTGCCTTCCGAAGCACGGAAACACTCGAGGTGAAATACCACGATAAGTAATACGGAAGTAAGCCGAGTTGCGCGCAAGAAGAGAAATCATGCTAGACGTGCTGGTTTGCCAAAGAGCAACAGAACGCTTATCTGGGGGCACGGTAGTGCCCCTGCCAAGACGAGCCAGGCGAAGCGCAAGGGTACTACCTACCTATGAAAATGCTTTTTAATAATTAATTCATCTTGCTTACCTATGAAAAGTTATTCCTTAACATTTGCTTACATACATTTTTGCATACATTTCTTGAATTGTTTGTGCAGTATCTCAGTACACACCAAGGCATTTTTTATGAGGATTATTTTTGTCAATCAAACTGCTAATCGTTAAATGCAAGAGTACTATATCGCCGCAGTAGAATGGGACAACGTTATTTTTTTATATATTTTTTTCTTATTTATTTAACTTCATTCTTACAACTGCTATAAATAAAATACAAATTCGCCAAACTGCAGTTTGTTGGCGATACGCTCTTATCTATAATTACATAATGACAGTTTGTAAGTACATGCGAGCGATACACTACACTTATAGTTTTTTTGTTTTATAATATTTTACATTCCTGAATATTAATGTTATTGTTAGCTTTAGGTGAAATTCGACTAACACTCTTTCATATTAAATTTATAATTAAGTATATACATTAACTCACGACCATAATCCCTTGCGGGGTGGTCAAGAACCTACATCATTTTATATTTATAACATAACTTTGTGAACCTTCGATCCGTTCAAGATCAGTTCCAAAGTTTAGAGCTGATCTTGAACAAATCGAAAGTTGAGAGTGAATAAATGAATGTATGGACACGGAAAGTGAGCTAACCGTCTGTTTAGAATTTAAACAAACAATCAACCCACCCCCGAGCCCACACATCCATTCAGACCTATTTATTACTATTCTTATAATTATCAAGCGCGATGTTCGCTCTATACATCTAACTCAGTGTTAGCATTCTTTTACATCAAACTGAAAAACTTTTACCATGCAACCAACCCAAACGAAGCAAAAAAAAAATCACCATTTGCATACATTTGAGTCGAGTAGGAATTACATTACAGTTTAGTATGGAAAGGCAGATTTTTTTTGCTCCGATCGGTTTGCTCCCGTAGTAAAACTTGCTCAGTTTGATGGGTAGACTCTTAGTTTAAAAAGCTGCAAATGATATCAATTTCACCCTGTAATTAGATATGGGTAACGGAAAAACTAACTTACCAAATTTCGAAGGGTTGTGAGGTGCCAGATAGGAGGTTCATAGAATCGCCAACTAAATGGAATTTTTTCGGCCAAGATATTTTTGATTCTGTAAATAATTAAAGCTTTAAGTATGTTACAAGATGGTATAAAAATACAAATGAACATTTAATGGGGTGGTTTTAACCATCAAACTGAACAACTTACACTAGAGGACCAATATCAAAATCTGATGTTCCATACTAATCTACTCGAGCTAAATGTATGAGACATTTGTTTTTTTTTTCGCGATTTCGACATTGGTCCCATAGAGAAAGTTGTTCAGTTTTATGGTCTGAACAACCCCCTTAAATGTTTTAAATGATTGATGAAGGTCTTTCTTAAAATGCTAACGGTTTTTTCAGGGCATAGGCAGACCATCAAACTGAATAATGATTGATCTCATAAAGCCGTGGTGGTCCAGTGGCGAGTAACCTTGCCTGCCGTGCATGAGGCGATGGTTCGATCCCCGTCCAGGCCGACTTGTACCAATGAGTTTATCGGAATTTATGTACGATTTGTAATACCACTGGTTTTTCGGTGAAAATCATCTAACTCGACAACATCTTCGTCGACACTTATAATGGACAGTGGGTACATCTATTGTACCCACTGTCCATTATAAGTGTCGACGAACTCAGTCCCCGTCACACTGGACAGATGTTTCGGTACTACTAGTGAAACGTGGATGTTCTGAGTTTTCAGAATATCTCTGACTACCCCCTCGGGGAATATAGTCGTGAGCATGTGCTATGCTATGTTATGATATGATATCTCATAAAGCAAGTTATCCAGTTTGATTCAGATTCATTAATTTGTCAAAATACAGGGCGTGTAAATTTAAATGTTACATACTTGAAGGGGTGGTTCAGACCATCAAACTGAACAACTTTAACTAGGTATAGCGAAAAAAAATCTGCTGTTCCAAAGAAAAACTAACCGCTGCCGATGTTATAGGTGCTAGATGAGAATGTATAAAACAGCAAATTTTGTTGGTTATTTCAATGTTGGTCGTATACAGGGTTCAACTTAATATGCTGACAGTTTTTTAAGAGGATGTTCAGACCATCAAACTGAACAAGTTTCTCTATGGGACCAATATCGAAATCGCGAAAAAAAATCAGCTGTCCCATATATTTAACTCGAGTAGGTTTGGACTTTTGTATGGGACTGCTGCTTTTTTTTTCGCGATTTCGATGTTGGTGCCATAGAGAAAGATGTTCATTTTGACGGTCTGATCATCCACTTAAAAAAGTGTTAGCATATTATGAAGGACCCTGTATTAAAAGTGGTTCAGTTTGATGGTCTGAAGCAAGTATGTTGCACATTTAATTTACACCCTGTATATACAACGTGTTAATGAATAAGCGCAAAACCTCATGCACCCCGACTGATTTATAACAAAATAATTAGATTGAAACAATAATTTCATTATTTTTACAGTTACAATTTAAAGTTATTCGCATTTTAAGTTTCCAGGCAAAAATGATTTGTTATCATTTCAGCAATGAATGAAAGTGCTAACGTGCTCATGGATACATTTTAAGAATCTTGTTTTGGTAGTAAGTAGGGTGAGTGTGCCCGTGCGGTGGGTAGAGATCGAGTTCGGTAAATTTAAAATTCTCAGATCTAAAATTTAATCTTTCTGGTTTCACCTGTCATTATGTGTTGTTAGCTTCATATTATATAGTTGTTATAAATGATAGATATCAGAGAACTAGGTTACGAACTATTATCTAAAGCAAGTTCTAGTTTTTTTAAATTTTTTGGAGTATAACTCTACATTATATACCTAATAATACAACGTGTTAATGAATAAGCGCAAAACCTCATGCACCCCGACTGATTTATAACAAAATAATTTGATTGAAACAATAATTTCATTATTTTTATAGGTAAAATTTAAAGTTATTCACATTTATCGTTTTAAAGCAAAAATGATTTGTTATCATTTCAGCAATGAATGAAAGCGCTAACATGCTTGTGGATACATTTTAAGAATCTTGTTTTGGTAGTAAGTAGAGTGAGTGTGCCTGTGCGGTGGGTTGAAATCGCGATCAGTAAATTTTTAATTTTACAAACAAATTATTTGATATTTTGAAAAAATGACCTATGTTGAAACATGATGATTCGATTCTGCTCTCGATTCTAAAC
This sequence comes from Agonopterix alstromeriana, assembly GCA_963924505.1. Lineage (NCBI taxonomy): Eukaryota > Metazoa > Arthropoda > Insecta > Lepidoptera > Depressariidae > Agonopterix > Agonopterix alstromeriana. The sequence goes on from OZ004683.1 coordinate 11,253,761, forward strand.
AAACTACTTTCTAGTTTTGCGTTAAATCATTAACACGTTGTAAAGTCCGCTCTATATTATTTACTTCTAGCTACGTACACCAGCGTGGAAATAATACAATACGTATTGGAATTTTATAAATGTTGTGTTTTTAGGAGCCTTATTTTCTCTTAGTTTCTCTATAGTAGGTAGGTATGGAATCGAAATTCTTGGTCAATGTATGGAATCGAAAAAATTACCAGCCTTCTCTTTTTAACTCTATGCTGGAAAAAGAAACGGCAACATCAAATGTCAAATTCTGACATTGTGAAAACCTATAAATTATTTCTTGATGGCCAGCTTATAGTTATTTTCAGTTGATTTTTAGTTTCCCAAGTAGTTTACAGTTATTTTATTTAAAATTTCTGTAATCCTGTCATTTTAAAATCTCTGACATAGCAATAATATTGTTATTGAGACAATTATCTTGAAATGGTTTTCGATTCAGCCCTCCAAAAAAAACTTGACATACCGAATTGAATAGGTTCTGGATTAACACATACGTAGGTAGGTACCTTTTTAAGGAGACTGAGTCGCTGGCAATAGCTATGAGTAACAAACTAACAAATCAGACCAAATTTGCAAAAAAACAATTTTTGATAAAAATTCTTACCCGAAGTGTAGCCGTAATCAAACGCAAGCGCCAAAAACAAAATGGCGGCTATAGGCGCCATTTTGTTGTCTGTACGATGAGAACTAACGAACTTTTGCAAATTATGCCAAATGTATAGCTTTTATATCAAACTTAGGTCATTAATAAAGGATCTCATGCACATCAAAATTTGGAACATTTTAGTACACCTAAAATCCAATCTAACTAATTATTAGTACCCAAATAATCTAATCAGTTATTTAGTTAGATTATAACTTAGAATACCTAATCACTTTTTGGTTACAATTATAAACGATTTACTGTCGAAAAGCATACATTTACAATCGTACCCAAAAAAGTAATTGAGTAATTGCATTTTCAATTACAATTGACGATCATTTCTATGTCTTGCAGTTGTGTACCTATTTGTAATTGTTGTTTTAATAAATAAATGATTTTGTTACAATTACAATTTGTAATTAATTACATTTAGCCAAACTCTGGAGTCTGAACCAAAGAAAATATTGACTGCGCAGAATAAAATTTGTACCTAGGTGAAAGTGCTACTGAGCATACACCTCACCCCCGCCCATTTTTCAAGTTCTTTGCCCGGACTGTACTTTCAGTACTGACACTTCCTGCCCCCCGCCAATTTCGACCTCACCCCTCTCAGTGGTATAGTTGGAACGATACCTACACGATGAAATTGCACAGAAAACGACCGTTCTATTTGATGGTACGAGGTGATGCGAGGTTTTGTACAATAGACATTACTTTTATCTTTATAATAATATAAGTTTAAAATAATTAAGAGAAGTTTATTCCGAATGCGTAAATGCGCGCTGCATATGAACGAAGTCTGGTGATATTTTCAATACTAACTTATACCTAGGCTCAAATGTATACTAGATCATAAGTTAAATTTTTATTAACAATAAAGATATTTTACAAACAAAACTGACGCCATCTTGATTATTTCAAGATGGCGTCAATAAGTCACTCAGTCATACCCAAAGAGATTATACTTAATAGAGTGAGCCATACCAATTGTAAAGTGTCCACTTTTTTTGACGTTTAGGTTTTAGTGTGTGGTGTCAAGTAGTATGGACAAAAGGCACCGAGTGACATATGGCCTTATGTTTACGGTCACTTTTCACACACACTAGCTCAAAAAAAAGTGGACAGCCGCATAAACAAATATCTATAGTTCCATCTCCTTCTACTATTAAAGGTAAGTCATAAGACAAAAGAGATCAACTACAATCGTAAATTTATGCGGACTCTATGTAGATCCTTCCTCTTAGGTAAATTACTTATGTCTGCAACATTTATTGACCTGCAATCATTTTTTTTACCCTTACTATAATAACTTTCCTAAGAACCATTGCAAAAAAGTTTTAAATAGGCCGGTTAGCCTGCAAAACTGTTAGTCACTATAATAATTATGATACTTATACCTAGGTTCAAATGTACACTAGATCATAAGTTAAATTTTTATTGACAATAAAGATATTTTACAAACAAAACTGACGCCATCTTGATTATTTCAAGATGGCGTCAATAAGTCACTCAGTCATACCCAAAGAGATTATACCTAATAGAGTGAGCCATACCAATTGTAAAGTGTCCACTTTTTTTGACGTTTAGGTTTGAGTGTGTGGTGTCAAGTACTATGGACAAAAGGCACCAAGTGACATATGGCCTTATGTTTACGGTCACTTTTCACACACACTAGTTCAAAAAAAAGTGGACAGCCGCATAAACAAATATCTATAGTTCCATCTCCTTCTACTATTAAAGGTACGTCATAAGACAAAAGAGACTAACTACAATCGTAAATTTATGCGGACTCTATGTAGATCCTTCCTCTGAGGTCATACCCTACGTCACTCTCACAATTCTAAAGACACCTCATACGTTAAAATCCATCAAGCCGTTTAGGCTGTAGGGCGTGCCAAAGAAATAGACATACAAACATACATACATACGTACATACGCTCGAAAAGCATAACCCTCCTTCTGGCGCAGTCGGATAAAAGTATGAGTTCAACATCCCTCGATAGAGATGGCTTTATCGTGAAATTAATTATAGGTACTGTATTTAGCTTTTTAGTATCAAAGTTTTAATTAGTCCCAAATAAATAATTAGATAAAACCCGAATTATTGATAGCAGGTTACTTACTATCGTTTTTCTAAATGTTTTATAGTCTTTGTTATTTTGCATAATATGTTTTACCATATTAAAATTTTTATTTCTTCCTTATCACAAAATAATATAGTAGAAAATACTCATTAGTACGTTGTTGTTACGGCACTTATAGTTTTGATATTTGAGTGTACCTACCTACCCAGTATTCAAAATGTACAACGTGTTAATGAATAAGCGCAAAACCTCATACACCCCAACTGATTTATAACAAAATAATTAGATTGAAATAATAATGTCGTTATTTTGATGGTTAAAATTTAAAGTTATTCGCGTTTTAAGTTTTGAGGCAAAAATGATTTTTTATCATTTCGGCAATGAATGAAAGCGCTAACGTGCTCATGGATACATTTTAAAAATCTTGTTTTGGTAGTAAGTAGAGTGAGTGTGCCCGAGCGGTGGGTTAAGATCGAGTTCAGTAAATTTTAAATTTTACAAACCAATTATTTAATATTTTGAAAAAAATTACCTATGTTGAAACCATGATAATTCGATTCTGCTCTCGATTCTAAACAAACGACTTTCTAATTTTGCGTTAATTCATTAACACGTTGTATATGCCGCGATTTACATTTTGAATACTGGGTAATGGTAATTGTAGGGTTTAGGTGGGGCGTAGAATGAAACGAGGCTTTAAAATTTAAACGATTAATAATTATATAGGTATTCACTAGAAATCCTAAAAGTACATCGTCACGATCCCGGCGGCCATCGAGAACAGGCCACTTTTTTAAAACGTTAACTAGCCAATGGTACTAAGGCCATACAGCCACCTCATCCTTCTTACAGTAACCATATGGTTACATTCGAAAAGAAAACTCGCCTAATCAGGTAACAGAGTAATGGACCTTCGAGTCATTATGAATTTTCACAAAAGTCGAGTCGCAGACTGAGACCTATACTCCATTCAAAGTAGCAATGAAATTTTAAGGCTATTTTGCATTACAGAAACAGAGATTTGAAACACTTCCTGTCACTTACTCTTAAAAAAGCTTTAGTAACGTCCAAGATATATCGGATAGTATCCAGTGTCCTTCTTAATATGCTGACACTTTTTTAAGGGGATGACTAGACCATCAAACTGAACAACTTTCTCTATGGGACCAACGTCGGAAACGCAAAAAAAAAATCTGCTGTCCCATACATTTGGTTCAAGTAGGATTGCAGTTTTGTATAGAACAGCTGATTTTTTTATCACGATTTCGATGTTGGTGCCGTAGAGAAAGTTGTTCAGTTTGATGGTCTGATCATCCCCTTAAAAAAGAGTCAGCATATTAAGAAGGACCCTATATACTATCCGACATATCTTGGACGATACTGAAGCTGTTCTAAGAATAAGTGAGAGGAAGTGTTCCAAATCTCTGTTTCTGTAATGCGAAATAGCCTTAAAATTTCGTTGCTATTTTGAATGGAGTATAGGTATTCATTTTGATACCATTTTGATACGGGATAGGGGAAGATTGGGACCTTTCGTAAATTTTTTTCTTTTTACCACATTGATTAATAGCTTTATGGAAATCATCTTGCAATAGTACAATTATGTTTGGCTATTAGAAAAAAAACGTTTATAAATGATTATTACGCACGGCAACTGCCTTGGTGGTCCAGTGGCGAGTAACCTTGCCTACCGTGCAGGAGGCGATGGTTCGATCCCCGTCCAGGCCGACTCGTACCAATGAGTTTTTAGAATTTATGTACGATTTGTAACACCACTGGCTTTTCGGTGAAGGAAAACATCGTGAGGAAACCTGCATGCTTCAATTTCTAGGCATGTATTGTACCCACTGTCCATTATAAGTGGCGACGGGCTCACTCCCCGTCACACTGGACAGAGTTTCGGTTCTATTAGTGAAACGTGGATGTTCTGAGTTTTAGGAATATCTCTGACTACCCCCTCGGGAAATATAGTCGTGAACATATGCTTTAAAGCCGATATAGCATCAAATCTTCGTCTACTGTACTTCCTTGCTCCTCGCCCTCAATTTTGTAATTTTACACGATGTTTGCGACTAAACGGTCGTGGAAAGGGGTTAGGTTAGGGAAGGGGGTAGGACCCCTAAATTTTGGGTGGACTCTGCAGATCCTCATTTCTAGTGCCAAGATAAAGTTAAGAAACTAGAAAGTTAAGTTTCATTGATGTACAAATTTTGCCTCCAAAAATAATCTATTTTTCCTGTATTATACTCGTAAATACTCTTTCTTACACTGTGACAATATTATACAAGGTGTTACAAACATACAAATAAACATTACAGGGGGTGGTTTAGACCATCAAACTGACCAACTTTCACTATGGGAACAGTATATACATCGCGAAAAAAAAATCTGATGTTCCATACTAAACTACAAATCTACTTGAGCTAAATGTGACAGCCGTGTGTATATTGGACAACTGTTTTTTTTTTGCGATTTCGATTTTGGTTTCATAGTGAAAGTTGTTCAGTTTGATGGTCTAAACAACCCCCTTAAAAGTTTTAAATATTTATTTTTACTTTTGAAACATCTTGTATAACTCTCGTGAAGGACAGACAAACCGTGGAAATGGTTTTGAGGAAATTTTATATGTATGCAATAGTTCAAGTTCTGAAATAAAGGTTTTGATATTTTTGAGGTTCCTGTCACCCTTTGGGTAGGTACCTACGGAATCCTAAAAACATAAATAATATTTTTAACTTTTCCAGTTAAGAGGATATAATTCGGAGCGCGCTCCATACAAATGTTGTTACTATGGTGATATTTTCAAAACTAACCAATTAAAGTCAGTGACATTTTGCTGAAACAATCTTGAAACAAATATCTATGCTTGTATGGAGTCAGATTTTCGTTAAAATATACAGTTTCAATGCTAGGATTAATTTTAGATTTGTGTGCAAATCTTTGAGGCACTGTAACTTTAAAACTATACATTTTAACGAAAATCTGACTCTATACAAGCATAGCAATTTGTTTTCAGATTGATTCTGAAAAATTTCATTGAGTTTAATTAGTTAGTATTGAAAATATCACCATAGTACGTTTGTACGGAGCGCGCTCCGAATTATATCCTCTTAATACAGAACCAACGCCATCTATCTGCATTTTCCAGTATCAGAACATACGTGCCTTAACCAATGCAAAAACCTAGAGCAGAGCAGAGTTACTTTACCGGTGGAGCACGGGCAGCTGGAAAAATAGTGACATCTGTGGAAATTTTCCGGTTCCAATGTAACTTACTAGGTACCTCGTTTGTTTCAAACGTTTTCAATGTTTTCTAACACCAACCACTGGGTTTTCGGTGATGGAAAACATCGTGAGGAAACCTGCATGCTTCAATTTCGAGGCATGGATTGTACCCATAGTCCATTACAAGTGGCGACGGTATCACTCCCCGTCACACTGGACATAGTTTCGGTAGGTACTACTGGTGAAACGTGGATGTTCTGAGGTTTCAGATTATCTCTGACTACCACCTCGTGGCATATAGTCGTGAGCATATTCTATGCTGTGCTTATGCTTATGATACCTTTTGTAAATAATTTAGTTCATTGTAAACCCACTATTTTATTAAAATAATATACCGGAGCTTCGGTATTGGAAACGATCACCGAAGTTAAGCAACGACAGGTCCGGTCAGTCTTTGGATGGGTGACCGTTTAGTGGTATTTCATCTCGAGCGTTTATGTACTTCGCAAGGCATGTTAAGTAGTTGGTCTCGGATAGTTCCGTCAGATGACGTTGTAACTATTCGTTAAGCCAGGTCAGAACCCTATTAAGGCGGCTTGAAAATTATCTGACAGCAATGCTAAGGCGAGGCGGGTCCGCATATAAGTAGTCTAAGTGCTAAATGTATTGTAGAGTTTCTGGCCGCATCTTTGGAACACCTTCCAACGCGGTGGTAGAGTCAAAAAATGACGTCAGAAATCGATTATTGTGTTACTATTTTGAATAAGTACAACATTTTGTGTTGAGTCATATCATCGATGTTTTTTAGAAAGGGCGTATTATATCTAAACGTAAGTAGAAGTACATAAAACATATTCGCCCTTTCTACAAATGACTAACGTTATTCACGTGTAGGATTAACTGTCCCAAAATGAGTTAACATTAATAACATCCGACGTCAACATATGTCATGAAATGTTTTTGCTAAACGAAGCAACAAGTCGGTCAAATAAGAGATTAAACGACTTGCTTCTTTGACTAATTATTATAAGGACTAGCCTTGCGGTAGCATTTCCCCTCTGCCACGGTATAAGCACAATTGATCTTGTGCATTTACATACAATTTTAAACCTTATCACTAAACGAGACAGCCTATAATTGCGAAATAATAACTTAGAACTTAGAACGTTTGGGGTTCACACGAGACTACTTTTCATGATTTTTAACATTCAAAATTAGAATCTAAAGTTATGGGGAATAAAATCCAAAGTTACGGATTTCATGTTACCTCGCCCCCGCAAAAAGTGGCAGAAATGTTTGTTAGTAGAATTACACGCGTAACCAGTCCATATATAGTCAAAGATTATTTACGGTAGTAATTAGTACTCTGTGTTATTATGAATAAAATGACTGGTCTTGACAGTGCTAACTTATGTACTTAATGCACTTAATTCTTATTCTTATGTACTTAAGTCTTAGACTACTTATATGAGGACTAGTTACGGGTGTAATTCTACTAACAAAATTTTCTGCCTCTTATTGCGGGGGGCTGGGTAGCACGAGATACGCAACTTTGAATTTTATTCCATTAATTTTATATTCTAATTTTGAATGTTAAAAATCATGAAAAACAGTGTCGTGTGAACCCCAAACGTCATAAGTTCGAAATTATTGTTCCGCAATTATAGGCTGTCGCGTTTAGTGATAAGGTATAAAATTGAATGTAAATGCGTAAGATTGTTTGATCTTGCACGTTGGCAGAGGGGAAATGCTAAGGCGAGGCGGGTCCGCATATAAGTAGTCTAAGTGCTAAGTGTATTGTAGAGTTTCTGGCGGCATCTTTGGAACACCTTCCAACGCGATGGTAGAGTCAAAAAATGACGTCACAAATCTATCTTTGTGTTAATATTTTGAATAAGTACAACATTTTGTGTTGAGTAATATCGTCGATGCTTTTTAGAAAGGGCATATTATATCTAAAAGTAAGTAGAAGTACATAAAACATATTCGCCCTTTCTACATATAAATGACTGACGTAATTCACGTGTAGGATTAACTGTCCCAAAATGAGTTAACATTAATAACATCCGACGTCAACATATGGCATGAAATGTTTTTGCTAAACGAAGCAACAAGTCGGTCAAATAAGAGATTAAACTACTTGCTTCTTTGACTAATTATTATAAGGACTAGCCTTGCGGTAGCATTTCCCTTCTGCCACGGTATAAGCACAATTGATCTTGTGCATTTAAATTCAATTTTACACCTTATCACTAAACGAGACAGCCTATAATTGCGAAATAATAACTTAGAACGTTTGGGGTTCACACGAGACTACTTTTCATGATTTTTAACATTCAAAATTAGAATCTAAAGTTATGAGGAATAAAATCCAAAGTTGCGGATTTCATGTTACCTCGCCCCCCGCAAAAAGTGGCAGAAATGTTTGTTAGTAGAATTACACGCGTAACCAATCCACATACAAATAGTCAAAGACTTGCTTAAACTAAACCTAACCTAAAAATACAAGGTCCTTCTTAATATGCTGACACTTTTTTAAGGGGATGACCGGACCATAAAACTGAACAACTTTCTGTATGGGACCAACATCGAATTCGCGAAAAAAAAATCAGCTGTCTCATACATTTCTCGAGTTGGCTCGAGTAGGTTTGCAGTTTCGTATAGAACAACAGAATTTTTTTTCGCGATTTCAATGTTGGTCCGATAGAGAAAGTTGTTGATGGTCTGGTCATCCCCTTAAAAAGTGTCAGCATATTAAAAAGGACCCAATATATAGGGTCCAATTTATTTTGCTGTTGTTTTTTTAAAGGGGATGATCAGACAATCAAACTGATAAACTTTCAATACGAACCAACATTGAAATCGCGAAAAAATGTGTTGTTCCATTAAGGTCAAACTTTGCAGTTTTGTATGGAACAATATAATTTTTTTCGCGATTTCGATATTAGTCTGATAGAGAAAGTTGTTCAATTTCATGGTCTGATCTTCCCCTGAAACTATCAGCATTATTAGAAAGACCCTGTATGGTAGAGTAAGGAAAATCTTTTTGTCTGATTTAGAATTTCCATAGGTGTCGTACAAGGCTACTAAGGGATAAAGTAACATGGGGGACATGGGGGAGGGGGGTCTTGGCAAAAATTACGAATGTATTTTTTTTCATTACGAGAACTTTGTTTACGTATTAACGTACTAATCTCACGCGAGATTAGGTGAGGGGGTCGAGCAAAATCTCGCGAGATGTCACAAAGACGGGCGGGGGGGGGGGGACGAAAAATCGTAATTAATAGACCCCCTAACCCTTGTTACAATGGCATGCTTAAGAGGATCAATTTCAGTGCGATATTTAATGTCGGGCATAGGCCCACCACACATTTCCACCACTGCAACTCCTGTGAACCAGGATCAACAGCGGCGACCATTCACAACACTAGACAATGAAGTCCAGCGAGCCCGGGGGATGACTCTGTAATCAGTCTTGTCAGTAGGGAAAACAAACGTTGCAAACGGGAGACAGTATAAAGCACGGCTATTAGAGAGCCAATTCCAGAGATCATTTATGGCTGAGTTGAAGACCCTACCGCAAAAGCACCAAAAAATACAACATTTCAAAAACAAAAGAGGAACCTAACATTGTACTGAAACTATGAATTATTTTGCTTCCAGTGGGGTGGGATCCAGAGGATATTCTAAACTTGCCAGACAAAAAGTTTAAGTCCCATGTTAAGCAAGTCCTGTAAAAAAGGTTACTATAAACTCGATGATTATATTAATGACCAAAAATGTCTGGTCTTGACAATGTTAAACTATGTAATTCAATTTGTAATTGTACATTGTATACAACGTGTTAATGAATGAATACCCCAACTGATTTATAACAAAATAATTAGATTGAAATAATAATTTCATTATGTTGATAGTTAAAATTTAAAGTTATTCGCATTTTAAGTTTTCATGCAAAAATGATTTGTTATCATTTCAGCAGTGAATGAAAGCGCTAGCGTGCTCATGGATACATTTTAAGAATCTTGTTTTGGTAGTGTGCCCGTGCGGTGGGTTGAGATCGAGTTCAGTAAATTTTAAATTTTACAAACAAATTATTTAATATTTTGAAAAAAATTACCTCTGTCGAAACCATGATAATTCGATTCTGCTCTCGATTCTAAACAAACTACTTTCTGGTTTTGCGTTAATTCATTAACACGTTGTTTATTTTTTTAAAGATATATGTTCTAGAGTTTCTGGACGCATCTTCTCTACAACGGAATACCTTCCGACGCAGTGGTAGAGTCAAAAATGACGTCTGAAAGTTATCCATGTGATATTATTTAGAATAAAACATTTTGAGTTTGAGTTTGTCCCTAAAGGCTATAAACTCATAGGACTTAAATATGACTTCAACTTATCTAAAAGTAAATTAAAAGAAAAATCGTTGAAGAGAAATATAACTTTGGATCCGACCCCGAATTTATTGTAATATAAAAGAATCGAACACTCGCGACGCCGATTAAACTTTTTTCTTATTTTATTCTGACACACTGCCACTTGAACAAGAAATTAAATACTTTATTATATTTATACAACGTGTTAATGAATACACGCAAAACTAGAAAGTAGTTGGTTTAGAATCGAGAGGAGAATCAAATTATCATGTTTTCAACACAGGTAATTTTTCAAAAATATTAATTAATTTGTTTTTAAAATTTAAAATTTACTGAACTCGATCTCAACCCACCGGACGGGCACACTCATCCTACTTACTATCAAAACAAGATTCTTAAAATGTATCCACGAGCACGTTAGTGCTTTCATTAATATTGCTGATAAGATAACAAATCATTTTTGCATGAAAACTTAAAAATGCGAATAACTTTAAATTTTAACTATCAACATAATTAAATTATTGTTTCAATCTAATTATTTTGTTATAAATCAGTTGGGATGTTTGAGGTTTTGCGCTTATTCATTAACACGTTATATATTATATTTAATTTTACTACACGTCACTTTTCGGGAAAGGGGGTCATTTTGTACTATCAGTGGACTAAATTAGTATCATCAGCGAGTGCACAAATGAAAGGTCTATTCTAAGCTTTTCTGATGCCCCCATTTTTATCTTCTGTCCAATATAATAGTGCCACGGTAATCAAATCACCTAATGTACATAATAGTCTACCTATCTATCTAATAAATACGAAGATTCACAGTTCAAAGCTTTATATCTTTCTATTCTTAACTATTTTTTCAAAAAAAATATTACATTATTAATACCGTCTACGCGTATTATGCGTCAAATAAAATTGACAACTCTGCAACCACCTTAACATTTTTTCTCAGGTCTAAAAGATATTGCGGGTTTTGTATGGAAGGTTAGTGCCTTATTTTTCGACATTGTTTTTAGAGGGGCCATCAACTAAACATGAATATTTTACTTCAGAATAAAGTAACATTCAAAACTTTATGACAAGTATAAACTAAACTCTCCGAAAGGAGATGTAATAAAGGCTTTTATATTTCCGTTCAGACTGAGTTTAGGGATATACATAAAATAACAAGTTTTGTTTGTTACTTTATTCTGAACTAAAATATTCAAGTTTGATTGAAAAAAGAGGCGGAAAGAAAAAACGCGCAAAGTCATTGGCTTTTAGTATCTTCGTATACTATATCTTCTATAATCTGACGTTTTCAAAAAAGTGGGTCATTATGTTCCAAAATCAAAGTCAACATTATTTATTCAAAATAATATCACATAGATAACTTTCTGACGTCATGTTTTTTAAATCTGCCACCGCGTCGGAAGGTGTTCCGTTGTAGAGAAGATGCGGCCAGAAACTCTACAACACTCTTCTTTTATACAAAACAAAATATACAAAGTACAATTACAAAAATCGAATATCCCACCCAGCAAACCCTAATTTAATCCCTATATTAATTTTATTACCACACCTAAATTCACATATTATGATGAGTTTTCAGAATATCTCTGACTACACCCTCGGGGAATATAGTCGTGAGCATTATGTTTATGCTTATGCAACATTCACACGTCCATCCACAACAATTTCCACGAAATCATTTCCATTTTCCGATACTCGCCGCCCACCCCACCCGTATGTCCCACCAAGGTGTCCCAGGGATGAACGGAGGGGATCCATTCAGTCAGACCGCGTTAGAAGCGCGACCCGGCCGCCCGCGCGCTCGCGATGACATTCCATTTTTAAATAGTGCACTGTGATTGGCCGAAATGTCTAAATACTATGTGTTATTGGCTGTCCTATTCGCCATATCTCTTGTCGCTGGTAAGTGTTTTATTGTTTTTTTTTTAAAGTTAATTTCTGGTCGACCTATTTTGGTGTGGGTGTTTTATGGTAGATAGATTATTTGTTTGGTTGATTAGGTGTTATCATAGAATCTGTGTATGTTTTGACGTTTAGGTTTATTATTTATGTGGAATTTTGTTGACATATAATTTAATTTGGATGATTAAATATCTATTTGATTGTGTTTAAACTATTTTATTTAAAAAATATAAAAGTATTTAACATAATGAGTCAACCAATTTATTACGAAGTAATGACTATGATTAACCAAGAAAACTGGATTTTCTAAAAAAACACATTTTATTATTCGAATAATCAATTTACCAAAATTATACATTCTTTAATTTTCACCAAAAACATAAGCAGAAAGAAATGTAGAGATATACAAGGTGTTACCAAAATACAAATAAATAATTAAGGAGGTGGTTTAGACCATCAAACTTCACTTTCACAATGTGAAAATCGAAATCGCGAAAAAAAATTATGATGTTCCATACTGAACTACAAATTTACTCGAGCTAAATATATGGGACAGCTGATTTCTTTTTTCGCAATTTCGATGTTGATCCTATAGTGAAAGTTGATCAGTTTGATAGTCTAAAGAACCCCCTTAAAAGTTTTAAATATTTCTACTTTTGTAACACCTTGTATAATACAAGAAGTATTAAATAAGGCGGTCTTATTGCTAAGAAGCGATTTTTTCCAGACAACAAGATACAGGAAATGGATCCACGACGACGGATAGAGATTTAAAAAAAATTTGACATGGCAAAAAAAAATTACAGAATGAATATGATTGAAATAATAATAATGATGAAATTAACAGAAATAATAATAGTTCCAAAAAAGAACTGTCTGTCAAGATATTTTACTTAAATTTTTCGATTTAAATATTGTGTTGTACCTACTATAATACTTCATGCCAAATAAGGACGACAAAATTTTCGGATTCCTATTTAGCTTTCTGGCCAATTCTGATTACCAAATGTAATTAATTTATTAGATACATATAGGGTCCTTCTTAATATGCTGACTCTTTTTTAAGGGGATGATCAGACCATCAAACTGAACAACTTTCTCTACGGGACCAACATCGAAACCGCGATGAAAAATTCTGATGTATTCTGATGTATCATACAACACTGTGTATGGGACAGCTGATTTTTTTTCGCTATTTCGATGTTGGTCCCATAGAGAAAGTTGTTCAGTTTTATGGTCTGATCATCCCCTCAAAAAAGTATCAGCATATTAAGTTGAACCCTTTATTTTATTAAAATTTTTCGATTTAAATATTGTTGTACCTACTAGTCTGTTTCTAACTTCATGTTACGGTTGGCACCAAAAATTGATGAACACTTTTGAACCTTATGTACATAGAAATAAATGTGACAAATGTTTCAACTGAAAATTGTTTTCTTCGTTTGCTTTTGTTCGATGTTTCTAAAGAGAAGCCACGAAGTTAAAAACAAAGAAGGGTTCATTAATAACTCATGTTGGATAGAAAATGATTACGGAATCCTAAAATATAAGAAATTCGAAAACTAAAAAGGGGCAAGTGCGAGTCGGACTACTCGTGCACCGAGGGTTCCGTACCACACCACCACACAACATCTTAGGTAAATTTTTGTTTCCTATACCTTTAACACGAGACCGACTCACACTTGGCCGGTTTTTATTATCTTCTGTTATACTGTACAGTTTGCTCTCTATAATCACAACAAGTTTGACGCATGTATGTATTACCGTTTTTACGATAGAGCGAGAAGAAAAATGGATGATTAAAACTAGTTTCTTGTATGAGGAATACCCCCCCCCTTAATTTTAACTTTTTTACATTTTTATTATTTGTTAACAAATCCGCCGTAATAACTCAAATTCAACTGTCTAGCTATTACAGCTCAAAAGGTACAGCCCTAAAAAGGTAGAACGCAAAGAGATTATACCTAATAGAGTGAGCCATACCAATTGTAAAGTGTACACTTTTTTTGACGTTTAGGTTTGAGTGTGTGGTGTCAAGTAGTATGGACAAAAGGCACCAAGTGACATATGGCCTTATATTTACGGTCACTTTTCACACACACTAGCTCAAAAAAAAGTGGACAGCCGCATAAACAAATATCTATAGTTCCATCTCCTTCTACTATTAAAGGTGCGTCATAAGACAAAAGAGACTAATTATAATCGTAACTTTATGAGGACTCTATGGAGATCTGAGGTAGAATGGAAGGACGGACGGACGGACAACGTAGGCATAGTAATAGGGTCCCGTTTTTTGGTACGGTTTTTTGGTCCCTTTTGGTACGGAACCCTAAAAATCGTGTCGCTTATGTTGCAGGTTTTTATTTGATTTTTCCGACACTGATTGTGCTACAGTTATAATTTTCATTGAAAATACTAAGTGTTTTAGAAGCAAGAAAAAAATATAGAAAAAAAAAAATCCACAAAACCAGAAGTAGAGGATAAAAAAGTAGCAATTAGATAGGTACTAGTAAAATGGGCCAACAATGACATACATACACATACATAAACTCACGCCTTTTTCCCAGAGGGGTAGGCAGAAACTATAGATCTCCACTTTGGGCGGTTCTGACACACCTCTCTTGCTTCCTCTAAGTCCATACATCTTTTCATACATTCCCTTCGATTTCGGCTACTTTTAACCTGGCATTTTTTGATGACGTCCCTGATCTGGTCTAGGTATCCTCTCCTAGGTCTGCCTCTACGAATGTTTCCTTCCACACACGCCATATATATCTGTTTCGTAAGTCGACTTCCATTCATCCTTTCAATATGTCCAAACCATCGAAGCATTCCCTTCTCTACTTTAACCACTACATCTTCATTCAAACCACAACGTTCCCTAATTACAGTATTCCTTATTCTATCCCTTATAGTCACACCACACATCTTGCGTAAAGCCCTCGTTTCCACTGCATTTATTCTGCTTTCATTCTTCTGCTGCCACATCCAACTTTCACTCCCATACATCAAAGTCGGAACCAACACGCTATTGTGAATAGCCAAACGAGCTTTGGTAGATACATTTTGGCTCCCCACAAGAGCGCTGGTGGCACCATTTACTTGCGTTCCGGCTTTAACTCCAACAACCAACCAACCAACCAACCAACAATGATAAGATAAATATTCTTTATTTGCACACCAAAATACACAAAAACAACAACAATATACGGGAACAAGAAGGGTACAAAAGGCGGCCTTATCACTAAAAGTGATGTCTTCCAGACAACCAATTGATGGAAGAAGTCTTACATGAGATAAATGCTATGGCGGTGTACTAATTGATACATAATATTATAATTTACACAAAGTATAAATATGTACATAAATACATACATACTCAATATAACAAAATAATTGTAGAATTAGGTACCTTATAAAATAAATAAAAAAGTAGTAAGTAAAACTTTTCAAAATGTAGGTACCAAACTTAAGCGAAGATTGTCAAAGCGAAAGATAATAGTTTTTCAGCAGTTTTTTAAAGATAGATAGTGAGGGAGCTTGTCTAACAGAAAGTGGTAGTTCATTTCATAGACGGACGGACTGAACAGAAATGGACTTGTCGTAGAAGGAAGAGGTGTGGGAAGGCATAGATGCAATGACCACTATTTTCATCGAATATGATCTACTGAGGTACTTTGTGTCACTCATTTCTTTTCTTTTTACCAGCCGTGGTGGTCCAGAGGCGAGTAACCTTGCCTGCCGTGCAGGAGGCGATGGTTCGATCCCCGTCCAGCCGACTCGTACCAATGAGTTTTTCGGAATTTATGTACGATTTGTAACACCACTGGCTTTGCGGTGAAGGAAAACATCGTGAGGAAACCTGCATGCTTCAATTTCGAGACATGTATTGTACCCACTGTCCATTTACAGTGGCGACGGGCTCACTCCCCGTCACACTGGACAGAGATTTGGCACTACTATTGAAACGTGGATGTTCTGAGTTTTCAGAATATCTCTGACTACTCCCTCGGGGAATATAGTCGTGAGCATATGCTTATGCATTTCTTTTCTTCAATTATCATAATATTATTATACGGTTATCGTGAATTTTCATTCAGATAAGTTTATTCCGAATACGTAAATGCGAGCTGCATACAAACGAAGTCTGGTGATATTTTCAGTACTAACCAATTCAATCAATGCAAGTCAATGCAATTTTTCAGAAACAATCTAGAAACTAATCTCTATGTTTATATGAGGTCAGATTTTCGTTAAAATATACCGTTTTAGTGCTAGGATTAATGTAAGATTTGTATGGAAATCTTTGAGACACTGTAACTTTAAAACAAAGTCAAAGTCAAAGTCAATATAATTTATTCAATATAGGAGCTTACAGCACACTTATCAAACGTCAAATCTTTTTTAAAGCTACCACCGCGTCGGAACGTGTTGTCGCTGTAGAGAAGATGCGGCCAGAAACTCTACAACATAACACGACTTAATAACTATTACAATATAAATTCTTAAGCTAAAGTTATGTATACAATAATACATAGTCTATTTAATAAAATAATTGATACTATACAGTAAAGTAAATAAACTATAAGCTAGTGACCTCAGACCCAAGCATTTGATAATTTAAATAATCATCCAGTTTATAATATGCTTTTTTACAGAGGACTTTTTTGATTTGAGTTTTAAACATGTTTTTGGAAAGATTCAAAATGGTCTCGGGGATTTTATTATAACAACGTATACAGTGACCCATGAAAGACGTGTTGACCCTACTAAGCCGAAAGTGTGGAGATATCAGTTTATTTTTGTTTCGAGTGTTGTAATTATGGACATCAAAATTTTTTGGAAATAACGACAAATTTTTTCTTACATATAAAATGTTTTCATAAATAAACTGTCCATAAACTGTTAAAATATTAATTTCCTTAAAAAGGTCGCGAAGCGAATCACGACAGCGCAGACCATATATAGCTCGAATTGCCCGTTTCTGTAGGATAAAGATTGTCTCAATGTCTGCAGCACGACCCCACAATAAAATACCATAGGACATGATACTATGAAAGTAACTGAAATATACGAGTCGGGCTGTTTCAATATCAGTTAGTTGTTTAATTTTTCTGACTGCATATGCTGCAGAGCTTAGCCTACCAGCTAGAGTTTCAATGTGGGAACCCCATTGCAGCCTAGAGTCAATCGTTACATACATTTTAACGAAAATCTGACTTCATACAAACATAGAGATTAGTTTCTAGATTGTTTCTGAAAAAAATCATTGACTTTAATTGTTTAGTATTGAAAATATCACAAGACTCCGTTTGTATGGACCGCGCTCCGAATTATATTCCCTTAAAATAAAACTATGAATGCATAGAACATTGAGTGGACTATCAAATAAGAAACATTATGTGGTTCATACATTTGAATCAAAAGGTATTTATAAAGAGAAACACCTTCCTTCCAACTTCTTCAGGTTACAACCAATTAACTTTTTTGTTTGTTTTATTTCACTCTACACGTGCGAGTAGGGTTGCCAACCCTACTATATTATGGGCCCTACTACTATAATTCTAAGAAAAATATATAGTAGGCAAAACTACTATATTTTGATGAGGAAATAATTTATAGAGACATGGCAGATGCTCACGACTTTATTCCCCGAGGGGGTAGTCAGAGATATTCTGAAACCTCACAACATCCAAGTTTCACTAGTAGTACCGAAACTCTGTCCAGTGTGACGGGGGTGAGCCCGTCGCCACTTTAAATGGACAGTGGATACAAAACATGCCTGGAAATTGAAGCATGCAGGTTTCCTCACGATGTTTTCCTTCACCAAAAAGCCAGTGTTGTTACAAATCGTACATAAATTCCGAAAAAACTCATTGGTACGAGTCGGCCAAATAAAAATGAGCAATAAACAATATTCTAACAATTTTCTCTCTTTTCATCAAATTTGTTCCATTTGATCTAGACTGGACTATGTAAATACTTCAAATTTTCTACTAAATCTACTGCTGAAAAAATTATAACAACATTTCCTAAAGTCAGGTTAATCAAATTAAAAAATATATATATTATTTCTGTATCAACTCCAGCGACTTCTGCGTTTACAGGATGCATCCTTTATTTTCTATATCTAACGAATACGAAATGGAGAAATAGTAGTAAGAGTAGGTATTCAAAACAACAAGTAGAAAAGAAATTTCATTTTGACGATTTTAGATTAACAAATTCGATAAATACAATATACAACGTGTTAATAAATAAGCGCAAAACCTCACACACCCCAACTGATTTATAACAAAATAATAAGATTGAAACAAAAATTTCATTATTTTGATACCTAGTTATAATTTAAAGTTATTCACTATTTAAGTTTTGAGGCAAAAATGATTTAGTTATCATTTCAGCAATGAATGAAAGCTCAATCATGCTCATTTATACATTTTAAGAATCTTGTTTTGGTAGTAAGTAGGGTGATAGTGCCCGAGCGGTGGGTTGAGATCGAGTTTAGTACATTTTAAATTTTACCACAAAAAACCTGTGTTGAAACCATGATAATTCGATTCTGCTCTCGATTCCAAACTAACTACTTTCTAGTTTTGCGTTAATTCATTAACACGTTGTATAAGGTCTAACAAAATTAGCTGAAATTATTTTAAGGGGAGTATCAGACCATAAAACTGAACAACTTTCTCTATGGGACTAATATCGAAATCGCGAAAAAAAAAACGCTGTCCCATACAAAACTGTCAACCTAGCTCGGTCCCAATGTATGAGACAGCAGATTTTTTCGCGATTTGGATATTGGTCCCATAAAGAAAGTTGTTCAGTTTGATGGTCTGATACTCTTAATATAGTTTTTTATTTTTCTGCGATCTACTATATTTTTTCGGGCATTAGGCACGAAATACTATTTATGGTGTAAAAAAAGTTGGCAACCCTACGTACGAGTATGTGCGGTCCCTGTACGATGGAGACCAAAACAACAGCCGTATCCGCCATTCTTCTTTACATAGACATAAATAAAATGTTTGTTTTTCAGAAGAAACAGTTCGTAATTCTGTTTCGTAACAAAGATTTACATAACGCTGGGTGAATACAACAACGGCACAAGTCAAAAAAGTTGATTTTGAGAAAAATGACATTAAAGTTGGCGCGAGAGAGTGCGCGCGAACAAATTCGTCTGTAGTTACTACACAGCAAGGGTTAGATTATTGATGTTTGCCTTTTGTATATCTGTGTTATATTAGTAATCTATAACAGTTGAGGATTTTATTTATATACTACAATTTGTTTGATTTATTGGGCCATAAATATAGGGGTTCCGAGTTATACCAGTTTTGCATTAACTTTTTGGTACGATTTAGATTTATGCCAGATAATTATTGAGAAAACATGAAGAATGTGATAGTAATTAGTACCCAAAATAAAACACAATTATGGCATTAGAGTAGAGACGGAAGAAATGGGAATTTGCAAAGCAATGAGGAAAAGGAAATTTGAACTGTTTACTGAATTAGCGGAAGATGTCTGATGAGATCCTATCAGATCAGATACACAACGAGTTCGATGATAAGAGCCAAACCAAGAAATTACTCGTGGGGAAATGTTAATGCCCAACCACATGTTGATCTCAATAGATCTCTCAGTACTGCTTAAATCAAGAACGATGTGTAAAACAATTATCAATCTCTATCTTCCGTCTTCTTACCAGCTACCCATTTTACGTAGTCGGGCCAGTTGGCCGGTGGTCGTCCCATACTATTTAATTATGTAATAACCACGCTAGTTTGTAGCTTCTGTTCTAGAACACAGACTCCTTATCAGTTGCCAGATCTTCAGCAGATATAACAAGCCTATTGCCACTTCAGCTTGCAAATTTTCAGGGCTACGTTATTTGCTTTAGTTCTCAGACGTTATTACTTCATTTCTGATGCTATCTCTTAGAAAAACACCGACCAGTAGCTGTTTCCATAGCTCACAATGATGGACTAGTTCTATCGTCACTGTTCATGTGTCTGCCTTGATCCCTATATTCATCCAATTGGATGAATGCAATTGGATGAATACGTCGTCAGATATTTTCAACGGGGGAAAGCCAATGAAAATATCTGTTGAAGTTTTCCCAAATTATCTCAGAGGAAATAAATGGAGAAATCCTGACATCAGTAATTTGGGATGATAGAATGATAAGACAAGAAGAGGTAAGAGGAAAAGAAAACTGAATTTAAAGGCAATATTTAATATGTAGGAATCAGATGATTTACCAAAGCTATATATTTACGAAGTAACCATACGAAAGCAGTTATAGAGCCTCACGCTTACATAGCTACGGTCTTTCCACAACATTACACTATTACATTGTTTTAATCTTCTGACCCTGGAACTTCATACAACAACAGATCAGTCTTCTATCTATACTAGAAAGCCATGGTACCAAAAAGCAGACTGGTAGATCTTCTTCTACCGAGTCGATGGCATGTCATTCTAAATCTTTCCAGCCCAGAATTTCGCCACACGGATAGCATTTTCGACAGCGTTCATAAGCTCCGTTCTCGTGCAGGTGTCCGGGCAGAAAGGGCACGATACGAGATGGGCCTTAGTCTGAGGAGTAACACCACATTCACACTTAAGGTCCGTCCCGTCCGTGTTACCCCACTTAAACAGATTGTCTTTACTCCGGCCAACCTGAGTTCGGAGTCTATTCAAGCATCTCCAGATCGGCGTGGGCAGCTCCTGTCCTGGGGGTAGGCTTTCCATAGGAGGAACAAATGGGTCAGGAAGTTCGTTACCTTCCCGCCAAAGACCAAGTCTAGCCTGAGAAGCCTCACTTTGAATTGGGTCGACACACTTCAAGAAATTCTTACGGCTCTTGAGCCTTTGGGGCACTGTGGGTTACTTGTACATCGGGTGCCGTGTGTCGACCTCTAGCTTGGTTCTCTCTATCGAACTTGCAACGGTCCTGCGGACGTCTGGTGGTGCAATTCCGGCCAGTGGATACAGCATCTGCACCGGTGTCGGTTTGATACAGCCAGTGATGATCCGACAGGTTACATTTAAAGCAGGATCCACAAGCTTTGTATGGGCGGAACGACTCCACACAGGACACGCGTATTCACCTGCAGAGAAGGATAGGGCTAGTCCGGTAGTTCGCAGGACTTGAGGCGAGTCTCCCCATTTCGTAGTCGTTAGTTTTTGCAGAAGCTTGTTACGTGCATACACTGGTAAATGATCATAAGTCAAAACTTTATAGGAGAAGAGATGTTATGATTCCCTGAAGAGTTGGAGGTAGGGAGGACCTACTTTGACATCACAAACCTTCACATTGTGGTTTACAGAATATAACAGGGGTAGTTTTTGCAGACGGGAATAATTTTAATTCAACTTTTTGACTCAAAAGTTTCATTGTTGCATAACACAAAATAACAATTTTATTAAGTGTAGTAGTGGCACAAGTACCATCTATCTCTTGATTCAGTGAAATATCGAGTTAGGTCTATATTACACAAGATAAAGTATGCGATGTAGAACCAGAATACGGTGCTAACTCAAATTTGCCAATTTTTGAGTTGTGCCGTTGTTGTATTCACCCAGCGATAATATCCCTTTTTGTAAGAAGCTTGTAAAATAGAGGACAAAGAGGCGCAAATGGATTTTATATTTTTACATAATAACGTAAATGAATAAGTTTATTATTTTATCATTTTAGTGTCGTAAGAAATTTGATCTGGTTGTAGTGTTGCTTACATAATAACGTAAATGAATTTATGTAATTATTATTTTATCATTTTAGTCGTAAGAAATTTGATCTGGGAGTAGTGTTGCCAGATCAGATTTTAAAAATTCGTAGCCGTTAACGTTCCTTTTAATATTGTATACTTTAAGCTCATTAAAAAGATCAAGATCCAAAATCCCTAAAGGGAGAAATTTTGTAAATGGCTAAAAATCCGTAGATTAGCCTTTGATATCCGTAGATCCGTACGCAAGGCCAAAAATACGTAAATCTACTGATAAATCCGTAGGTCTGGCAACGCTGTCTGGGAGTGAAATAAAGTGTTGTGTTTCGTCGTATTTGAAATTCGTAAAAAAATGGTTTTAGTGATATTTGTGACATAATTTAGTGTGGATTGTGTACCAAACAGTTGCGTAAAGCGACCGACGTAACAGGAATCTCAAATAAATACAATAACAGAAAATAAGTTTTGGTTCAAGTTAACTCGTACATGGTCATTTTGGCGGCAACGCGCGAGCTTACGAAATCGACCATAGATTCATCGTCATCTATCATCCTCTCATCAAAAAATAATGAATATAAAGAAAAAAAAAATAACGAATGGCTCAAAAGGACTAGTATCCAGAGCCGTTAAAGATATTATGAAAAAAAAAAGTGCTGTGTTTCGTCGTATTTGAAAATCGTAAAAAATGGTTTTAGTGATATTTGTGACATAATTTCGTGCGGATTGTGTACCAAACAGTTGCGTAAAGCGACCGACGTAACAGGAATCTCAAATAAATACGATAACAAAATATAAGTGTTGGTTCAAGTTAACTCGTACATGGTAATTTTGGCGGCAATGCGCGAGCTTACGAAATCGAACACAGATTCATCGTCATCTATCATCCCATCATTAAAATAAAGAATATAAAGAAGAAAAAATTTACGAATGGCTCAAAAGGACTAGTATCCAGAGCCGTTAAAGACATTATAAAAAAGAATCAAATAAAATTACTTATACAGGACTAGATTTTTCCCGTTACTTCGTCCGTATTAGCTTTCGTCTTCGTATATGGAGACGAAATAAAGGGTCCATCCTAATGCACTGACGGTTTTTAAAAGAAAACTACAAACCTACTAGAGTTTTAAAGTTTTCTAAGGAAAAGCGGATTTTCTTTTCTCGATTTCGATTAGTCCCATAGAGATTTTTGTTCAGTTTGATGGTGTCATAATGCCCTTGAAAATCCCTCAGCATATCTTAATGTGCTGACGGTTTCGAAACGCGATTATCAGACCATGTACAGGGTGTAAAAAAACTGTGCTTCAGATCATCATATTGAACAACTTTCACTATGGAGCCAACTTTGTGAATAATGTGAATAACTTTAAATTTTAAATATGAAAATAATGTAATTATTGTTTCAATCTAATTATTTTGTTATAAATCAGTTGGGGTGTATGAGGTTTTGCGCTTATTCATTAACACGATGTATATTAATATCTACAGTTTTTAAGTCCCATACATAATTACTTCTCATCCCTTCTAACAAACCTCAGTAAATTGACTGGGCTAGTTGTCGAAATCGACTAGGAATCTTTGACTATTTATATGTGGACTGGTTACGCGTGTAATTCTACTAACAAACATTTCTGCCACTTTTTGCGGGGGGCGAGGTAACATGAAATCCGCAACTTTGGATTTTATTACCCATAACTTTAGATTCTAATTTTGAATGTTAAAAATCATGAAAAGTAGTCTCGCGTGAACCCCAAACGTTCTAAGTTCGAAGTTATTATTTCGCAATTATAGGCTGTCTCGTTTAGTGATAAGGTGTAAAATTGAATGTAAATGCACAAGATCAATTGTGCTTATACCGTGGCAGAGGCGAAATGCTACCGCAAGGCTAGTCCTTGAATCCATCATCATTCTATGCCGAACAACGCACGCCATATAAAGGTAGGCAATAAAGAGTACAATTCTGACAATAGGTACACGTGCATAACAATTTTAATAGTGTTAGAATTGAAGAGCTCGCTATAGCGATAGTAAATTTTATTCTAGACAATGTTATTGTCTTGTTTCGCAACAATTTACATAAAAATCTCATTCCTCTCTCCTCGCAGACACATTTCTACCGTTTTATACTATAAAAGTGTTTTGTAAATTAGAATAAAGCTCGAGAATGACTTGAGCGTGGGAAAGTTTTCCAGTAGGTGCTTATAGTGTTGTTCCTCGAAAGTTAACAATCGATAATCAAGATTTATTTCAATATCTAAGTACCTATCGATATCTATCGCTTCATTAGAAAATCAGGATATTTTTAAGAGGATATAATTCGGAGCGCGCTCCATACAAACGTACTATGGTCAATACTAAGCAATTAAACTCAATGAAATTTTTCAGAAACAATCTAAAAACAAATTTGTATGCTTGTATAGAGTCAGATTTTCGTTAAAATGTTTTAAAGTTACAGTGCCTCAACGATTTCGATACAAATCTTAAATTAATCCTAGCATTGAAACTGTATATTTTAACGAAAATCTGACTCCATACAAGTATAGATATTTGTTTCAAGATCGTTTCTGCAAAATTTCACTGACTTTCATTGGTTAGTATTGAAAATATCACCATAGTACGTTTGTATGGAGCGCGCTCCGAATTATATCCCCTTAAGTGCATATACAAACACCCTAGTACGTATACAGGGTGTAAGGAAAAGTATCATTTATAACCGTTAAACTCTCCCCATCAAACTGAACCACTTTTACTATGGGACCAAACCTGTCGGAACAAAAAAATATCAGCTGTCCCATACATTTGAATCGAGTAGGTATTGAAGCTTAGTATGGGACAGCTGATATTTTTTTTCTGTTCTGACGTTTCAGCTGCTGCATACTAAGCTGAAATACCTACTAGATTCAAACGTGTGGGACAGTTGATATTTTTTTTGTTCTGACTGGTTTGTTCCCATGGTAAAAGTTGTTCAGTTTGATGGGGAAAGTATGTGGTTTAAAGGCTAATGATACTTTTCCTTACTCCCTGTATAGAGGGGCCATTTTTAACGGGTCGGTAAATAAAATCCTCGTATGCTTGAAACAGAGTTTATTTGTTGTAGAATTATCGATAAATACAGGGTGTAACAAAACACCCTGTATAACGTTACAAGGAACATAAATTAAGTTATTTTTAATCCCGATTTTCAGGACGAGGCCGTTTTATCCAGACACATAACAAAAGGGAAATATTATTTTGTGAATGGAAGTGGAGGTGAGGGCATCTCTTTGTGTTGGGCACAATAGATCTAACCTTGTTTGGAATGATTTGTAAACGTTGCCGTTGAGGCGCCGAAGTGCGATGGTACATAGTAGAAAAGAAAAATCAAATGCCTAAAAATGACGCATTTTTAGGGTTCCGTAGTCAAACAAGGAACCCTTATACTTTCGTCCATTCTACCTGTCTTTCTGTATGCCCCGCCTCAATAACTAATTCATTTTTGCATTGCAATGTCATTGTAATTGTCAGCCCTCCGCTGACTGAAACGGTGAACTCAGACCATCAAACTGAACTACTTTCACTATAGAGTATGAAGCCTATCTCAGGAAATAATCAGCTGTTTCATACAGCAGTTGTGTATAACTTTATTTTTCCCCATTTCTACAATGACATTATCAAGGAATGTGACGCTAGAAGCAATACTTTACATGAAGCTAAAAAGACATTTTATAGTTTGCTCGGCTCATGGACACAAACCGAACAATTTATGAAAATAGTAACATAAACTTTAATCTAAACACTAAATTACTCGCTCCATCACAGCCACATACAATAAGTACATGCAATAGCAAAATTTAAAGATTCACCAATGTTTTTTGATTCACTTCGTAGTTTTTATTGTACTCTCATTGTAACTGTCGTATCGTAATTGTCATCAAACTGGTAAGCGTATTCCTGCCCTCCACATGGCCAGGCTTAGCCTAGTGTGGGGGTACCGTTAAATTGTAGTATTTGATGAAGGGGATATAATTCGGAGCGCGCTCCATACAAACGTACTATGGTAATATTTTCAACACTAACCAATTAAAGACAATGAAATTTTGCTGAAAAAATCTTTAAACAAATATCTATGCTTGTATGGAGTCAGATTTTCGTTAAAATATACAGTTTCAATGCTAGGATTAATTTAAGATTTGTATGGAAATCTTTGAGGCACTGTAACTTTAAAACTATACATTTTAACGAAAATCGGACGCTGTACAAGCATAGAAATTTGTTTTTAGATTGATTCTGAAAAATGACATTGATTTTAATTGGTTAGTATTGAAAATATCACCATAGTACGTTTGTATGGAGCGCACTCCGAATTATATCCTCTTAAGTCGTGAAATGTCAATGTGCAAGCCTATACCTAGATTTTTGTGAACTAATTTTGAATGTAAAGCAAGTGCTCAATGAAATAAATATTTTTGTATTTTTTTGTTGTATAAAACAGCTGATTTTTTTCGCGTTTCCAGAGGTATACTCAAGTTGTTCAGTTTTATGGTCTAAGTTTCAGTTTGCGAAAGGGCTGTCCCTTACACCCTGTATATTCCATTTAACTTGTAGTAATAGTTGTACTAATTTAATGATAAGAATAGAACTTCGATGATAACAATGTGATGAGAACGGAAATTGTTCAGTTCTAATCACATTGCAATCCAATTACTATTCAACTGTGCTAAATTCCGCATCGCACTAAACTCTATGTAACTGACAGCCTTTAACGTCTGAGCGATCTTTCAAAACGGCTCTAACGGCTCTCAAGAGCAGTACCGCGATTAGCGCAATACCAAAAGTGTCAAAAGTTATAGTTCGTACGTAGTCCAATCACGGTTCAATCACCGAATATTTACGGCGATTGCAGCCCTGAAAAGTTGCGAGTTAGAATCAAGAATCCTTTCCGATACCTAACTTTTCAAACTTTATTTCGACAACATCACAACATGGCACTAACATCTGTAATTTTGGGACTTTCGGTATTAAATCATTACCAAATTGTGTTAAAATATAATTAATATCCGGGTTTCAATTTCCATCCAGATTTTCCTGCTTCCTGCAATAGTTATTAATGTTATTATTCAGCCCGTAATTCGTGGTCGCACATGCAAAATCCGAATTTTACGGCCGTCAACAAAATGCTTCGTGACTATTAAAATTCAGTACAATGTTCATGCATATTCATTTTTAGGGTTGGCAGTCGTTTTGAGTAACATTTTATGTGTGTGTTGTTTTTGTTTTTTGTTTTGACGAAGCTAGCATATGGATTTATACAGGGTGTAACAAAACACCCTAGTAATACTTAAGGGGATGCTTCAGGCCATCAAACTGAACAACTTTCACTATGGAGCCAACATCGAAATACAAAACTGCAGTACCGTCTTGACTCAAATGTATAGGACAGCAGATTTTTTAAATTATGTCTCGACGTTGGCTCCATAGTGAAAGTTGTTCAGTTTGATGGGCTGAAGCACCCCCTTAAGCATTAGGTACTGTGGTGTTTTGTTACACTCTGCATTTTGTGCATTGCCTATCACGAAATTTTAATCGGATAGAAAACATAATGTTTTATTATGTATGCGACTCCGCACTAAATTGCAATGCTCGACTCAAATGTATGACAGCCTATTTTTTTTCTGATTTCAAGTTTGCTCCCGTGGTGAAAAAAAAATCTGTGTGTTGGTTTAAACCACCCCTGATCATATTTTTAAATAAAAATGGAAGTAGGACACATACTATTCTTAAAAGTATGGTTGTTTCAACACTGCACTAACCGCTACCGGAACCGATCTGAACTGTTCCTGAGTGGTGGAGGATGGCTCACTCCCCTCTCATCTTGTTGGCTCACTAATCCTCTTCTCTAGAGAGCGCCAGCATGCATAGAATTCTGCAGGATAAATTATAAAGACAGTTTTTTTAAAAAGTGTTTAAACAAAAAGTGCACTGACAACCCTATCGTATTCAGAAGAAAAATGGTTACTGCGGTATATTTTAACTGGATACTTATTACTACTATTATTCAAAAATGAATTGAAATTTAAATTTTGGAGGTTTCCATTTCTTGTTTTCATAAAATTTAAAAATGGGATTTTTTCCGTCCGTGAGATGCATTCAGTCCGTCGCATAGCTTTTTCCAAGTAGGACTTTTTACTATGTCTGTCGGTATTCCGTCCAAACTAAAAATTTATGACCCGGCCCGCTCTATTGAGTAAAGTACGCACCCGCCCTAATATCCGCTTACCTTATTTAGTATTAATTGTTTCGTCTTATAAGATAAAAATTCTCAAAGGCTTCCTTTTTCTATTTTAGCGGTACTGTAACGGGGCATTACTCAGTTGAGGCGGTGCAAATATAACAAATTTATTAAATTTTATTTCTAAATACACGTCAATTCCCCTCCAAACTCAATGTAACGTGGCCAGAGCGGTACCCCGCGATATACCATTTCTACAGTACCTACACCAAACCTCAATATTAGTGAAATATCATCAAATTCATCTAAAAGGGTAGGTACGAGATCCGGCCCGGTTGTCACAGTCGATTGAGCAATCCTGGTCCGAGCTGTGCGTACTTTGCACACTAGAGCGGGTCGGGTCGCAATGCTTTGACGGATTTTTATTTTGAAGTAATATTGGCAGACGTGGTAAGAAGTTCTACTTGGTAGGTCGCTTGGTATTTGTACACTACGACGCGACGGGACGTAGGTACCGCACGGACGGAAATCCGCCGCGCAAAAATGTTACCCGCCTGAATCCGCCGCGCAAAAATGTAGCCCACGTGAAAATGTGACTTCATTCTATACGAGTTAAGGTAAGCGCAAATGAGAGCGAGCAAATCGCTTCTGTATATGAAGAATCGAATATTGCGCCAGGGTGGGGCGGAGCGGGACGCGTTTTTGCGCAGCGGATTTCCGTCCGTGCGATGTGGGCTGCTCCGCCCCGATGCGGCCAGTCGTAGCTTGCTATACTAAGCGGAACTTTACAACTAACTAACTTAACAACGTCTGCGTCAAACTAAAAATCCGTCATGCACTGCTACCCGGTCACTAAAGCGGGCCGTATGTCGTGCCGGCGTGCGAAGTATTTTCTGCCGCTACTCGGCCTGCTCCGCCCTAAGATGCGGTAATAGAATCAAAAAATGACGTCAGAAACCCTATCTATGTTATATTATTTCGAATAAAAATTTTGAGTTTGAGTCTCTAAGGGTTCCTTTTTATATTTTAGCGGTACCCTAACGCCAAACCTCACTATTAGTGAAATATCATCAAATTCAGCTAAAAGGGTACGAGATCCGACCCGGTTGTCACAGTCGATTGAGCAATCCGGGTCTGGGCAATTCGTCCGGTTATCGGGACCACTCATAGTTTGCGGAGGTTTATAAATCGGGTCTAACGTTCTGCGGGGTTGGAGGAAAGGTTTTGTTGTTAGTCAGCATTAATTTTGTTAAACTGGATGGGATATTGTCTTACTTTTGAAAGGAAAGTGAACAATTTAAACAAAAGAACTTCTTCTTATGTGGTTGCCAACCCTACTATATAATATAGTATCCTACTATATAATATAGTATCCTACTATATAATATAGTATCCTACTATATTAGGGGCCCTACTAATATAATTCTGAGAAAAATATATAGTAGGCAAAACTACTATATTTTGATGAGCAAATAATTTATAGAGAATTTAAATATATTGGTACGTAGGTCCAAATAAAGATGCCCAATAAACATTATTCTAACAATTTTCTCTCTCTTCAACAAATTTGTTGCATTTGATCTAGACTGGACTATTTAAATACTTCCTAAACAATTTTCTACTAAATCTACTGCTGAAAAATAACAACAAGTTTTCCTAAAGTCAGATTAATCAAATTTAAAAAATATATATATTTTTCTGTATCAACTCCAGCGACTTCTGCGTTTACAGGATGCATTATTTTCTATATCTAAATACGAAATTTAGAGATAGTAGTAAGAGTAGGTATTCAAAACAAAAAGTAGAAAAAGATATTTCATTTTGACAATGAAAATTAACCAATTCGATAAATACTATATATTTTCTAATTTTTCCCCTATCTACTATATTTTTTCGGGCTTGAAATAATATATTTGGTGTAAAAAAAGTTGGCAACCCTTTATAATGATTTTTGTCGAGAAAACTGTAGGTAGGTATGTATTTTGAGTCGCTAATTTCGATAGGTATGGCAAAAAGCGTCAGATTTCGAAACGTTATAATAATAATAATAATATATAATAATATTTTTTTATTTTCATTAACAAAAATTTTACATTTACAATAATTAGTGTTTGGAGTCGCCTTTTGAGCATAAAAATGCTTGCGTGGGGAGGCTCCGCTCTTCCATAGCCATACTAAAATTACATTGATATTTTGCATCTCAAGATTTTATACATTAATATAGAATAGTTTGACACAAAGTATTATAATTTTTATTATATTTATATTTTTTTTCCATTTTATTTTAGCATCATCATAATATAACAAATTTGGATTACGTGTGGGGTGCATGTGTGTGCGTGTGTGTGTGTGTGTGTAATATAACAACAATAACTTTAGTTTTGTAATTTTTTTATTTTTGTTATGTTTTTTATTTACTTATTTCGACCCATTGATTGTTGGACTAAGGTATCGCCCAAACTTTTCCAGTTTTCTCTGTGTATAGAAGATAGAGAAAAGATGAAGAAGGATAGAAATATTATTTGTTAACTGTAATCAGATTTTTTATAATTACAATATATATCGAAAATTTTTCGAAAAGAAATTAAACGTAGCAGGTACCACAGGAATTGCAAATACAAAGAAGAAATTGCAATACTTAAATACAGGGTGAAATTGATATCACTAGCATCCTTTTACTAAGAATCTACCCATCAAACTGAACAACTTTTACTATGGGAGCAAACTGCTCGGTAGATTTTAAGTTTAAAAGGATGCTAATGATATCCTATTTTTTCGATTGTTAATTTCTCTACCCTAAGGTTGTCTGGAAGAAATCGCTTTTTAGCTATAAGACCGCCTTATTTGTACCTACTTTTAATTCTTTATCTGTATTCAAATGTATGTTCTGTTTTGTTGTGCAATAAAGTATAATTGAATTGAATTGATATCAATTTCATCCTGATATATAAATAAATAAAAAAATATTTATAGGAAAGCACAAGCTACAAATCTGCAACACGCTTCGCCAAAATGGCAAAATGTCCATATCTGCAACATGCTACGTCAAAAGTTAAAACAAAAAAAAATAAAAAATTTAATTCATGTTAACTTACGTCAAAAAAAAGTTTTCTGCTGAACAGTTCTTTCTCCAAAATGCCACAAGTCCGTTTTATCATCTCCATTCAGTCTAGCCAGGCAAGTTATAAAACGCGCTATCTCCTTTAGGACCTATTTTGTTACCAGTAAACCTGATTCAGCTATTTTCTCTGAATAAAACGGAGTGAGTTGAGTTTGGCTTGATTAGGTTTCGTTACTTTCGCCCGGTTGCTTAGTTTATTTTGCGAGGAAATGATTTTATATTAGTTACCCGTGGTCGGCGTTTCACGTAGAAAAGGCTCTTAAGAGAGGTTTATTTCGAAAGCGCTAATGAGCACTGCATACAAACGAGGTGCCGTCCTAGTTTCAATATTAACCAATTAAAGTCAATGACAATTTTTAGACACGTAGAAACCAATATAGGGTCCTTCTTAATATGCTGACACTTTTTTAAGAGGATGGTCAGACCATCAATTCGAACCCGCAACCCTCGGCACAGAAGGCAGGGTCACTACTAACTGAGCTATTGGGGCTGTCAAAATTTAAAGTGGGCTTCTTAGCGATAAGCTATTCCATGGCCTGCCCTCTCCCAGTTACAATAGGAAATCTATTATTTCGTCGAGTAGATCTACGTTCAGACATTTTAAAGATTAAAGCAAGAAGCAAATTTGAGTCTTAGTCAATATTTTTCAACCCCTTAAGGCGACGTCGTCATAATAAAAATAAAAGGGCACCTCAATAACAGCGTCCATTGACCGGAAGTCGTTATCGGTCACCGGATGGACGTTACGTCATAAATTAAGCCCAGAAATACCAATATGGCTGCCGTGGTAGCACGTAATATTCGCATTTGGACACAGTTTTGGGCTGTGTTTAGTGTATCTACTATGTACCTTTACCAGTGGTCTTCTAAGGGATCGGTAGATAGCGCTACGGTCTTAAATAGCGAATCAAAGTTAAAGTCAATATAATTTATTCAATATAGGAGCTTGAAGCACACTTATAAATATCTTGGACATTGGACATTGTCACACAAATTATCTAGTCACATTTAAAGTACCAGAATCTAGCCTGGACTTGTGTTATGATGACTAGACAACGATATAGAATACATAAATAGATACAAACGTCCATGACTCGGGTACAAATATTCATATTCATCATACAAATATTTGTCCTTTACGGGATTCGAACCCGCGACCATCGGCACAACAGGCAGGTTCACTACAGACTGTGCTATCGGGCCGTCAAACGTCAAATCTTTTTTAAAGCTACCACCGCGTCGGAACGTGTTGTCGCTGTAGAGAAGATGCGGCCAGAAACTCTACAACATAACACGACTTCGAATAAATGTAAAATGACAAAATGTACAGGGTCCAACTTAATATGCTGACACTTTTTTAAGGGGATGATCAGACCACCACACTGAACAACTTTCACTATCAGATCAATGCAATTGGCTAAAGTAGGTATGCAGTTTCGTATGGAGCAGTTGATTTATTTTCGCTATTTCGATGTTGGTCCCATAGAGAAAGTTGTTCAGTTTGATTTGGTAAAAATGGCGAATCATTTCAATTCTATCTACCCTCACTGAAAATGGAAATTTAATTTGTAGCGAATCTCTTCAGGAATTTGATTGAAATCTCATCACGAATATATCTGTTTCAGAGAATCAGATTAAAAATAATTCGAATAAGGGAAACCATTCTCTTTTCTTTACACAGCATTATACTTGTGACCATAACCCCTTTTGGGTTCGTCAGAAGCATTGTTACAACAATTAACAACTATCAACTTGCAAAAATAAACGATATTTTCATTCTCCTAGCTTCGCACAGTGCTGTGCGAAGCTCTGGTAGAAAATAGCTCAGTTGTTCCATACAAATCAGCCAACTTACTCGATCCAAATGCATGGGACAGCAGATTTTTTTTTCGTTATTAAGATGTAGGTCCCATAGAGAGAGTTGTTCAGTTTGATGAGTTGGTCTGATCATCCCCTTAAAAACTGTCAGCATATTATACAGGGTGTAAGGAAAAGTATCATTAGCCTTTAAACCACATACTCAACCCATCAAACTGAACAACTTTTATTAAAGGAACAAACCTGTTAGAACAAAAAAAATGCAATCTTATAACATTTTAGTCGAGTAGGCATTGCGGTTTTGTATGGAACAACTGATATTTTTTGCTACCACTTCAAAAAAAGATTTGACGTTTAATATGTGTGTTTTAAGCTAATATATTGATTAAATTATTTTGACTTTCACTTTGACGTGGTTAAAATTCTTATTTTATTTATAACTTTTACAGTTTTATAATAGTTAAGATACATGATAACATTTCATAAAATTACAAATAAAGGGAAATAAAATAAGAATATATATTAGAATATTTTATTTATAAATATTCACAATACAAATAAACTTCGTCTGTATCGAGCGCGCGCGCGCGCGAATATCCTCTTAAAGGGTAGTAGCAAAGTTATCTCGACACTCCAAAAGGAATTGAGTTCCTGTATGGCTAGCATGCACGCACGACAAAGCGACAAAACGATAAAACCGACATACGAGTTCGCTTTCGCATACGCAAAGTAACAAACAAAGGCATGTCTAGATTCTTGTCGTTTTCTCGGGAGTGGCATGCTAGGCCGTCTGTGTATAGAGAAAAAAACATTTAACGGGGTGGTTAAGATCATCAAACTAAACAACTTTCACTATGGGACCAATATCTAAATCGCGAAAAAAAAATCTGATGTTCCATACTAAACTAAAAGTCAATTCGAGCTAAATGTATGGGACAGATGAATTTTTGTTTCGCGATTTCGATGTTGGTCCAATAGTGTAAGTTGTTCAGTTTGATGATCTACACAACCCCCTTAAAAGTTTTAAATATTTATTTTTACTTTTGTAACACCCTGTATAATTATCAGACCAGACGTGTAGCGAGAGGAAGCAGGTAGTAAAGCGGAAATAGGTCAAGTGTTACGTTATGGTTTATGGGAGCGATGCGATGGGTGAAATAGATCCGATCGCCGTTATGATATAGTGAAATTGCTTCCAGTGTGAGGGTGTACGGTTGGGAGATTGTGGGTTGTGTGGTCAACAACATAAACTATTGAATAGTAACAGGGAAAGGCTATCCGCACGTTGTTACGATGACGTAACGTAGTAATACTTAAGGGGGTACTTCAGACCATCAAACTGAATAACTTTCACTATGGAGCCATCGTCATCAACTTTATACAAAAGTACGTCCATCCGTCTGTCCGTCTGTCCGCGACTTAGCTCCGAGACGGTTAGTACTATACTATATGTCAAATAAAGACGATAAAAAGAAGATCACAGAAGCAGGACCACGAAACCTTTTCAGACCGTGATCATTTTATAAAAAGTCAAAGTCAAAGTCAATATAATTTATTCAATATAGGAGCTTACAGCACACTTATCCAACGTCAAATCTTTTTTAAAGCTATCACCGCGTCGGAACGTGTTGTCGCTGTAGAGAAGATGCGGCCAGAAACTCTACAACATAACACGACTTAATAACTATTACAATATAAATTCTTAAGCTAAAGTTATGTATACAATAATACATAGTCTATTTAATAAAATAATTGATACTATACAGTAAAGTAAATAAACTATAAGCTAGTGACCTCAGACCCAAGCATTTTGATCATTTAAATAATCATCCAGTTTATAATATGCTTTTTTACAGAGGACTTTTTTGATTTGAGTTTTAAACATGTTTTCGGAAAGATTCAAAATGGTCTCGGGGATTTTATTATAACAACGTATACAGTGACCCATGAAAGACGTGTTGACCCTACTAAGCCGAAAGTGTGGAGATATCAGTTTATTTTTGTTTCGAGTGTTGTAATTATGGACATCAAAATTTTTTGGAAATAACGAAAAAAATTTTCTTACATATAAAATGTTTTCATAAATAAACTGTCCATAAACTGTTAAAATATTAATTTCCTTAAAAAGGTCGCGAAGCGAATCACGACAACGCAGACCATATATAGCTCGAATTGCCCGTTTCTGTAGGATAAAGATTTTCTCAATGTCTGCAGCACGACCCCACAATAAAATACCATAGGACATGATACTATGAAAGTAACTGAAATATACGAGTCGGGCTCTGGAAATACTCTCGGGGAAAAATTCTAGACACTTATGTCAGTGTTTGATGACAGAATGATTTTAAAGACGAACCACATGTGCACACCACTGCTTGTCTAGGTCTTTCAACATCGCCATTTTGTTGTTTGATACAATATTCGTATTTCTTTAAAGTGTGTACTATAAAGAACCCTTTTTACCTTCTTTTCGTCCCTATTTGGAATGGAGTATAGAAAGCTGTAATTTGACATGGTTATATACAACGTGTTAATGAATTAACGCAAAACTAGAAAGTAGTTTGTTTAGAATCGAGAGCAGAATCGAATTATCATGTTTTCAACATAGGTAATTTTTTTCAAAATATTAAATATTTATTTTGTACAATTTGAAATTTACTAAACTTGACCTCAACCCATCGCTCGGGCACTCTCACCCTACTTACTACTAAAACAAGATTCTTAAAATGTATACATGAGCAAGTTAGCGCTTTCATTAATTGCTGAAATGATATCAAATCATTTTTGCCTCAAAACTTAAAATACGAATAACTTTAAATTTTAATTATCAAAATAATGAAATTATTGTTTCAAACTAATTATTTTGTTATAAATCTGTTGGGGTGTATGAGGTTTTGCGCTTATTCATTAACACGTTGTATATTTATAACGCCGACAAAGTGGTAAAATCCGACAAAATATTGAATAATATTTTTTTTAAGGTACGAGAAAAAAAATTCATCCCCACTTTTCGTGTAGGGGAGCTACACGAAAAGTGGGGATGAGTTTTTTTTCTCGTCTATCCCATGGTGTATAGGTTAAATATTGTGGGTGTGGGAAATCGCTTTTTACCGATAAGACCGCTTATTTTTGTACCGTCTGTATTTCCTGTTTACTCTCTGTATACTACGTTTTTTGGTGTAAAATAAAGTACCTATAATTGATTGATTGAAGACCATTTTTCGATTTGGGGATCCGCAAGCGAAATATTAAGGGCCTATGTCGAAAAATAATTGAAGCGAAATGGGCGTGTGATAGCTTATATTACTGCCTGATGCGAGAGAAAGAGACAGGGCGGCGCGCGCGCCTGAAACGACGCAAGCATAAAACAAACTTTATTTAATTGTAATTGTTCTATTTATGTAAGTTCAATTCTGCTCTAATCAAAATTTATAACAAATATATCTCTTTTTTTTAAATCAAGCCTCTTGTTTCTAATATTCACCGTTTAGCACTTCCAAGCGTTTATCGATAAAGACGGAGGCTACTTTGGCTTGTTTTTCTATGGAGAAAATGTGTCTTAATCGTGTTTTGGCTCTAATCAAAACTTCAATTATATGTTCAATTTAGACATATCCGCAAATCATACTCCTACTGTTGGTACTTCATGAGATATGATGCTTTGAAGAATCCTATTTTTATCACATAGCCTCTTAAGTGAAAATTTTTGTTAGAGTCAAATGTCTTAACTTGCTGCAATTACCAGCTGTCTTTTAAGAGATAAAAGATTTTAAAACCCATTGGTATAGTTGGTATAGCTTAATAGGATGAAATGAAATGCAGATTACAGCTTCAAGTCCCATCCGATACCAAATTGTTTTAACTAAGATAAGTTTATTCCTAATGCGTAAATACGCGCTGCGCTGCATACAAACGAAGTCGGGTGTTATTTTCAATACTAACCAGTTAAAGTCAATGACATTTTTCAGAAACAATCTAGAAACTAATCTATGCTTGTATCAAGTCCGATTTTCGTTAAAATATACAGTTTTAATGCTAGGATTAATTTAAGATTTGTATGGAAATCTTTGAGGCACTGTAACTTTAAAACTATACATTTTATCGAAAATCTGACTCCTGAAACATAGAGATTAGTTTCTAGATTGTTTCAGAAAAAAAATCATTGACTTTAAATAGTTAGTATTGAAAATATCACCAGACTTCGTTTGTATGGAGCACGCACCGTTTTATATTCCCTTAAGTGGAAACGGGTTCCACTTATAGGAAAAGAGAAGAGATTCCGATAAAAATTTATACGGACATTAAAAACCCGGACAAGAATATCCCAAATTAAAACCAATTTTTCAAAATTCACAATTTTACGACGCACTTGCTTCCCTTTCATTAATTTCTGAAGCAATAACCGTATATCAGGAGCACCTAATAACTCTTGACGCGGACACTGTCGGGTACATCCGGATATCCGGAATATCCGTTATATCCGGAATATCCGTTATGTCCGGACGTAACGTCCGCACTGATTGATGGAACTGGATTAAAGCCAGCTAGAATATGAGACCCATTATGGTTGACAAATTGGATTTCGTTGTTGTTCGTTCCAGTTTGGGACTTTTATTGAAAATCTGAGCACTATTTTGTGTCAATACGTTTATGTTAGAAACAGTTTCAATTTAACGTGCCTATTCAAAGTACGTAGCATAACACCCTAGTAATATTTAAAGAGGTTTAGACCATCAAACTGAACAACTCTCATTACGGAGCCAACATTAAAAAATAATACTGTATTTTTAGGGATAAAGATTGACTCGAAGCTGCAATGGGGTCCACATATAGAAACCCTAGCGGGAAGGCTGAGCTCGGCAGCTTATGCAGTTCGGAAAATAAGACAGCTAACCGATATAGCTACTGCGAGACTTGTGTACTTCAGCTACTTCCATAGTATCATGTCTTATGGTATTTTTCTGTGGGGCCGTGCTACAGATGTTGAGTCTGTCTTTATCCTTCAAAAGCGGGCAATTCGAGCCATTTATAATCTGCGTTGTTGAGATTCATTGAGAGATCTTTTTAAAGATATCAGTATATTGACTTTGTACAGTCAATATATTTACGAAAATATTTTATACGTTCGCAAAAATTTGTCTCTCTTTCCCAAAAACAGTGACGTTCATAGTTACAATACAATAAATAAAAATAAATTAGTATTCCCACATTTTCGACTCAGTAAAGTCAACACATTTTTCATGGGGCACTGTATACGCTATTATAATAAGATACCAGAGGATATTCTAAACTTGCCAGACAAAAAGTTTAAGTCCCATGTTAAGCAAGTCCTCTGTAAAAAAGGCTACTATAAACTCGATGATTATATGAATGACCAAAATGTCTGTTCTTGACAATGTTACACTATGTAATTCAATATTGTATTTTGTAAGTGTACTTTGTATATTTTGTTTTTTTTTAAAAGATGTGTGTTGTAGAGTTTCTGGCCGCATCTTCTCCACAACGGAACACCTTCATATAGAGTAGACCCGTAGAGTCAAAAATAACGTCAGAAAGCTATCCATGTGATAATATTTTGAATAAAACATTTTGAGTTTGAGTTTTGAGTAAAAAATCTGCGT
Organism: Agonopterix alstromeriana; assembly: GCA_963924505.1. Taxonomy (NCBI): domain Eukaryota; kingdom Metazoa; phylum Arthropoda; class Insecta; order Lepidoptera; family Depressariidae; genus Agonopterix; species Agonopterix alstromeriana. The sequence continues at coordinate 11,292,535 of OZ004683.1, forward strand.
TTCTTACAAAACTGCAGAACCTTCTCGACTCATAGGACTGCCTCCGTGATTTAATGGTTAAGAGCATTGGGTTCGATTCCTACGGGGGACACCTAGTGATATGTCACTTTGTGCGTTTTTCCCCAGTTGGCTAGGACATTGCTAGGATAGGCTGAATCACCTGATTGTTTGAAAAGAAAGATAATTCCGTGCTTCGGAAGGCACGTTAAGCCGTTTGTCCCGGCTACTATCTCGGGTGGTAGTAGTCGTTACATAAAAACCACGTCAGAGGCCGTAAGCGGTCTGAAAAAACTCTGACACCAGGGCTTGCCCACACGATAAGAAGATAGGACAGCATAATTTAACAAATTTAGCTGGCTCAGACCATCAAACTGAACAACTTTCACTAACGGACCATCGTCGAAATCGCGAAAAAAAAAGTAAAAATCAGCAGTCCCATACATTTAGCTCCAGTAGATTTGAAGTTTAGTATGGAAAATCAGGTTTTTTTTGCGATTTCGATATTTAAATTATGTTTATTTGTAAAAGTATAAATAAACATTTAAAACTTTTAAGGGGGTTGTTTAGACCATCAAACTGAACAACTTTCACTATTCGAAATCGCGAAAAAAATATCAGCTGTCCCATACATTTAGCTCGAGTAGATTTGTAGTTTAGTATGGAACATCAGATGTTTTCCCCATGACGGCCATACGCGCTCGCTCTCTCATATACAAAGTAACAAGGACAGAGACACGTCTCTACTTTTGTCGTTTTCTCGGAGGTGTCATGCTAGGCCTCCTGGGAAGAATAATTAGGAGCCAGATATTCTGTAAAGAGCCTATAATACCACTTCTCAAATGCCCCATGTGGTACATCATCCATATTGTGTTATGTAAGTAAGTTATAGCCTATAGAATCCCACTGTAGGGCAAAGGCCTCCTCTCACGAATAACGGTGAGAGGGAGTGGGCCATAATCCACCACACCATGGGCCATAGTCAACTTGCTGTCAGAGAATTATCAAGCCGCCTTAATAGGCCTCTGACCTGGCTTAACGAATAGTTACAACGCCATCTGACGGAACTATCCCAGACCAATTGCTTAACGTGTCTTCCGAAGCACGAAAAGGGAGATGAAATACCACTAAACGGTCACCCATCCAAAGACTGACCGGACCTGGCGTTGATTAACTTCGGTGATCGTTTCCAATACCAAAGCTCCACTACGCCAACAAGCGCTTCTGTGTTATGTAGGCAGAGTCAACACACCGATTTGAATTAATTATAACGTTACATTGCGTAACTTGAACCACTAGGTACATATATATGCACTACACATCGATCGATGTACTAGCATCGAACCAGTGATGGATTAAGATGTTCAGAGGCCGTAGCACATCTACAGGGTGTTAGGGTAAACAGTTGCACTACTTTAATGGGTTATTGTTCCTGTGGGGACATGCCACAGACATCAACACCCACAAGTTATAGCAACGAAGCTAAAAGATGGCGCTACGGTCGCACTCGCAAATGTGTACGTAAATACGATTTGCGACGTCACATTGGTAACCCGTTAGCTTTGACTAATTATTATAAGGACTAGCCTTGCGGTAGCATTTCCCCTCTGCCACGGTAGAAGCACAATTGATCTTGTGCATTTACATTCAATTCTACACCTTATCACTAAACGAGACAGCCTATAATTGCGAAATAATAACTTCGAACATAGAACGTTTGGGGTTCACACGAGACTACTTTTCATGATTTTTAACGTTCAAAATTAGAATCTAAAGTTATGGGGAATAAAATCCAAAGTTGCGGATTTCATGTCACCTCGCCCCCCGCAAAAGTGGCAGAAATGTTTGTTAGTAGAATTACACGCGTAACCAGTCCACATATAAATAGTCAAAGCCCGTTAGCCACTACACATAAGGTTCACAATCTTATACAAGACATGAATTGCGCAAGAGAAATAATCACAGAGATTCTATATATAAACAAGGTCCAACTAAGATCTGTCGGACCACGGCCGGTCCCCAGGCTTCACACTTAGCCTGGCGGAAGATCTTCCCTTTTCACCGGAGGAACCTTCCACAGTAGTTCCTCCACATACCCATGATACTGAACAGCTTTCCCAAAGAAAACTGTGGGAAATTCGAAAAAAAAAATTTCGTCTTTCCATACTAAATGCAATCAGCTGATCGAAAGTTTGTATGAAACCTGCTTGCGTTAAATATATGGGACAGCAGATTTTTTTTCTCGATTTTGGTTTAGGTCCCATTGAGAAAGTTGTTCAGAATCATCAATCAGTCAGCATATTAAGAAAGACCCTAATCCGGCACTGTGTCGCAGTATGATTCCATGTGTTACATAAACCAGAAACAATGATGAATTGAGTCTCTATTTCTCACAAGAATTTGTCAAGGCGTTCTAAGCTTGTACTCATTTCTGGCCTATCATCACAGAGTTCGAATTCTAATATGGCGGCCTCTTGGCGGGCTCTTGACGGCCCGATAGCACAGTCGGTAGTGAACCTGCCTGCTGTGCCGAGGGTCGCGGGCTCGAATCCCGTAAGGAACAAATATTTGTATAATGAATATCAATATTTTTACCCGAGTCATGGATGTTTGTATCTATATATGTATTCTATATCGTTGTCTAGTCATCATAATACAAGTCCAGGCTAGATTCTGGTACTTTAAATGTGACTAGATATTTTGTGTGACAATGTCCAAGATATTTATTATATCAATATTGCCCTTCGTAGCAACTGGACAGATTCTTAGCTGGACAGATTCTCAGCTGGGCATATTAGCAACTGGACAGGACATGTACGGTCGATGATATAACGATAAACTCTTGTACCTTCCCGGGCAGTTCGTATAGTTCCTGATTATACAGCTGAAATGTATAATGTACGCTCATTTCAAAACGGCTGAATCGAAACGGATAAAACTTTTTTGTTAGGTTCGTTGTTTTATCGATGCGAATTTAAAAGTGGTTCGATCCCCGTCCAGACCGACTCGTACCAATGAGTTTTTCGGAATTTATGAACGATTTGTAACACCACTGGTTTTTCGGTGAAGGAAAACATCGTGAGGAAACCTGCATTCTTCAATTTCGAGGCATGTATTATACCTACTGTCCATTATAAGTGGCGACGAGCTCACCCCCCGTCACACTGGACAGCGTTTCGGTACTACTGGTGAAACGTGGATGTTCTGAGGTTTCAGAATATCTCTGACTACCCCTTCGGGGAATATAGTCGTGAGCATATGCTATGCTATGCTATTTAAAAGTAGTTGGTTCTTCTTCTTCTTATCGTGTAGGCAGCAAGCCCTGTTGTCAGAGTTGGTTGGTTGGTTGGAGTTTGTTCTACTATTGTTTTATACTTTTTAGTTTCGAAGTCAGTTAAATTTTTTTTTTTTAATTATTTGGTTTCACAATTTTTAATTGTGAAATCTTAGATTATGTGTGCGCCCAACAGAGTATGAACTGTCAATACCTTTAAACCACATACTCTACCCATCAAACTGAACAACTTTTACTATGAGAGCAAACCGAACAGAACATAAACAATATCAGCTGTCCCATACTGCAATACCTACTCGATTTAAATGTATGGGAAAGCTGTTTTTTTTGTTCTGACTGGTTTGCTCCCATAGTAAAAGTTGTTCAGTTTGATTGACATGATTTGTTACGCTATGTACCTAAGTACACACCTCACGGTATATCGTACACCGTACATATCTCTGACTACCCACCGGGTAATACAGTCGTGAGCATATGATATGCAAATACCAAAAAAAAAGTAAAAATCAAAAGTAAACCACACAGACAAATTGAGAAACTCCTCCTTTTTTTAAATCGGTTAAAATTGAAAATGAAAAATGTATTTTCTCCGTTACCTACTCATTTAAATCCCCAATGGTCAAAACCCGCACTTCCCGAACTACTTTCGAACAAAATGAATCGGTAAAATGGGATTCGTATTTTTATCCGTATTTTATCCGTTGTTACCCAGTGACCGGTTCGTTATCCGGTCCACTGGGTGCGACTGCATGAAATACTGCGCGAATTTAAAATAGTTAAGTGCTCAGATTCTTTTGAGATTTAGTGATGTTATTAATTATGCAGGGTGAAATTGATATCATTGGCATCCTTATAAACTAAAAGTCTACCCACAGAACATTTAAGAGGGGTCAGAAGTGCAAAGTAGGCGTGGAACGTGTCGCCACAGGTTATGCAATGATTTGCATAACACCATAAGGCGCGCGGCGTGGTGCGAGCGAGAGGGCAAGAGTAACTGCAGCAGCGTGAGCGGGAAGACAAGTGGCGACAGCCGTCTCCGAAGCAAAAGCGCTACTTTGCATTTCTAACCCCTCTTATAATGTTCTGTGAACCCATCAAACTGAACAACTTTTACTATAGGAGCAAACCGATCGAAGCAAAAAAAATCTGCTGTTGGCATTGCAGTTTAGTATGGAACAGCTGATTTTTTTGTTGCTACGATCGCTTTGCTCCCATAGTAAAAGTTGTTCAGTTTGATGGGTAGACTCTTAGTTTAAGGCCCATCCGCCCGGGAATACGACTCTCCATACTAAGCGATGTAAACGAGCGCGTGGCAACGGTCAAAATTTAGCCGTTTTCTTTGAAAAATTACATAAATTTTTATGAATTTTCAAGTAATAAGGAAACCAAATCATTCTATGTTGTATTGTGAAGTATATTGTAAAATTAATTAATGCGGTCATTGAGTTGTATGCGTGGTGTAACAATGTGATGGACAAATTGAAAAATAGTGTAATTCGAGAACTTTGTGGTCTGAAAGAGGATGTAGTGACAAAGATAGAGAAAGGTATGTATGGTTTGGTCATATGGAAAGAATGGATGAGAGCAGGTTGACGAGTGCAATCTATAAGGCAAGCGTAAGTGGAAATGTTGTAAGGGGACGGTCTAGACGTACGCACGGCGACAGATCAACCTACCCATAGTTGACCTCTATGTTCATGGACATAAGGTCCAACTATGGGTAGGTTGATCTGTCGCCGTGCGTACATATACGGACCAAATTGGCGACGTGCTTCATAAGGGCCAGGTCAGATCTACCCGAAACCGACGAGCATGCATGAAAGGGTTAATTAATGTGGAGAAAGCTTGAGAGGTTCGTCAGGATCGTAGTAGGTAGCGTTTTGTTGTCTCTGCCTACCCCAGTGGGAGACAGGCGTGAGAATATGTATGTGTATTAAGTACCAACTCGCAAGGCCGAGCTTGCTGCATACAAACGAACTTTTCGTCCTATTTTCAATATTAACAACTTAAGTCAATGACATTTTGAAACGCGATCTAATAAACAATCTCTATACAGGATCCTTCTTAATACGCTGACACTTTTTAAGAGGATGATCAGACCATCCAACTGAACAACTTTCTCTATGGGACCAACATCGTAATCGCGAAAAAATCAGTTGTTCCAAACAGAACTGCAAACCTACTCGAGCCAAATGTATGGGATAACAGAATATTTTTTCGCGATTTTGATTATGGTCCAATAGAGAAAGTTGTTCAGTTTGACGGTCTGATCATCCCCTTAAAAAAGTGTCAGCATATTAAGTTGGACCCTATATAGGTTTTTTTGTCAGATTTCCGTTAAAATGTTATAGTTTCAATGCAATAAGTAATTTTTGTTTGGAAATCTTTGAGCCACTGTAACTTTGAAACTATGCATTTTGACAGAAGCCTGACAAAATACAGACAAAAATTAGTTTCTAGATCATGTTCACTAATTTGCATTGACTGTAATTGGTTAATATTGAAAATTGGACGAAACTTCGTTTGTATGCAGCGCTGAATATCCTCTTAAGTAATAAAAACAAAAAGTAAAATTCCAAACTTGACTATTAAAATGGGCAATTGGTAAAGTTTGAACAACGAACTAGTTGGAACATGCCGAATGGTTTTCCACGAATACGTTACAATAATGAAGTTTTAATGAAATTCTGCTGGTTTAATCGATAAGCCTGATTTGATTCTGGCCCAAAGCGTAGATCAGGTTTGTGATTTTTAGGGTTCCGTACCTAAACAGTGCCAACAGTATTTTAACTAAGTTAATTCCACGCGTTCCATTTCGGCTAGGAACATAAAACTGAAAAGTTGTTAGTTTTTAATTTCATTCGGATTTTAAATCTTGAATAGCTCTTGCATAGGTTACGTTAGGTTAGATTATATTTCCTGCGGATTCCAGAGATATTTCAAAACTAAATAGTAGGTACCCAAACTCTATCCAGTATGAGAGGTCTATTTTAGCATTAGGGTATCAGTCTAAAAACCGGTCAAGATCGTGTCGGATGCTCTCGCTCGTCATCCTGATGACATTTACAGCATCATGTTTAAAAACATGTTTAATCCTGAATTTGTTTTGGTGTAAGCCACCCTAAGAATGTACCTAATAATACATGGTCCTTCTTAATATGCTGACACTTTTTTAAGGGGATGATCAGACCATCAAACTGAACAACTTTCTCTATGGGACCAACATCGAAATCGCGAACAACAAATCTACTCCAAACAAAACTGCAAACCTACTTTAGCAATTTTATGGGACAGCAGATTTATTTTTCGCGATTTCGATATTGGTTCAATAGTGAAAGTTGTTCAGTGTGATGGTCTGATAATCCCCTTAATAAGTGTCAGCATATCAAGAAGGACCCTGTATACCTATACATCCGATCGGAGCAAAAAAAAAAATCTGCTGTTCCGTACTAAACTGCGATGCCTCCTCGACTCAAATGTATGCAACAGCTGATTTTTTATTGCTCTGATCGGTTTGCTCCCATAGTAAAAGTTGTTCAGTTTGATGGGTAGACTCTTAGTTTAAAAGGATGCTAATTATATCAATTTCACCCTGTAGAGTCATTTGATTCTATTATTTAGGTCAGGATAGGTTGATAGATCACTCTATTTCTTTTCGTGGGTGACTAAGGGATAATCTTTTGCAGTAGGTACTTACCTATTTTTGTGAACTCTCACTCGCGTAAGTACTAGTAGTGATGCTTTCTATGGAACAGTGGTTTTTAGGGTTCCGCAATCCACAAGGAAACCTTTTACTTTCGTCCATTCTGTCCGTCTGTCTGGTATGCCCCATGCATTATGATGCAAGCAACCCTAAATACAGGATGTAAACTTAAATGCTTTTACTTAAGGTGATGCTTCAACCCATCAAACTGAACAACTTTAATGTATAATAAAGGACCAACATTGAAATTGTGAAAAAAATTCCGCTGTTCCATAATAAACGTCAATAACTACTCGACCCAATGTATGAAACAACACTTTTTTCGCGATTTCAATGTTCGTCCCATAGTGAAATTTGTTCAGTTTTGTTGAAACACCCTTTGATATGTAATTTAAATTTACACCCTGTATGATATATTCAGAATGTCGAAATTTCACAGCGCTGACAATTCTTTAAGCAAACATCAGTGTAATGTCAGCTCGGACATAGCAAATGTTATTCTACCTGATTCCGCACTCCGCGGCCGGCGCCGTCTGTCCACGTAACAGGCAGTCCGTCATGATTACAGCGGACGTTGTTTAATTTGATAAGTGCTTGCACAAACAGCTTTCCACCTGGAATTTTCGGGATCTCATGATTCTTCCACTTTTCCTGGAATTACAACATTCATGTGCATGCATGCATAGGCTTTGGACTATATTCGTTGAGGGGGTAGTCAGAGATATTCTAAAACCTCAGAACATCCACGTTTCATTAGTAGTAAGATCTACCGGGGTAATTGTAACTATGGGGCAATTGTAACTATATCGAGCAATTTCACTTATAAATCATGATTCATTTCTTCTCAAGAAATATATTGTTACAATTGCCCCATAGTTACAATTACCCCGGTAGACCTTACTGAAACTCTGTGCAGTGTAATGGAGAGTGAGCCCGTCGCCACTTGTAATGGACAGTGGGTACAGTACATGCTTCGAAATTGAAGCATGCAGGTTTCCTCATGATGTTTTCTTTCACCGAAAAGCCAGTGGTGTTACAAATCGTACATTAATTTCGAAAAACTAATTGGTACGAGTCGGCCTGGACAGGGATCGAACCATCGTCTCCTGCACGGCAGGCAAGGTTACTCGCCACTGGACCACCTCGGCTTTTGTTCTGGGGGTGAAATCGGATATAATCCAACCAAATAGGTTTAATATGAATTCCATATACAGACCACTTTTAGCATGCATCACAGTTTGGATTAGGGAACCTGTCAACACTCAACAGTACTAACCCGTTACCTTCGTCATTCCTTAATAAGATTCCCAGCCTCATAAGCACCTTATGTGGCTGTGAATTTGATTATACTTTTAGATACACAGGGCCGTTGCAGGACTCAAATTATTCCCATAAAGGCCCAAGATAAATTAAGGCAGGTGCAATTTGCAATAAACAGGGCCCTTCTTAATTATGTTGTCGGTGTTTTAAGGGAATGATCAGACAATCAAACTGAATAGCTTTCTCTATAGGACCAAACTCGAAATCGCAAAAAAAATACAGCTTTCCCAATATATTTGGGTCGTTTTGTCGCATATATGGAAAGTTAAAGAAACTACGCAAAACAAACATAAGCTGGCCGTGCGACTTTATACATTACTCTACCTACGCGCGGCCAGCTTATTTTGGTTTTACGTCACTTGATGTGTCGCCGTGTGTACGTTCAAGCCTTTATATCTCCGTTCGGACTGAGTTTAGAGATATACTTTATCCTGATCTGAGTAATTGAAGTTTTGAAAAAAATTGGCGAAAAAGAAAAGGTGTCATTTTTAGGCATTTTCTTTTAATTTGCCTTTAATAGGTTTATAATATACAGTATAATAAAACAAACCCTGTTGGAGTCTTTAAGTGGAGCTTCAGACCATCAAACTGAACAACTTTCACTATGGAGCCAACACCGAAATCACGAAAAAAAAACAGTTTCATACAAAACTGCAGTACCAACTCGACTCAAATGTACGGGACAGTTTTTTTTTCTCGATTTCGAAGTTGGCCTTCATAGTGAAAGTTGTTCAGTTTGATGGTCTAAAAAATCTAAAGGCTCCAACAGGGTTTTTTTACACCCTATATACAAAGTATACTTACAATTAAACTTCGTTTGTATGGAGCGCGATTAAACTAATGGTTATACCCTCTTAAGGTTTCAGGATAGAAAAGGCACTGATATTTTTGGGCGGGCCACTGTCCCAAATACCCAACCTAGCTACGGCCCTGTAGATATTTAATTGTATATGTACCCGGCTTTCAGAACGTGCCGTGTGGGTACCGACTTAAATAAACCACTCTATTCTATCTCGTAATTCGACGGTGTTAAGGGGATTGTATAGCTAGCAGTCCCCATACAAAAAAAGCGAAGATGTGTTTAGTTTTTACCTCATTAAATCTTTCCAGAAATCCATTTTTTGGATCTTATTTGATTCAGTGCACATAAGGTATACCAGTTTTATACAGGGTGTCAACTTAAACGCTTTATACAAGGTGTTAGGGTAAATAGTTGCATTACTTTAAGGGATGATTTTACCCATGATACTGAACAACTTTCCCTAAGAAACCTATAGGAAATTCGAGAAAAAAAATTATATTTTCCATACTAAATGCAATCAGATGATCGAAAATTTGTATGAATAGTCGAATTTTTTATAGCGAATTTCCTATTCGTTTCTTAGGGAAAGTTGTTTAGTATCATGGGTACAATCATCCCTTAAAGTAATGCAACTGTTTACCCTAACACCCTGTTTACATTAAGGGGTGCTTCAGACCATCAAACTAAACAACTTTCATTATGGAGCCAACATCGCGAAAAATAAATCTGCTGTTCCATTTATTTGAGTTGAGTCGCCAATTCGCCATTGACGTTTTCTATGGAAAAGCTAGTTTTTTTCTCGCAATTTCACTGTAGGTCTAGTAAAAGTTGTTCAGTTTTATGGTCTGACGGATCTCGTTCAGGCATTAAATTTTACACCCTATACATCGTGTTAATGAATAAGCGCAAAACCTCATACACCCCAACTGATTTATAACAAAATAATTAGATTGAAATAATAATTTCATTATTTTGATAATTAAAATTTAAAGTTATTCGCATTTTAAGTTTTCAGGCAAAAAAGGTTTTTTATGATTTCAGTAATGAATGAAAACGCTAGCGTGCTCGTGGATACATTTTAATAATCTTGTTTTGGTAGTAAGTAGGGTGAGTGTGCCTGTGCGATGGGTTGACATTGAGTTCAGAAAATTTTAAATGTTAAAAACATATTATTTAATATTTTGAAAAAAAATACCTATGTTGAAAACATGATAATTCGATTCTGCTCTCGATTCTAAACAAACTACTTTCTAGTTTTGCGTTTATTCATTAACACGTTGTATAACATCTAATATTATGTAAAACATAATGTCAGATCAAAACTTATAGAACCTACATTGTTTATAAACGATAAATCGGATATTATACCAACCACGGATATATCAGAATCGCAACATTCCGGATGTTTTATATCACCCGGATATTACGCCCGGTTGAAATTCTTGAAAGCAGCATCGATCTTAGAATATCCCGCTTATCCGTTATTCGATTTATATTTCCATACTCACGCTTTTAGGCTAGGTTTATTGTCTGTTTTACTTTTAAAGTAGTGTTGCCTAACTATAGTGATACAATCGATATTTCTATTTCTTGAAAAATAGTAAGAATATCGATAGTGCTATCGATATTTTCGATAGTTAGTATTGACAGTATTGTTTCAGTAATACCCTTTGACTATTTATATGTGGACTGGTTACGCGTGTAATTCTACTAACAAACATTTCTGCCACTTTTTGCGGGGGGCGAGGTAACATGAAATCCGCAACTTTGGATTTTATTCCACATAACTTTTGATTCTAATTTTGAATGTTAAAAATCATGAAAAGTTGTCTGGTGTGAACCCCAAACGTTCTAAGTTCGAAGTTATTATTTCGCAATTATAGGCTATCTCGTTTAGTGATAAGGTGTAAAATTGAATGTAAATGCACAAGATCAATTGTGCTTATACCGTGACAAAGGGGAAATGTTACCGCAAGGCTAGTCCTTATAATAATTAGTCAAAGGTAATACCAGTTTTATAAGTCTTACCCACTGAAGTAGAATTTATAGAGCTAACTTCGCACTTGATGACGTTGTCCCGTTCAATTGCGGCAATATGTCTTGCATTTAGTCACTCTTTCACTGCGGTCACGTGTAGCAGTTTGATTGAAAATAATCTAATCCACAGAAAAAATGCCGTGGTGTGTACTGAGGTACTGCGGAAACAATTCTAGAAATGTAAGCATTTCATAGGTAAGCAAGATGAAATAATCATTAAAATGTATTTTCAATATTATGTTAAGCAATATTTTTTTTCACGCCCTCGAAAAATATGTTAAATTCTTAAGCAAATACAAACAAGGACAAACTTATACACGAAAAAGAGAAAACAAGAGATATTGCCACTCATTTAGATTATAATGAAGGACAAACCTAGATTATAGAGAATATTGATGATAGAGAAGCACGAATATAATATGCACGAAATTAAGCTAAGTTCTTTATGTTGGTAACATCTTTTTTTTTCTTTCTCACGCGTATAATTTTTACTGTATTTTTATCTCTTTCTCTCTCTCTGACATCTTTTTGCGCACGCCTCCCTGTAAGCACCACCGGCTGCCGCATATAGAGCATGACTTTTGTTTGTCGTACTATCTATATACATTCTACTTCAGTGGTCTTACCTATTTTACTGCGCAGTCGATAAATTTTAATAGCGTGCGAAATCATTTTGACTAATCAGGATGTGCCACCTACAATCCCTTGCCGCTATTGGCTAATTATTTTCATACCCTTTTCGCTGCTATCAAAAGAAAAAATTGTTTATTCAAAATAATATCACATAGATAACTTTTTGACGTCATGTTTTTGAATCTACCACCGCGTCGGAAGGTGTTCCGTTGTAGAGAAGATGCGGCCAGAAACTCTACAACACACTTTTTAAACAAAACAAAATATACAAAGTACAATTACATAAATTCAATATTAAATTACATAGTGTAACATTGTCAAGACCAGACATTTTGGTCATTGAAATAATCATCGAGTTTATAGTAACCTTTTTACAGAGGACTTGTTTAACATGGGACTTAAACTTTTTGTCCGTCAAGTTAAGAATATTCTCTGGTATCTTATTATAATAACGTATACAGTGACCCATGAAAGATGTGTTGACCTTACTAAGTCGAAAATGTGGGAATACTAATTTATTTTTATTTCTTATATTGTAATTATGAACGTCACTGTTTTTGGGAAAGAGAGACACATTTTTGCGAATGTATAAAATATTTTCGTAAATATATTGACTGTAAAAAAAAGTCAAAATATTGATATCTTTGAAAAGATCTCGTAGTGAATCTCGACAACGCAGATTATAAATGGCTCGAATTGCCCGCTTTTGAAGGATAAAGATAGACTCAACATCTGTAGCACGGCCCCACAGCAAAATCTAAATATCTGACTTTGAACCCTTTGATTACTAAATGACTTCGGGTTTTGACGGGGAATCAGGTCTGCTCTGCGCAAACGAAGATTGACGAGCGGAATTATTTTCCTGGTTGTACCTACTTTACCTAATACCAACACTACCCATAGTATTGCATTTTAATACCATTGATCTCCAAAGGTGTGAAAACATAGCAATAATATTTATTAAATTCAAAAATTATAGAAAAAATACAATATGCGTATCCACAACAGGCTTCGTCAAAGGTAATACAATACTCACATCCGCAACAGGCTTTGTCAATGGTAATACATCACTCACATCCACAACAGGCTTCGTCAAAGGAAATACACCACTCTGATCCACAACACGTTTCGTCAATAAATACATCCCGTATATCTGCAACAAGCTTCGTCAAATTCCTACACAAACAAAAAATAATCACAAAAAAAAGGGGGGGACCTACCTGTAAACCTCCTCCAAAGCCTCTCCCCGAGGGACGGTTCCAAGAACGCTGGCAGCATTCCCCCTCTGAATCGCCAAGCTTATGCGCTGACGTAGGTAACTGCCAGCCCTCTTATCACCAGTGGTCTCTATAAGGCGTGCCGATATCTCCTTTATAAGCTGTTTTGCATCCGATAAAACGATACCATTGATAGTATCAATTAATGTTTTAAAGTAAAACTCTAAAAAAAACGGTAATACAAACATGCGTTAAAGTTGGTGTGATCATAATGTATACTCTAAAGTAAAACGGTCTCTGGTATCAATGAAAACCAGCCAAGTGTAAGTCGGGCTCGTGTTAAGGATCCCGGAGCAAACAAAATTGTTTGGTAAGTATAGTGGCAGGGAAATCTCTGTGCCAGTGGCGTAACGGTGCACCGAAAGACCCTCTAGCCTTCTCGCTACGCTACTGCTCTGTGCGCGAGTCCGACTCGAACTTTGCCAGTTTTCCATGTACCGACAAGTCATGACATGTTTCAAAGTAGAATCGTACTAAAATCAACATTTCTCGAGCTGTAAGCGTTTTATAGACAGCATTTCATAAGTACAAAGATATGATAATGCATCGCTGGAAAACAGCCAGAAATTGCAACAGTTTCGAGCTGAATCCGATGCACTTTCCTTATTATCCGGGTCAGTGCTTTCGGATATCCGGGTGCCCGGATATCCCGTATATCCGAGACGTTAAACGGATAAAACGATTTTATAACGACCCATTGAAAATTGGAACGGTATCCGTTTGAATTTCTTTGTGAGTATTTTCTTTGAATTTAACAGTGCGGATCTTGTGTGACTGAGAAATGTAGACAGCTGGATACTTTCTCTTTCATACAGGGTGTTAGACTTAAGCAGTTGCATTACTTTAAAGGGTGATTGTACCCATCATACTGAACAACTTTCCCTAAGAAACTTATAGGAAATTCGAAAACACATTTTTGCACTTTCCATACTACATGCAATCAGCTGATCGATGAAAAGTCGTTATTTTTTTTGCGAATTTCTTTTATGTCCCTGAGCAAGTTGTCCAGTATCATGAGTATAATAACTATAATTAAAGTAATGCAAAAATTGTCTACCCTAACCTCAGAGGAAGGATCTCCATAGAGTTTACGATTGTAGTTAGTCTCTATTGTCTTTAGACGTACCTTTAATAGTAGAAGGCGATGGAACTATAGATATTTATTTATGCGGCAGTCCACTTTTTTTTTTGAGCTAGTGTGTGTGAAAAGTGACCGTAAACATAAGGCCATATGTCACTTGGTGCCTTTTGTCCATACTACTTGACACGTCAAAAAAAGTGGACACTTTACAATTGGTATGTCTTGACGTCACACGTTTTAAATAAAATATGTATTCATTTCATTTTAAAATCTCTAATTATGCAGCAATAAAAAAAACTTGACATTTATTTCTAGTTGCGTATTTTATGCTGCTGAGTTGTAGCAATGTTTCTGAACACCCCGTAAGGGTTTATGGGCTTGAATTTATGTATGTACGTATGTAGGTACTGCACAAAATAACATAAATATACATGGTTAAAAAAAAGATATTATCCTTTTTTACGTACTTTCCAATATCCAAATGTACACTAATATTTATAAGTTTTGACTTATCTTCCAATACAATGATATTTACAAAGAGGGACTCAGGGGATTAAAGAAAGCCTTTAGAGGATTTACAGGCTTGGTCCTGAAGCCTCTAGGATAAGTCTGAATCTCTTTGAGACCTTTAAAACTGGAATTAGTGCATCAGTGTGTTCACAAATCATCCGTACGTAAAAGCAATGTGGTTCCGGCTTAGACTATGTATTATTGTATACATAACTTTAGCTTAAGAATTTATATTGTAATAGTTATTAAGTCGTGTTATGTTCTAGAGTTTCTGGCCGCATCTTCTCTACAGCGACAACACGTTCCGACGCGGTGGTAGCTTTAAAAAAGATTTGACGTTTGATAAGTGTGCTGTAAGCTCCTATATTGAATAAATTATATTGACTTTGACTTAACCAGCCTATTTCTTCTTTTTGATCATCGTACGAGGCGACAAAGGGATAAAGTTTTTAAGTCAGTATTTATTGGGCGAAAGGATACCCACAAGAAACACGAATCGTTGTTCTATTTTTGAGACGCTGAAAACCAAATAATTTTGTTGTTTTAGCCTATTTCTATTCTTAATTTTTACCGTTGAAGAGAACGTTAGACAAATTAAAATACTTATATAAATATGTGTATTTCTCACCACAAACCAATAAACGTATGTACAAATGTTATATATGTATATAAGCTATAAGAAGTACATAGAAATTCTTTGGTTATGGATCGCTGGTGCCTGTGGTGGGTAATAAAAACCTATGCTACAGGTCACCAGGAAACAATATAGTCATATAGGTAGAAAGTTGTGAATGCCAATAATAACATAAGAATAATAATAATTATTAACAATTATTAAACTATTAATTTCAAAATTACCGGTTCTGGATATTCTTCATTATCAGCACGGAAACTCAAACTCAAAATAATGTATTCAATATAGGAGGTTGAAGCACACTTATTAAACGTCAAATCTTTTTTGAAGCTACCAGCGACCACAAGGTAGTAATACCACAGTATTCTCAAAAAAAAGAAAATGAAAAACTCTTCGAAATTACTGTCATAGTTTTACTACGGTCCTAAACTAGAGGGGTTGGCAGAATCTATTTCAAGAGAGGTAAATAACACTGTTCTAATAGGTTTAAATGTGTCCCTCCGTAACGTGTGGTCACTATCTGTTACCTCTGGTAATTATCTCAACAATGTGTGATTCGTTGCAATACTGTGTGTTAAGGGGCTATAGGTTCAGACGAATATTTTCTATGAGAAATGCGTATTCAATTTATGATTTCACTAGATAAACTATCCGAGAATACTAAGATATGACTTTGCTTTCGGTAAATTGTATAAATCTATACTTCATTCCAAATAAGGTCGATAAGATTTTCCGATTCCTATTTAGCTTTCTGGCCAATTCTGATTACCAAATGTAATTAATTTATTGGATACATATAATTTTTATTTTTAATTTTTTTTTTATTAGTGTAAAGCGGCTATTCGAGTCTTCTACAGACTAGTATCACTTCGACATTATGAAGATCTTTTGTGATCACCACAATAGTTATAGTTCACTGCTAATACCCACTACACATACTATCCGACATATCTTGGACGGTACAAAAGCTGTTCTAAGAATAAGTGAGAGTAAGTGTTTCAAATCTCTGTTTCTGTAATGCGAAAAAGCCTTAAAATTTCGTTACTATTTTGAATGGAGTATATAGATAGTCGAAAAATAAAAGATGCCTCCAAGGTATTTCGTTCTACTATTGCGCCTTAAGTAGTATTGGGTCTCGAGCCGTTGACCTTTCGTCCTGGCTACATCGTAGCACCGCGTAGCACCGTAGCGTCGTAGCACCGTAGAAAGGTCAGATGTTAGATTGCCAATTAGTTGTTGATAAAAACCGCAAAAGGTCCGAAGTATTTAATTTGTGGTCAACAGTTTATGTTAAGAACCAATATTTATAGTCAATTGCTGCTAAATTCGGTTCATTTTGATTTACTGAAATTTGCAGATACTTTTACCAAATATCAAAAAGCTGTTGGCTTTGAATAGACCACCATGTTTCTTTCTGTAGGTGCTATGCGAGGCGATTAAGGGATATGATTATGGATTTTTGTATGTGTGTTTTGACATGAAGTCAAATTCCGTCGCTTTGTACGTAAGAGCAGTTGTAAAAAGTGACAGTGTCGACAACATGTTTTGATCCGAGCTCTATAAGTTCGGAGTATATTTTATAAATAAATATCTTGGACATAGTCACACAAATAATGAGGTATAGCTAATATTACCACTATAATGAAGAGATTCACACTCAGTTGCAGAAACGCTCATTAAAAATAATTCTCAATTAAATTTCTTGCTGTCACTTTTTGTCTTGTTGACTTAGTAAAAGCTAGCAAGATATTTAATGGAGGATTAACTCTAATGAGCGTTTCTGCAACTGACTGTATGAAAAACAAATCACCACGAGTTCATTAACTATACGCCAACTATACGCTAACATTTTTTGTTACCTATTTCCCATAGTTCCCACAGAGTTTCGGTACTACTGGTGAAACGTGGATGTTCTGAGGTTTCAGAATATCTCTGATTACCGCCACGGGAATATACAACGTGTTAATGAATAAGCGCAAAACCTCATACACCCCAACAGATTTATAACCAAACAATTAGATTGAAACAATAATTTCGTTATTTTGGTAGTTAAAATTTAAAGTTATTCGCATTTTAAGTTTTGAGGCAAAAATGATTTGTTATCATTTCAGCAATGAATGAAAGTGTTAAAGTGCTCATGTATGCATTTTAAGAATCTTGTTTTGCTAGTAAGTAGGGTGAGAGTGCCCGAGCGGTAGGTTGAGATCGAGTTCATTAAATTTTAAATTTTACAAACAAATTATTAAATATTTTGACAAAAATTACCTATGTTGAAACCATGATAATTCGATTCTGCTCTCGATTCTAAACAAACTACTTTCTAGTTTTGCGTTAATTCATTAACACGTTGTAGTCGTGAGCATATGCTTATGCTTATGCTTATTTCCCATAGCTGGAGAAATTGACTCCTTTCAATTCAATTCAATTTTTGTTTAGTGGCATCCGATGTGTTATCACAATTCAACCAATGTCTCGTTATGTGGAGAGTATACGTAGGAAAATGATCAGTAGTATTAATTAAGTCTAGCGTGGCAGTTTTGCCAATGTAAGTAGTTTATAATCTCAAGTGATTGTTTTAAGGTTAAAACACAAAAGAGTTCACAAAATTGCGGAGCCACGTGCAAGCCTAACGCGCCGATACGCACGCGTCCGTACTCCGCCAGACTTGCAGCGACATCAACGACATGTGAACTACGTTTTACTATCTGTCAGAAAACTTGCTATTGTTGTCGAATAAACCCGAACTTCAATGAACTGTACCAAGCGCTGGCAACACCGTTTTAAAGTAAAACCAATTCTAGGTTGATTCTAGGTGGACAATGGACCATCATTTGCAACTTCCAAACACTAATGGCTTCCCGCCAACTTTTCAATTCACAACTTGTTCGTTTGAATTTGAAAATGTCCACGATTTAGTTCCAATTTGTTTCTTTTGGTGTTCCGTAGTTGGAGTGTGAAAAACGGTTTGCTTAATCTGACAAAGAAAATTACATAAAATTGTTACTACCATTACTACACAACTAACAATACTAGCTAATGCCCAGTTTTTGTCTGCATGGACACGTAATTTATACAGAGTGTAAATTTAAATGCGTTTCATAATTATATGGAGCTTCAGACTATCAAATTGAACATCTTTTAATATAGAGCCGACATCAAAATCGAAAAAAACAATCTGTTGTTCATACATTTTGGTCGAGTAGCTATTGATATTTTCTATAAAGCAGCTGATTTGTTTTGCGTGATTTTAACACACGACAACAGGTAACACGCTAACATTGCGTCGACACCGTAATCAACGTCCCCGCCGGCGGGGACAGTCGCGACCTCTGCCCACTCCTTTCACTTCTGACGTCTACATACGCTACAGGCACATCCCAGGCCGCATCTAACCGATCCCAGCTACCCAATCCGCCGCGTAGCCCCAACAACGTCCTATACCGAAGTCCGTACCCCTCTGGGTGCCCCTAGGTCGGTTGCTTAAGTTCATTCATTTGGCACGGTAGACACTTCGTGGCCCTCCAATAGTCCGCAGTAAAAAGCAGTAACTGCTCCCAGAGCAACGCTGTATTAGTCAATTCAAAAACAATAATATTGTGATTTCAATGTTGGTAGCACAGTAATAACTTGTTCAGTTTGATGGTCTGAAGCTACGGTCTGAAGCATCCTTTTTAATTTATAATTAATTTAACATCCCGTATTATAATTGACCAAAAAACGTAAACGAACAAGTCGGAATATCTTTCTGTTCTTATTTAGAACTAACTATAGCCTATAGTAGTTTTGTTTTAACAAAAAAACCTACAGAACCCTTTTTAATCCGTGCCCAACACGCATTTGCATTTTTCTGTTCGGAATTTGTTTCTGGCATTTTTATTTTATTTGCGTGTTCAGATTTCGTTGATTGTGGGTAAATTGAATTTGAAAATGGAACACAAATGAAACGGTATGAAAGTTTTGATAGTTGAAATTACACTTTATTGCAATGTTTATAGTGCACAGTTTTGCATACGTGTGGTTTCCCCGTTTTACCATTTTATTTTACCCCGAAATTTTTATTTAGTAACAATAATATTTTTTCGCTAAAGTAAACTGAAATTAAATATTTAAATGGGTTTTCCGTGTTCATAATAATTATTAGGATCTATTTCAGCACTTCTGGATACGTTTCTAATAGCTTATCTGACAGATCTATTGACATAATTATCTTTCATAACGAAATATGTCAAACGATCTATCTGATCTGTCTATTAGGAACTTATCAAGGAGTAATGAAACAGAGAGAACCCTTAGAGATCCAAATATTAAAATTAAATTGTTTGTGTGGAAAAAAATAGCTTTTTGTGATAAGGCCGCCTTTTGCACCCTTCTATTGCTGCTGTAAATTGTATTTATCTGTTTTTGGTATGCAGAAAATTCATTATTTATGTTATAAATGCATACATAGATATCCTAGCATAGCATATGCTCGCCACTATATTCCCCGAGGGGGTAGTCAGATATAATCTGAAACCTCAGAACATCAACGTTCACTAGTATACTAGAATAGAATTGTTAAAAATGAGAGCTTACATCTGCCAACAAACTGTCATGCAGTTTGGCAGATATAATTGTAAAGAAACCTTATTGTAATGTCTTTTGCATGAATAAATGAATTGAATTGAATTGACTAGTACCTAAAATAAGTCCAGTGAACTCCAGTGTGACGGGGAGTGAGTCCGTCGCCATTTGTAATGTCGCAACTGCACCGCAACGACATCGCAACTGGACCTCCGTGTCATCGCAACTTAATCGCGGCGATATTGCGATGAAAATCGCTTTTATGGCTCTAAATTGAGGCAACAATTCAAATTAAAGATTGAAATACGTAGTCTCGGGCGGAACTTGAACCCGAAATCTTTCAAACCGGAACCGCTTTCGTCCAATTTTATAACAATAACATTTGAAATTGGAAATTGGTATATCGCATGAATTCCAGTATGTTTACTTTATGTGTAGTATGTTTTTTGTGTAAAATTAAGTATAATTGATTGGTTAGTAATACTGGACTTGCGAGTTTTTAGATTGTAAAAACGGCAGTAGATGGAGCCACGTCCCTTAAGACAGCAATAGGATGAAGAATTTCGTTCTCTGGCGTAGTAGTGTTCCCGGTGACTAAATAGGACGAAAACGGTTCTCTGGTTTGGAAGATTGCGGGTTCAAGTCCCGCCCGAGACTAAATTTTACAATCTTTAATTTGATTTAAACTAGCACAAAATGGCTGTAACATGTTTATCTTCTATATATATAAAATTGAATCCCTATTTCCCTTGGTCACGGCATCACGCCTGAACGGCTGGACCGATTGCGATGAAACTTTGGTGGGTTGTTGTGCATATACCAGGAAAGGTTTATAAAAAAAAAACCGCCAAGTGTGTGTCGGGTAGGTGTAGGGTAGTTGTAGGTGTAGAGTAAGGTGTAGGGTAGTTGTAGGGTAGGTGTAGGGTAGTTGTAGGTGTAGGGTAGGTGTAGGGTAGGTGTAGGGTAGGTGTAGGGTAGTTGTAGGGTAGGTGTAGGGTAGTTGTAGGTGTAGGGTAGGTGTAGGATAGGTGTAGGGTAGTTGTAGGTGTAGGGTAGGTGTAGGGTAGGTGTAGGGTAGTTGTAGGTGTAGGGTAGGTGTAGGGTAGGTGTAGGGTAGTTGTAGGTGTAGGGTAGGTGTAGGGTAGGTGTAGGGTAGGTGTAGGGTAGGTGTAGGGTAGTTGTAGGGTAGGTGTAGGGTAGTTGTAGGTGTAGGGTAGGTGTAGGGTAGGTGTAGGGTAGGTGTAGGGTAGTTGTAGGTGTAGGGTAGGTGTAGGGTAGGTGTAGGGTAGTTGTAGGGTAGGTGTAGGGTAGTTGTAGGTGTAGGGTAGGTGTAGGGTAGGTGTAGGGTAGGTGTAGGGTAGGTGTAGGGTAGTTGTAGGGTAGGTGTAGGGTAGGGAAAATGGCAGAACAACGTCTGCCGGGTCACCTAGTAATCAATAATTTTTGATGCAACAAGGTTTTCTCACGATGTTTTCCTTCAGCAATTAAATTATTTGTGTTGATCACACTCCAAGGCTAATTACTCTTGACTGAATCACTAATCATAAGCTAAACTGAGCAAACAAACAATGTTCAAAATATACACTTTAGGCTGAAGCAGTAAACGCATTAAGGCGCCTATCGGAGCGGAGTTGAGAGCCGATTTCCATGGAAATGACCGCAAAACCCCGGGACGACCATTACGGCTGGCTGTGTGTTACACCGTAGCGAACATATCAACGTATTAAAGCGTTGTTCTAATTGGTCATCTCTACTGAAAAATACAAAATGATTCAGTTGCTTATCGTACCGCTCATGTCATGAAAGTGGACTAAGACAATGGGCAATAATGTTCAAAATTACAGGCGACAGGGTGAGAAAATGTTCTCTTTTACGTTATTTCGAGTTACATATTATCATCCCACTGCTGGGCAAAGGCCTCCCCCTTTATCCTCCATGCATCCCTGTCCTGAGCCAGTTCCATCCACTCTATTTTATTTGGCACAAAAACGTAAAAAATCTGTGAAATATTTACAAATAACCTAAATCTATTATGTATTGTAACCCTATACAGGGTTACAGGTTAAGTCGACCTAAATCCTTTAAGAGGTGATAGTTTCCATCATTCCTGACTGATTTGACTATGGAACCCCATACCCTAAACTTAACCGTTCTCAAGTTATGGGACTTTGAAGTTTTTTTTAAAAAAATCCAGATTTTTTTGTCTAATGTCCCCTTTTTTTGTGTTTTGTACATCTAATGTTTTTGTTTTTGTATTTTTTGTGTAGCAGATTAGCTGCTTCATTATTTTAAACACAAAAACTGCAAGTAACTGTACCAACTGAGTCGTAATAGACGATTGATTGTTAAAAAAAGAAATAAATTTGTGAAAAGTTTATTTTTCTTTCTTTTGTATTTTAAAAAAAGTCTAAGACAGTTGTGCTGCAGATGTGTTTAAAAATATCTACGGTTCTTCAGCTTTCCGATAAGGTATAATTTGCTAGGGTGTTATCAGGATTCTCGGAAAAAACATCGATGAAAGACTCCCAGGTAATAACAAAAATAACGGTATTTCGTAAAGTTGCTCGCAACGCCCATTGTCTTGCAATGGGTACAATGGGTAGCGCGTCACGTGCGAGCGGGATATCATACAATGTAAACGGGTGCAAGAGAGACAAGTTATTTCAAACGCCATTTTGTTGTTATTGTGTTTGGTTATGGTTAGTCTGCTTACGCCATTCGTCCGTGGTAGATGCGATACTTGGTGCTCTTCGTTTTTTACTCGACTTAGCTTGTTTTTCTGGACTGTTTCCTCCTATTCGTGACTGTGCTTGTTAACTGGACCTTGATTTGTGCTTCTGATTTGGAACTGTTGAAGATGGCGACCTTTACGAACGAAGAATATGCTGATATTTTGATTTGTTATGGGTACTGCAACTGTGTATCCTTACAAGCTCGTCAAGAATACATAGCACGTTTTCCTGACCGCCGAATTCCGGATATTAGTGTCTTCGACGGAGTTTACCGACGAATTAGAGAGACTGGCTCTGTTTCGAGGCGACGAACAGACCTGGGTAGACCACGTATTAATGATGATGATGAAGAGGAAGATAATGAGATTGTTCGACGATTTCGACTGGATCCGACTACGTCAACCAACGTTGTTGCCCGAGAACTTGGAATCTCACAATGGAAAGTGTGGTTTACTGTGCATACTGCCGGTCTCTACCCCTACCACTACACGCCAGTGCATGTTATCGAAGAAGGAGATCCTGTGAGGAGGCTGGATTTCTGCAGGTTTATGTTGAATGCAGATTTGGAAGATCCTTCGTTTTTTCGAAGCATCTTGTGGACTGACGAGTCCAAATTTGATCAAGATGGGATAACCAATTATCATAACGCCCATCATTGGGCTCCGAAAGCAGGAAGAAATCCTAATAAGAAAAGGGTAAAGGGGTCACAGAGACGTTTCAGCCTTAACGTATGGATGGGAATAATTTCAAACCATCTGGTTGGGCCTTACTTTCTTCCTCCAAATTTGGATGGAGAGACCTATGAAAATTTTTTAAGGCAAGATTTACCCGATTTGCTCGACGACATACCATTAAACCTCATTCGAAACATGTGGTTTCAGCACGACGGGTGCCCCGCGCACTTTAGAAGGAGTGTCAGAGAGTGGCTAGACACTAATTACCCAAATAAGTGGATCGGGAGAGGTGGGCCTACACCGTGGCCAGCTAGAAGTCCAGATTTGACACCAATGGATTTTTATGTGTGGGGGCACATGAAAAGTTTGGTTTACGATGAACCTAACCCAATAACATCTGTTGATGTTTTGAGGCAGAAAATAATTGATGCTGCTAACGAAATAAGAAGAGGACTCACAACTGGGGTAGTGAAAAGTGGCTTAAGGCACAGAATGCGTGTATGTGTGCGAAATAGGGGCGGACATGTGGAACATGTATTGTAAAAATGATTAATAAACCTCATTCGTTACCTATTTGGATTGTTTTATTTTGTTTTCTGAGTAAAGTTAAATTTGACGCTTAAATATCGTTATTTTTTACTACTACCTGGTAGCATATCATCGATGTTTTTGTTATAAAATTCCAATAATACCCTATTGTATTATACCTTATCGGAAAGCTGAAGAACCGTAGATATTTTTAAGCACATCTGCAGCACAACGGTCATAGATTTTTTTTTAAATACAAAAGAAAGAAAAAAAAAACTCTTCACAAATTAATTTCTTTTTTTAACTATCAATCGTCTAATACGACTCAGTTGGTACAGTTACTTGCAGTTTTTGTGTTTAAAATAATGAAGCAGCTAATCTGCTACACAAAAAATACAAAAACAAAAACATTAGATGTACAAAACACAAAAAAAGGGGACATTAGACAAAAAAATCTGGATTTTTTAAAAAAAAACTTCAAAGTCCCATAACTTGAGAACGGTTAAGTTTAGGGTATGGGGTTCCATAGTCAAATCAGTCAGGAATGATGGAAACTATCACCTCTTAAAGGATTTAGGTCGACTTAACCTGTAACCCTGTATATACATGCACAGTAACATTTACAATTACCTACCCTGGAGGGCAATCGCACGAATTTAAAAAATCCAAGTTCAATCCTAATCCAATTTTAATTCTAATCACATTGCAATCCAATTACTATTCAACTGTGACGAATTTCGCAACGCGCTAAACTCTATATGAATGACAGTCTTTAACGTCGGAGCAATCTGTCAAAACGGCTCAGACTCAGAATGCGATAAAAGTTGTGGTTCGCACGCGGTCCAATCATTCGATTCTTTGAGGCTCTGCAAGCTGAGGCTTCGCAAGTGGCTACGGGCTCACTCCCTGTCACACTGGACATAGATTCGGTACGACTTACTAGTGAAACGTGGATGTTCTGAGGTTTCAGAAAATCTCTGACTACCCGGGGAATGTAGTCGTGAGCATAATATTCTAAGCTTTTAAATGCTTTGAGGCTCTCTTCGTGCTCTTTCGAGTTTTAAGTGTATACAGTAACATAAGTAAACTTAAATGACCATCAAACTGAACAAATATCTCTATTGGACCCATGTAGAATGCGGAAAAACATTGTTGTTCCATAGAAATGTCAATGGCTGCTTGACGCAAATGTATGGAAAATCTGATTCTTTTTGGCGTTTTGAATGTAGTTCCAATAGATAAAGTTGTCCAGTTTGAAATTCCTCTAAAAAACCCTCTGCATTTTAAGTTGGAGTTCACAGCGATAGCTACACTTGACCGTGGGACCATTGGTAAAACCGGGCATTACGATATGGTGTGACAGGGGTCCAACGATTTAGCCACGCTTGTTTGAGTCCCTCTAAAGACATTTCGTCGACCCATTCACTGTTAGTTCACTGGCTCCAACATCGAGGTCACTAAACGAATTTGTATTACTATTTATCCTCTGCATCTTTGTGAATGACCCTCTGATGTACACACGAAGTATACATCTGGGTAGTCAAGGGTAGTCATAGTTTATTAACTTTACTGTATAGTATCAATTATTTTATTAAATAGACTATGTATTATTGTATACATAACTTTAGCTTAAGTATTTATATTGTTATTAAGTCATGTTGTAGAGTTTCTTGCCGCATCTTCTCTCTTCAAAAAGATTTGACGTTTGATAAGTGTGCTGCAAGCTCCTATATTGAATAAATTATATTGACTTTGACTTTGGGTCAGGTATTGGCAGTGCCCGACCGAAGTTTCGGCTTTGGCTACCTTTGACCTAAATAAAACCGGTCAAGTGCGAGTCGCGCTACTAGAGCACCGAGGGTTCCGTGCCACACCACCACACAACATAATTTTAATTAAATTTTTTTTCCTTGACCTTTAACACGAGGCCAACTCACACTTGGCCGGTTTTTATTATTTGTTGTTTTACTGTAGAGTTTGCTCTACAATCACACCACGTTTTTACGATAGAGCGAGAAGAAAAAACGTTGATAAAAACTAGTTTCTTGTATCAAGACCCCCCTTAAATGTTGATTTTTTGAGAGTTTTACTATTTGTTAACAAATCCGCCGTAATAATGCGTATTCTGTGAAAATTCAAACTGTCTAGCTATTACGGTTCAAAAGTTACAGCCCTAAATAGGTTAAGACGGACGGACAACGTAGGCTTAGTAATAGGGTCCCGTTTTCACCCTTTAAGAATAAGATGCTTTTTAGGGTTCCGTACCCATACGGAACCCCTAAAAAGCATTTTTGATGACACATTCGGCTTTGGCCAAAATCAGCCAAAGTATTGGCCAAAACCGAATAGATCTATGTATTTAACCACCTGCAGCCGTAGTATGGCAGCGTGATATAGCGCTATCGCACCTTCGCTCTCTTTTTATTTACAAACAAACGTATAAAAGGCATGATATAGCCCTATCACGTGCATTCTTACCGATCTCCGCTACCCAATCCGCCGCGTAGCCCCAGCAACGTCCTATGCCGAGGTCCGTACCCCTCTGGGTGCCCCTAGGTCGGTTGCTTAAGGGGATATAATTCGGAGCGCGCTCCATACAAACGTACTATGGTGATATTTTCAATACTAACCAATTAAAGTCAATGAAATTTTGCTGAAACAATCTTGAAACAAATATCTATGCTTGTATGGAGTCAGATTTTCGTTAAAATATACAGTTTCAATGCTAGGATTAATTTAAGATTTGTATGGAAATGTTTGAGGCACTGTAACTATAAAACTATACATTTTAACGAAAATCTGACTCTATACAAGCATAGAAATTTGTTTTTAGATTGATACTGAAAAATTTCATTGAGTTTAATTGGTTAGTATTGAAAATATCACCATAGTACGTTTGTATGGAGCGCGCTCCGAATTATATCCTCTTAAGTTCATTCATTTGGCTCGGTAGACCCTTCGTGGTCCCTCCAATAGTCCGCAGTAAAAAGCAGTAACTGCTCCCTGAGCAACGCTGTATTAGTAAGTTCCAAAAAAAAACTCGTGTATCATACTACGGCCTCTGGTTTGATATAATGCTACTGATTTCATTCGTTATTACAAATTCATAAATATGAAAAAACTTAGTATTTATAAAAAAATTTAAGGTGCAATTTATTTCAATGAAATTGCCGTTTCGTGTGGCTAAATTGAATCCATAAGTAATTTTGACATGTATAAATGTAATAATATTCTTCCGTTTATTACACGTTGGCGACAAATTGATATCATTAGCATCATTTTAAACTAAGAGTCTACCCATCAAACTGAACAACTTTTACTATGGGATAACGATATGGCACAACGATAGGAACAAAAAAAAAATCTGCTGTTCCATACAAAACTGCAATGCCTGCTGTAGTTGTTCAGTTTGATGGGACTCTTCGTTTTAAAGGATGCTAATGATATCAATTTCACCCTGTAGGGCCAGAGCTGAACAATGAGCTTCGGCCGAATACCTCAATGGTTGTTTTCGCAGCAAACTGAAGGATATAAAAAAAACAGACAAACCTACAGACAGCCAAAGCATTTCTCATATTATTCCTGAAAGAGTTATAAAAATCGGTTTAGTTTTGGAGGTGGAAACAGGGGAATACGAAATGCAGATTTCTTCGATTTTATGTGAATAAAATCAGTCCAAGCTGCAGTTGTCTCATTCGGACTCTAGTGGTGTGTGGGAGGGGCGGATCGGACAAATACGAATACAGTGAGTTATTATCCAAATTTCTTCGATAGCCCGCCTATCCTCGTTATTTTATGTTTTGGATGTGTAAATAAAGAGCATTGTATTGTAATGTAAAAGCCTGTCATAAATAGTAAGCCCAGGTTGTGCAGCTTGTGGCGAGTTGTTGGTGAGTGGCGATACCACGGACCCGATTCTCCAGAGGGCCCGGATTGATTTGACCCTCACCTCCTGTCTTTGCCTTAGCCGGCCAGGAGTGGAGTTGTAAGAGCGGAACCTATGCTCCAGGTTGGAAGTGTAAAATGTCATAACGCCGGGACCTGCTGACTGGTGCGCTCAGCACCGGGAACCGGCGGCGCCCGCAGACTCACCTCTCTACAACCATAGCCGCTCATTAGCTCCTTGTGAGCGGCCTTTTTGGGGGCCCATTGAATGAGTTGGCGAGTCACCGTCTGCCATTTTTATCAAGCTAGAGACATATGTTACGGCAGGCGTCCTGATTTTCTCTGCAATAACCCAGATTTCCTTGTCCACCCAGTTCACCCCCATAACCCGAGTAATTTTCAGTCCTTTCTGCAATAGTCTCTGAACCGAACGTGGTTTGTCTTCTAGTACATATACATAATGTATTTAGATATAGACCACGATTGGTGCATCCCCTCACATTTAGAAAACAGTGTCTCAAAGGGGCATCTACGTGTTGGACCTGTGTCCCCACGCAAGCCTTCCAAAGTTCCAGGCTATGGCCCGTGAAATACCTTAAGAGATACAATACTCGTACCTAATAAATAGTTACCTAATTATAAAAACAACACACAACATTCTCGTGTTCAAAACTTGTATGACTAGATAACTCTAATGTACACCCTTGTCACACTAAAAGCTAAAAAAGCTTAATTAAATTTCCCAAAAACCGTCGCAATCAACCGCACAAAATGAAAACGTCTGGCGACGCTCAAAACAAAGAACAAAAGGGACTTTATTGTGTACACAGTAGAGTTGCTTATTCGACTGAATCAGTTACGTGATTCTGTTCATTTAAACTAAATTACATTGAGCTCTAAAAGTTCTTTGCTTGCATATCATAATGGAAAAACCCTAAAAAACAAAAACTAAAGGGTAGAATTGAAATTATTCGACACATTTTTAGGGTGGTTCGGACCATCAAACTGAACAACTTTTACTATGAGAGCAAACACCATCATTGCAAGAAAAATCTGCTGTTTGCTCCCATAGAAAAATTTATTCAGTTTTGATCCTCTAAACCACTTAATTTTTTTTTTCGAATTATTTCAATTCCATCTTGTAGAAGGGTGGTACCTACGAAAAGCCTTTTCAATAACAGTCTTCCATATCATAACCATTAGCTGGATGAACACTTGATTACAACATTGAATTGTGGCCAGAGGATGTTATCCATTTATTGTAGCAGAACATTCGAGTTTGAGCAGATTTAAATACCTAATTCGTCTAGATGAGAACCTTACAGTTTTGGTTAGATTGAGAATCACGATGGAGATCTATGGAAGGCGATCAAGGGTTTCAATTAATAGCTCAATAATTAGCAATGCTATTTGTGTTTGGAATAGCTGTACATATTTATTTTCTGAAAGAAAGGCGTGTTACTTTGCATACTATTACTAGAAAATTAGATGGGCTAGTATAGCAGATCAACATTATCGTGCTCTTTCTGTTTCCATATAAGAGTAAAACTATTTTTTTTTAAATGATAGCAATCTTTCGTGATTTCCAAACTGTTTTGTAGCACATAATAAAATATTTGGTTGTAAATCGTAATGATTATGACCGATCGTTTGTTTCAAAACGTTTTTCAGTGTAAAATGCGCGACACATCTTTTTCGCGCATCATGCTAGTCCCTCTGCTTAAGTTAAGGCTGTGGTGAACTAATCAACATGAAAAGCGTTTTTCCAAAATGAACAAAATCATAAAATTGATTCGAACTGACTCACTCACTCCTCACCCCTACACTTTATTTCATTGACTTTACTCAACGTTACATTTTGTCGTGTGAATGTAAATGAAACAACGGCTTGAGTTACATTCTAATTTAGCATCATACTGTATATAAAGCGTGTGTGAATGGAGCCTTGGAAATGTAGCTAATTATACAGGGTGCTTGCTACAAAGGATGTGAAGGATAATTAATGTTTTGTTCTTTAGAATTTGGGTTCGAAATAAATTAGTTTGTTCCCTTTTAAAGGTTTTGTCACTTTATTTTACTTTCTGTTTAATAAATAAGCATAGCATAAGCATATGCTCACGACTATATTCCCCGATGGGGTAGTCAGAGATATTCTGAAACTCGAATATAATATTCTAATGTATATAGTAATAAAACAATATTTATTATTATTAGATTTTAAAGAAACTATCTCTGGTCTTAAAATATTTAACAATATTTCATTGATTAAACTTGTCTAAAGATTATTCGTTGAAAGCTGAAAATTTTTAAAACTTGGAATTCTATTCCCGCCACGTATTGTAGCAAATTTTAATGTTATATTCATTTATAAAGGAGTCAATTTCTTTTAGGCCCACAAACGGTAACGTTTATTGATGGTATTACACTCTAAAACATAATTTAATATATAATAATAGTAATCGGACGAAAGATTAGGTAAAAATGCAACCGGAATTATGAAATCAATATAAAAATGCAACGTTTTGACTTTTTTGCTATGATTGTTTTTTCCTGTTAAAACGGTACATGCACCTTAAATAATCTACTAGAATGGACAAGATTATTAGTATATTAGAGGAAGTTTGAAAGTGGCTCCTGTGAATGAAAAGCTGCGCGGTAATCGTTTTTCGTGGTATGGACATGTGATGAGAAGAGATGAGTGGCATATTACAAGACGAATGTTAAATATAAATGTGGATGGCTGCATGAAGAGAGGGGACCAAAGAAAAGATGGATGGATTGTGTGAAAGATGACATGTGTAAAAAAGGTGTGCGCGCTGCAATGACGGCTAAAAGAGATGAATGGAGGAAGACGACATATTGCGCCGACTCCAATTAATGGGATAAGGGCAGGAAGAAGAAGATGTACTTAAAACAATGCGTGTATAGGAACGTCTTAGATGTCGTCGGCTTACCGGCAAAACTCATTAAGTGATCGTTCCCAAACTTTACAGGAAACGCAAAAAACGATTT
The DNA here is from genome assembly GCA_963924505.1 of Agonopterix alstromeriana. NCBI lineage: Eukaryota > Metazoa > Arthropoda > Insecta > Lepidoptera > Depressariidae > Agonopterix > Agonopterix alstromeriana. The sequence goes on from OZ004683.1 coordinate 11,323,215, forward strand.
GAAATGTTATCGTTCATAATTTTGTTTGTGGGATTTTAGTCGAATAAGTGAAAACGCATTCGGTAGTAATAAACGTTTATTAACAAAATTAAATGAAAAAATATCCAATCGGACTGTCAGTTTTTTTTTAAAAGGCCAAAAGAAATAGTTGATGACTTTTGGCAGTTACCGTTTTTTACAATTAGACAAGTAGTGATTTTTGAATCACTTACAACTATGTTAAAACTATGTAGGAACATACAAATTGCAAATCAGTCTCAATTATTTAGATATTAGGTACTTAATCTTTTCAACCAAAAACTTTCATAATCATCTTGGCTGTGTACGTTGATGAAATGTTGATCTTCTGGAATGATGCAGAGGAGATAAAGAAGGTCAAACGAGATCTTATGACCAAGTTTGAGATGAAAGACCTTGGAAGCCGAAAGAGATTGGTGAGACGAATATACCTTACCAAGGGCTAATAGGTTCATTATTATATCTGGCCCAATGCACTCGACCAGATATAGCCTACGTCGTGAGTTTCCTCAGTCAGTTTAACTCATGCTATTCCATGGAGCACTGGATAGCTGCTAAAAGAGTACTGAGATATCTAAAAGGTAACAAGGGTCTTCAACTTTCCTACGAAAAGGGAAATACACATACAAGGTTAGTTGAAGCTTATGAAGATGCTGATCACGCTGGAGACATAACAGACAGAAGGTCTTTCTCCGGGTTTGCATATCTTATGCAAGGAGGAGCAGTAGTATGGGAAAGCAAGAAACAAAGGACTGTCGCTCTCTCCACAGCGGAAGCTGAATATGTAGCTATGTCAGAAGCTGCAAAGGAAGCTATCTTCTTAAGCAGGTTTATGACAGAGTTGGTGGAAGGACTTCCTTCAGAGGCTATATACATACACAGTGACAGTCAATCTGCAATAGCCATCGCTACAAATCCTGTGCATCATCAGCGCACTAAACATGTTGATGTTCGGTACCATTTCATAAGAGAAACAGTAGAGTCTGGCATAATCGTGATCGATTATGTGGAAACTGCTAAAATGGTGGCAGACATCCTGACGAAGCCCCTGTTGAGAGGGAAGTCTGAGTGGTGCGTGTTCAGGGTGGGCCTGAGAGCGAATGAGTGATGAATGAGAAGGAGGATAAGAGACGAGGATGGAAGAGTGCTGAACGAAGAAAGACTGGTTTTAGAGCGTTGGAAGAATTACTTTGAGCAGCTTTTTGATGCGAAGATGTGGCTCCCGATAGCGGAGAAAACTCAGAGCCAGCATGCTCAGAGATAGGGATGGATGAAGAAATTACGGGAGATGAAATAGTGAAAGCGTTAAAAAGTATGAAACTAGGTAAAGCTGCAGGGTGTGACAGGGTGAATGTCGAAATGCTAAGAAGTGGCAAAAGTGTAGTGACAAGCTTGCTGTGGAAACTTTTTAATATATGCTGGAGAGACGGTCGAGTACCAGATGACTGGTGCAAAGCCGTCATCGTCCCATTATACAAAGGCAAAGGTTCACAGCAAGAATGCAAGAACTACCGCGGCATCAGCCTTCTTAGTGTAGTTGGCAAACTGTATGCTAAAGTTTTGATTGAGAGAGTGATGAATGTAACGGATGAAAAAATGTGGGACGTACAAGCAGGATTCAGAAGAGGTATGAGTTGCATGGATCAAGTCTTTTCTTTAAGGTGCATTTCAGAGAAATACTTAGAAAAACACCAAAAAGTATTCTGCGCCTTTGTAGATCTTGAAAAGGCATATGACCGAGTAAACAGGAGTAAAATGTGGTCGACACTGTCAGCATATGGGGTTGATGATCGCTTAGTGCAGGCTTTGAAGTCCCTCTATGAGGGCTCTAAAGCCTGTATCAGAGTTAATGGGGCGTACACAGACTGGTTTAACATCTCTAGAGGTGTTAGACAGGGATGTGTTGCGTCGCCATGGCTCTTCAATCTTTATATGGACAGTTGTCTGACTGATTTGAAAGAGATGGAATGCGGTCTAAGAATGGATGAGCTTAGTGTCAATACCTACCTAATAACAATCAAATTATATTTGCTCAAACAAAGTTGTTATAGCTGATTAGTGATGATAGAGCTTGTTTTTCTCTTTTCAGTTAATAGGTTTTTTATGCAGTCGGGTTTTTTGTTTATCTTAATAATTAATAAAAAACTTAGGTTATGTGACTTATCGTTTGACATAATTATTATTATGTTGTCTGAAAGATATTTGTCAGATAAGCTAACACGATCTTATTAAGAAGTGGTGAAACAGGCTTTTACACCCGTATTCTTAGTTGTTTTCTTGAGATTCCCTCAGTCGAGTCGAGGACGTTTTAGACTTTTTTGTCATACAAATTATGCTAAAAACGTCCTAACTCGGCTGAGGAAATTTTAAGAAAGCTACTAAGAATACGGAGGTTAGTCTTAAACACGTCTTACAACGGTAAAAATAAAGAATTAAAAGGTAACATAAAAATTAAGCTCTTTACTTATGATATGATATTCAGGGTCTGTTTCACCACTTCTTAATAATGTTCTTGTTAGCTTATCTGACAAATTGTTTGACATATCTGTCATAAAAATATGCCAAACTATCTGTTAGATAAGCTTACAAGAACATTATTAAGTGGTAAAACAAGCTATACTAACCATTTTAATATTTGAAATCATCATCTCATTTCTTTTTGGTATCAATTCGTAGCATGAAAATAATCTTCTTCTTTCTCGTTAAAGGTGATCACACTTTGAAATAATAAAGTAAATTCATAGTTTATTTAGCAAACATGACATTGCATTACCTACAGCTAACACAATTTTCACAATGTAACTTTTACTTAAAATAAAACATAATTAATTTTAATAATAAGAAGTAATTAAAGTATTAAATAAGTAAGGAAGTTTATAGTTTCATAAACTGTTACCAAGTGGAATATTAAATTATAGTATTTTAGGCCGCTCAACGTTACAATAATAATAATCGTTTTTGTAATATCGAACTGTTCATTTAGCTCAAAGAAAACCATAGTAATCAAACATAATTACTGATGCTTGGAATACGTCCGTTCCTAAAATTCACCTAACTATTGATAGGTGAATTTTAGTAACGGGCGTATTAACCTAACTAATGTTTGGTGAATTTTAGGAAAGGACGTATTCATGCATAAGTAATTATATTTGATTACTATGTTTTTCATTGAGCTAAATGAATAGTTTGATACAACAAAAACGTGATATACAATGTTAGTGAAGTTTGTAAACAGGCGGATTGTTTATTCTTGGTGTGTGATTGTCACCTAAAACTCATTAATTACATCAAGTGAATTTTACATATATTTTTCTTCTTCAATCAACGTAAACCTCTACAACGAGAACTCATTATTTCAAGTTGATAATTTTATGCAAAGCTCATTTAAAAATTCTAGTAACTTATTTAAATAAAATGAGTTTCTTGCAACAAGAATGTCAAAAAACGGAACATAGTGACTTTTTGCAAGTCGTAAAATCTAAACGAGAAGGGATATCAAAATAACGGTTTTTGCATCTTGTAGAGCTGGACGCGGTGAGTATCATGGTGTATCTAACTGAGTTAGTGACTTTTAGGCAGTTAATGAGTTTTGCCGGTAAGCCGACGATGTTGAAATGAAAATAAAAATAAAAAAACCAACATATTTTACCAAGACAAGATGTGCGCCAACTGCGATTACGCGACACTCCGTTTACATGAGGTATAGCTAATATTACCACTATAATCTAGAGATTATGAGAAACAAATCGACATGAGTTCCAATAAGTCAATATAGTCAATATAGTCAATAGTCAAGTCAAAGTCAATATAAAATTTAATTCAATATAGGAGCTTGAAGCACACTTATCAAACGTCAAAAGCACACTTATTAAACGTCAAAGCTACGCTAACATTTTTTGGTGGCCTATTTCCCATAGCTGGAGAAATTGGCTCCTTTTTGCACACACAATTTCTTTTGGACCATCGTAGACGTAGACATAAAAAGCTTCGCCATCCCTGCTATATGTCAATCCAGAACATTCTATCAGTGTTACAAACATCCAAATCCGTTCAGCCGTTTATGCGTGATTGAGTCACAAACATACAAACATCATCACAAACTTGCATGCATTTGCTAACGACTATATTCCCCTAGGGGGTAGTCAGAGATATTCTGCATGGCTAGCATGCCACCCACGACAAAGCGTTTAAACGAGAAAAACGTCATGCGCGCTCTTTCTGGCATACGTAAAATAATAAAGATGGAGGCACATCTCGATTTTTATCGTTTTCTCGGGGGTGGCATGCGAGCCCTACTGAAACCTCAGAACATCCACGTTTCACCAGTAGTACCGAAACTCTGTCCAGTGTGACGGGGGTGGGCCCGTCGCCACTTATAATAGACAGTGGGTACAATACATGCCTCGAAATTGAAGCATGCAGGTTTCCTTACGATGTTTTCCTTCATCGAAAAGCCAGTGGTGGCCATCACAAACTTTCACATTTATAATATTAGTAGGAAGTAGGAAGAATAGCATAGGATAGAATATGCAGTAGAATAGGATTTCCTAAACATATGGGCTTAGAAAACTTGTGACGGGATCTCAAACTATAAATACAAGACAACATTTACTGCACTAATTAAACTCTGCGTGACTTGCAACACTGTCGCGTCGGAAGTGAACACAAAAACCAAACAATGCTTTAGACAGATAGTTGAAATGTTTCACCGGCTGGGAATTAAATGCTCTAGAGTAGTGGTAGCAAAACAAATAAAATACATACATTAATCAATCAATCAATCAAATCAGCCCACATCAACCCACTGCTGGGCATAGGCCTCCTTTTTATTGCGCCACTCCTCACGGTCCTGTGCCAACCTGATCCATGTACGACCCACAACCCTTACATTGTCGTCTGACCATCACATCGGTGGTCTACCCACGGACCTCCTTCCTTCTCTTGGCCACCGTCTTTAAGTCTAAACTCCCACAATGCCTAAAGACCAAGGTGTACAACCAATGTGTTCTGCCCATACTTACTTATGGTGCAGAAGCATGGACGCTGACTAGGCAAAACATGCACAAAATAAAAGTCGCACAAAGAGCCATGGAGCGTACCATGCTAGGAATATCGCTTTTGGACCGCGTACCCAACGTAGAAATCCGTCGAAGAACTAAGGTCGACGACGTTGGAGACCGGATTACAAAGTTGAAGTGGAGATGGGCGGGACATTTGGCTAGAAGGGAAGACGGCCGGTGGACCAAGGCAATATCGGAATGGTGGCATACATTAATACCACAGAGAAATTACACGTCCCCTTCTTATCGTGTGGGCAGCAAGCCCTGGTGTTAGAGTTTTTTCAGACCGCCTTGCGGCCTCTGACGTGGTTTTTATGTAACGACTACTACCACGAGAGATAGTAGCCGGGACCAACGGCTTAACGTGCCATCCGAATCACGGAATCATCTTTCTAGGGTTAAATAATACGCAATCCACAAGAACGATTTGTTTTTGCATATGCTCACGATATTCCCCGAGCGGGTAGTCAGAGATATTCTGAAACCTCAGAACATCCACATTTCACTTGTAGTACCGAAACTCTGTCACTTGTAATGGACAGTGGGTACAATACATGCCTCGAAATTGAAGCATGCAGGTTTCAAATCGTACATGAATTCCGAAAAACTCATTGGTATGAGTCTGGACGGGGATCGAACTATCGCCTCCTGCACGGCAGGCAAGGTTACTCGCCACTGGACCACCACGGCTTTTGTTTTTGTTTTTGCTCTATCGTAAAAACTTAAATACGGAAATACATACCTACTAAGCATCAAACTTGGTGTGATTATAAGTCGTGCATGCTATAGGTAAACTAAAACAACAAATTATGAAAACCAGTTGCTACGGAATCCTCCGTTCTCGTGTCCGACACGAACTTGACCGGTTTTTTTATTTTCTTATTGGAATTGCATTTAATTTACAGATTACTACTTTTTCTAATATTTTTTTAATTTATATTTTACAGTTTTGTTGCTAACCCTACATTATCCAGATGAAGAATGAAGGATGTCGAAGTTTTTAAGTAGTCGTTTAAAAGCTATTGTTTTAAGATAATCAATATGTAACAATGGGTTCTAATAAATAAGAATGGTTTTATAATGTTCGAGCGTGTTAACGATTGAATTTTTACAAAAACCGGCCAAGACGGTGTCGGACACGTCCTTGATAGAGTTCCGTTGCCATTGTTTAAACTATTTTTACTCAGCCTTTGTCCATGTAAAAATGTTCATTGAAAATATGGGTACAGAGCGTAAACTTTGTGTTACATAATATATATTATTGTTCCATTTTATCCAACAATACCTCATTCGAAGGGTTTCAACCATAATGACACGATTCCCTAGGGTTTCAACCCCCATTTCCTTGTACTGGAGGATCAAGCTGCATTCAAGGTAGTTAAGAGTTCAAAGTCAACTGAAACTCAAAAATTTTAGTCATAGATAGCTTCCTGACGTAATTTTCCTGACTCTACCTCTGCGTCGGAAGGTGTTCCATTGTAGAGAAGATGCGACCAGAAACTCTACAATACACATCTTTTAAATAAAAGAAAATATACAAAGTACACGTTAATACAGGGTGTAAGGAAAATTATCATTAATATTTAAACCACATACTCTACCCATCAAATTTAGTCTAGGAAAAATAAGGTTTGAGATTGCATTAAAGACACTTTAGTAAATTGTGTTTGAAATAATATTACTGTTAGTTTATAACACTTTTGTCGAGATTTCGTGGTTATATAGGCTCAGGAACCTGAGAAATACCTTAAAATCGATATTAATGTACAATACGCAAGCTTATTTCTAAAAATATTTCGACCAGCATACCAGCAATAGAGACAGTTAATTATCAATTGGCAAATTTAATGTGTAAAAACAAACAGTAAATAATTTAGTTTTGAGGTTATAATTTTCGAAGACTTACAAAATATTAAATATCTACCCAAATTAACGATATTAACCGTGGATTATTATTGTTATAAGTAAAACGTATTGAACGAAGCCATCCTGTAAAAAATCACTAGTTTTCCATTTATTGTTCATACCTAAATTTAATGTTTTGAAAATGTCTTAATTATTCAATAATACAACATAAAAAATCGGGGATTATTAAGAATTTATGTTTTTCAGGTATGTATCTACTATATTCCAAATTTTCACCAAAAGTGCAATTAATGCAACCTACTCCATACAAAAATCTGTAGATTTCCCCGATTAATTGAGCAACTTTTACTATGGGAGCAAATCTCTCAGAACAAACGAAATATCAGCTATCTCATACGTTTGAATCAAGTAGTTATTGCAGTTTAGTATGGGACATCCGATATTATTTGTATACAGGGTGTTAACTTATTACATGTATAAGTTATTTAATACTTTATTTCCTACTAGTTATCTTTGAACGTAATACATAATTGTTACAATAATAATTATACTCCTCTATGATTAATAAAAAAAACATCATGACACAATTATAATTACAATTAATATCAGGACGGAACCGGAAGTGTCGTGCACTAAGCCGGAAGCGACGCCATGTTGCCGACGTTCCATTGTGCGGCGGAAATTCAATTTTCTGTTGAAATAAACTTTAAATGAATTTGTGATGAGGAAATGAAGATGCAGTCAAGTTTCATTTTGGAGAAACGTAATGTTATTAAGCTTAAGATTTTACGTTATTGTTCTATATCAAAGCATAGCAGCATATGCTCACGACTATATTCCCCGAGGGGGGTAGTCAGAGGTACTCTGAAACCTCAGAACATCCACGTTTCACCAGTAGTACCGAAACTCTGTCCAGTGTGAGGGGGTGAGCCCGTCGCCACTTATAATGGACATGGGTACAATACATGCCTCGAAATTGAAGCATGCAGGTTTCCTCACGATGTTTTCCTTCACCAAAAGGCCAGTGGTGTTACTAATCGTACATAAATTCCGAAAAACTCATTGGTACGAGTCGGCCTGGACGGGGATCGAACCATCGCCTCCTGCACGGCAGGCAAGGTTACTCGCCACTGGACCACCACGGCTACTACTAACACGATCACCTACGGCGCATGATCTTGTAACGTGGCAGAGGGGAAATGCGGCCGGTGGACCAAGACAACACGTTACAATATCAAAGGGGAAGCAATTGACAGTTTCTATGGAACATCTGATGATAGCTTTTTTCGCGGTTTCTATTTTGGTTCCATAGTGAAAGTTGTATACAGGGTGTTAGGGTAAACAGTTGCACTACTTTAAGGGGTGATTATACCCATGATACATACAAACGTTCGATCAGCTAATTGCATTTAGTATGGGAAGTTCAAAAAAAAAATCCAAGGGGAAGTTGTTCAATATCATGCGTACAATCACCCCTTAAAGTAGTGCAACTGTTTACCCTAACACCCTGTAGTTTGATGGTCTGAAGAACCCAACATGGTTTAATTTTACAGATAATATAAATTCGTATCCGCAAAACTTGACAGATCGCTATGAACTTTCCCACGGAACCCCTCTAAAAGCCACTTCCAATTTCACCTAATATAAAATTTATGACGTTTAATCCTGTCTAAGCTAAAATGAGTCTTGCTGCTCAGAGATAAGACCCCCTCCACCCAAAGGTCGACATTATATTATCATTTAGAAGAACATAATTTAACGATTACGAAATTTCCCTAGACATAACTGAAAAGAAGAAGATGCGTCAGGTTTGATTGTTCCCACCACATTGCAATGTCATCGTAGCTCTTAAGAGAAGTTTATTCCGAATGCGTAAATGCGCGCTACATACAAACGTAGTCTGGTGATATTTTCAATACTAACCAATTAAACTCAATGAAATTTTGCAGAAACATTCTAGGAACACATCTTTATGCTTGTATCGTGTCCGATTTTCGTTAAAATATACAGTTTCAATGCTAGGATTATATGAAAATCTTTGAGGCACTGTAACGTTAAAACTGTACATTTTAAAGAAAATCTGACACGATACAAGCGTAGAGATTTTTTTCTAGATGGTTTCTGCAAAATTTCATTGAGTTTAATCGATTAGTATTGAAAATATCACCAGACTTCGTTTGTATGGAGCGCGCCAACAGTAATATACCCTTAAACAATATTATTACTATCGCAGAGCTTTTGCATATCTGCTTAACTTAACTTGCACCCAAAACGCAATGGAGAGGGCTATGGTTGGAGTTTTCCTGTAATAGAAAGCGCAGCGCAGGTATGCCCACACTAGATGGACCGACGACCTGGTGAAGGCGGCAGAAACCCGCTGTATGAGGGCAGCGCAGGACCGTCATTCTGGCGATCCTTAGGGAAGGCCTGTACGTCCAGCAATGAAAGTCTATCGGCTGAGGAGAAGATGATCATGCATTTTAGGTGTAAATAAATTTCATTTATTCTTCACTACAAAATAATTTGTGGAAAAAAATTAGATGTTTGTTAGGTTAGGACCTTGTTTCACGTTGGTTAAAAAAATCTTTATAAATCTCCTTTAAATGTTTCCTTCTATTCTATTTCGGTAGGTTTTATGCATTAACTGGACCCAGTGCGGTAATGATCACTGCATCTTCCTCTATTAGTGTGATCTAAGGAAATCTCTTTCAAATTTAAAGTCGTAAGAAAAGTTGTTACATCATTTCGAACTTTATTGCGGTAGTCATAAAGGCTAAAAGCGATTAGTAGCAGTTTTAGCTTGTAAAATTTTGAGGGCCTGCTTTACGTTACATTATAAATCCATTTTGGAATTAGAATTGCCGGATTTATTTGAAACTCGGACGAAGTTTTGAATTTTTGTCTTTTGAAGAATGTCTTAGAATAATTTTTGGGGTACGGTATTTTGAAGAATTCGAGCCAATTCTACATTAATATTCATTTATTAATAAAGATCAAGCTTTGTTTAGTACTATTGGTTTTTTATTATATATTTTTTAACCAAATGACGTAGTCGTTATAATAAATACGACTTAATGATGTATTTATTGAATTTGAATCGAGTAAAGCTTCATACAATCGTGCTACGATAGGAATACTACAACACGCGAAAGACAACCGCTCGCGGTATAACTTGCAACGATACTCGAATTATTTGTTACTTTAAAGATTTTTTTTTATATTTGGGTTTTTGACTTAAATACAGTTTATGCTCTGTCCAGTTGCTAATCTGTCCAACTGAGAATTTATCAAAATGCTGCGGAAAGATATGAAGCAGGCCTTCAATACCTATTTATTATAATTCTATCGGTGCGCTTCACCTGACTGTCTGTATTACGTATAAAGTTACTAATAATAGAGTGACTAACAGCTGAGAGACTATGTATTATTGTATACATAACTTTAGCTTAAGAATTTATATTGTAATAGTCATTAAGTCGTGTTATGTTGTAGAGTTTCTGGCCGCATCTTCTCTACAGCGACAACACGTTCCGACGCGGTGGTAGCTTTAAAAAAAGATTTGACGTTTGATAAGTGTGCTGCAAGCTCCTATATTGAATAAATTATATTGACTTTGACTTTGACTTTGAGAGAGCGAGATGTACAGTCGCCATCAGATATATCATAGCAAACAAGGTGATCAAATATTTCTAAACAATTCTAATTTGGCTGGCCATACAAAGCTCAGCCTCCCGGGCATCATGCCGTCAAGCGGCAGCAATTTAGAGGATTTTTTTTTATAGTATGTATATGTTTTGTTTTTCTTCTATTTTTTCTTTAGGTTAAGCTTTATGTACTATGCACATTATTTCTGTTCTTAATAAATATATTTCAGGTAATAAAAAAAAAAAAACTAATTTTCAATAATTTCTTCTTTACACATTACCAATCAAAAATATCTGAACGCCTAGAACATCAAATATATCTACGCAGTCAGGGTGAACATAAACATCTGAGCAGTTTAGGAAAAGAGACCTTAATCTGTTGTTAAACATTTCCATTTTAAATAACATTGTAAAGAAATTATTAAAATTTATCTGTTCAGATCTTTAGGACAAAATACATGTTTAGATATAATTGGTAACCTTTACTCTAAAGAATTTATTGAAAATTATCACTGCTCAGAAATATTTGAACACCTTGTAAGCTACGATATACAACGTGTTAATGAATAAGCGCAAAACTTCATACACCCGAACTCATATACATAACAAAATAATTAAATTGAAACAATAATTTCATTGTTTGTCTGATTTATTATTGCTTATATTACAAAATAAATGTCAGAAATTATAGAAAAAATACAATATGCGTATCCACAACAGGCTTCGTCAAAGGTAATACAATACTCACATCCGCAACAGGCTTTGTCAATGGTAATACATCACTCACATCCACAACAGGCTTCGTCATCACATCCACAACAGGCTTCGTCATTTCATTGTTTTGATATTTAAAATTTAAAGTTATTCGCATTTTAAGTGTTGAGGCAAAAATGATTTGTAATCGTTTCAGCAATGAATGAAAGGGCTAGAGTGCTCAGGGATACATTTTAAGAATCTTGTTTTGGTAGTAAGTAGGGTGAGTGTGCTTGTGCGGTGGGTTGGCATCGAGTTCAGAAAATTTTAAATTATACGAAAAAATTATTTAATATTTTGAAAAATGTAACCTATGTTAAAACCATGATAATTCGATTCTGCTCTCGATTTTAAACAAACTATTTTCTAGTTTTGCGTTAATTCATTAACACGTTGTATACAATATCACGTGAAGCAACTGGGGTAGGTAGTAAATACGTGTCTAAGATACGACGATATCGAGCGGTTTCCGGTAAAAGTGTTGTGTGCCTTGTAACAAGCAATGCGTAATGTTGGGGTGAGGGAAGAGATGAGCGGAGCGGGGAGCGGGGCGGGAATCGTTTGATAAGCATAAGCATATGCTCATGAATATATTCTCCGAAGGGGTAGTCAGAGATATTCTGAAACCCAGAATATCAACGTAACCACCACGATCCAAAGTTTGAAAAAAAATATATGTGGGGTCTGTAATATAAATAGAGACGGTTCTTAAGGGGATGATCAGACCATCAGACTCCTATGTCCTAAAAAACTGTGGAAAAACGCATAAAGTGACATATCACTAGGTTTCACCCGTGGGAATCGAACCCACGACGTCCGTGTCAAGAACCCAATGCTCTTAACCATTAGACCACGAAGGCAGTTAATATTACTTATTTGTACCAAACGACGTTACGTTTTGTTTCGGTACTAGTGAAACGTGAATGTTCTGTGGTTCCAGAATATCTCTGACTACACCCTTCGGGGAATATAGTGGTGAGCATATGCTTTTGCTTATTTGTACCAAAGCTTAGAGAGTAGAGATTCTGGCCGCATCTTCTCTACAACGGAACACCTTCCGACACGGTGGTAGAGTCAAAAATGACGTCAGAAAGCTATCCATGTGATATTATTTTGAATAACACATTTTGAGTTTGAGTTAGAGTTTGCTTCTGACCTAAAACAAAATATCTTCGCACCGCTCCCCGCTCCGCTTATCTCTATCTCCCCATTACAATGTCGTGAGTGCTCCCAAGTGTGACAAACATTCTACATTCACACACAAATGTTATTCCGCGATTATATTGTACTTTACTCTTTCATTTACTTTTAGTTTGATCAATTATAAATTACTTTGTTTATTCAATGCGTTAATTAGTACATTATTTGTATTTCCGTATCCGGAGATTTTTTTTTTGTTACCTGGATTGTAGCCTTGCAAAGAGATTATACCTAATAGAGTGAGCCATACCAATTGTAAAGTGTCCACTTTTTTTAACGTTTAGGTTTGAGTGTGTGTTGTCAAGTAGTATGGACAAAAGGCACCAAGTGACATATGGCCTTATGTTTACGGTCACTTTTCACACACACTAGCACAAAAAAAAGTGGACAGCCGCACAAACAAATATCTATAGTTCCATCTCCTTCTATTATAAAAGGTACGTCATAAGACAAAAGAGACTAACTACAATCGTAAATTTATGCGGACTCTATGGAGATCCTTCCTCTGTATAGCCTTGCCTTTATTGCAGGACCAACGATTCGATACCCACACAGGTTTTTTTAATAACCTACTTAACGGAGTTAAGGAGCTTTTAAACACAAAAAGTTTCATCAAAATCGGTCTAGTAGTTTTTGTGTAATGCTCGAACAACCAAACAGACGAAATAAACAAAAAAATCTATGATCTAGAGTCAGGACGCCATTAGAGTTTAGTCTTGCCTAACTATCGACAATGGACCCTGAAAAATTGTAACAATATCGATAGTACTATCGATATTTTCGATAGTATCGATTATATCGATAGGTAGATTTTCTTTTAAGAAAAATCGATAACTATTTCTCAAGGTGAACTATCGATAGAGCCAAGAGGGTCAAAGCCGTGGTGGTCCAGTGGCGACTAACCTTGCCTATCGTGCAGGAGGCGATGGTTCGATCCCAGTTCAGGCCGACTCGTACCAATGAGTTTTTCGGAATTTATGTACGATTTATAACACCACTGGCTTTTCGGTGAAGGAAAACATCGTGAGGAAACCGGCATGCTTCAATTTCGAGGCATGTATCGTACCCACTGTCCATTAAAAGTGGCGACTGGCTCACTACCCGTCACACTGGACAGGGACTACTAGTGAAATGTGGATGTTCTGAGTTTTCAGAATATCTCTGACTACCCCCTCGGAGAATACACAGGGTCCTTCTTAATATGCTGAAAATTTTTTAAGGGGATGACCAAATCATCATACTGAAAAAGTTTCTCTATGGGACCAACATCCAAATCAGCTGTCCCATACATTTGGCTCGAGTAGGTTTGCAGTTTTGTATAGAACAGCAGATTTTTCGCGATTTTGATGTTGGTGTCATAGAGAAAGTTGTTCAGTTTGATGGTCTGATCATCCCCTTAAAAAAGTGTCAGCATATTAAGAAGGACCTTATATGCTAACTATCGATAGAGGCAAGACTACATTCAAATGGCCTTCCAACGCAACGAATCGAAAGATTTAAATTATCAAAATGCTTGGGTCTGAGGTCACTAGCTTATAGTTTATTTACTTTACTGTATAGTAACAATTATTTTATTGAATAGACTATGTTTTATTGTATACATAACTTTGGCTTAAGAATTTATATTGTAATAGTTATCAAGTCGTGTTATGTTGTAGAGTTTCTGGCCGCATCTTCTCTACAGCGACAACACGTTCCGACGCGGTGGTAGCTTTAAAAAAGATTTGACGTTTGATAAGTGTGCAGCAAGCTCCTATATTGAATAAATTATATTGACTTTGACTTTGACTTTGGCCCTCTTATAATAAAATAAAGTCCCACCTAACAACTCTTTCTAAAAACAATTAAACTAAAAGTTTTGCCTTTTAAAGGCGCAAACAATTAACAAAATATAAGAACATCCCTCTCGGGTAACAAAGGAGCTACAAAGTAATTATTAGAGATTCTTTCATCTTGTTTGTTCTCTTTATAAATAATTAAGTATTCATTTTCATTAACGAACTCTTTAAAAAGGAAATTTTTGAAGTGCGGTTTCGGCGTAGTAAAAACACATGAATAAATATCCCTACAGAACAAAAGGCGGCGGCTGAGTGTGTACACCTGTTCGTAAATACTCTAACGAGCTATATTTGAGTACGCAGAATATGAAGCTTTATGGTATAAGAAATTGTATGGGTACCGACTACATACAGCACACTCCCTGCCCCCAATCGATGTTTACTTCACCTCCTCTTGGAAGACGGGTGGAAGACGACAGCAGGGAATATTGTTGTGGGTATATTCAATTCAATTCAATTCAATATAATTTTATTCAATATAGGAGCTTACAGCACACTTATCAAACGTCAAATCTTTTTTAAAGCTACCACCGCGTCGGAACGTGTTGTCGCTGTAGAGAAGATGCGGCCAGAAACTCTACAACATAACACGACTTAATAACTATTACAATATAAATTCTTAAGCTAAAGTTATGTATACAATAATACATAGTCTATTTAATAAAATAATTGATACTATACAGTAAAGTAAATAAACTATAAGCTAGTGACCTCAGACCCAAGCATTTTGATCATTTAAATAATCATCCAGTTTATAATATGCTTTCTTACAGAGGACTTTTTTGATTTGAGTTATAAACATGTTTTCAGAAAGATTCAAAATGGTCTCGGGGATTTTATTATAACAACGTATACAGTGACCCATGAAAGACGTGTTGACCCTACTAAGCCGAAAGTGTGGAGATATCAGTTTATTTTTGTTTCGAGTGTTGTAATTATGGACATCACAATTTTTTGGAAATAACGACAAATTTCTTCTTACATATAAAATGTTTTCATAAATAAACTGTCCATAAACTGTTAAAATATTAATTTCCTTAAAAAGGTCGCGAAGCGAATCACGACAGCGCAGACCATATATAGCTCGAATTGCCCGTTTCTGTAGGATAAAGATTGTCTCAATGTCTGCAGCACGACCCCACAATAAAATACCATAGGACATGATACTATGAAAGTAACTGAAATATACGAGTCGGGCTGTTTCAATATCAGTTAGTTGTTTAATTTTTCTGACTGCATATGCTGCAGAGCTTAGCCTACCAGCTAGAGTTTCAATGTGGGAACCCCATTGCAGCCTAGAGTCAATCGTTATTCCCAAAAACACTGTATTATCAACAAAATCTAGACTATCTCTGTTCAAAGTTACTTGGTTATCTACAATTGGTACATTTGGCAAAACAAATTTTATACATTTCGTTTTTTTTGCATTAAGTGCGAGATTATTTGCGTTAAACCAGTTCAAAACTTGTTGAAGGGTATCATTTACGTCGTCAAGTTTTTGGTCCTTCCTATTTACTTTAAAAATCAGAGAAGTATCATCAGCAAATAATACTATGTTCGACAAGTTTTGTACCATATGTGGCAAATCATTTATGTAGACCAAAAAAAGGAACGGACCCAAAATTGAACCCTGGGGCACGCCTGTTTGCACATGTGATCCAGATGATTTAGATCCGTTCACTAAAACTTTTTGGACTCTGTTTTTTAAGTAGGAGTCCATCAAATCAAGAGCTGAGCCATTAACTCCGTAATGTTTTAGTTTTAACAGCAAAGTTTTATGATCAACGCAATCAAATGCTTTGGAAAGATCGCAAAAGACGCCTATCGCATTTTGGTGCTCCTCCCAAGCGCTGAAGATGTGCTGAATCAGAGTAACTCCTGCGTCTGTAGTTGAGCGTCCTTTGGTAAACCCGAACTGCTGATCATGCAGCAGTTTATTTAGATTGAAATGAGACAGCATTTGATTGAGAATAATCTTTTCGAAAACCTTGCTGAGAACTGGTAATATTGAGACAGGTCTATAATTGTTGGGATCATGTCTATTGCCTGATTTAAAGAGAGGTACGACTTTACTATGTTTCATAAGATCGGGAAAAGTACCTTGATCGATGCAGATGTTAAATATTGATGCCAAGTAAGGTGACAGGACACCAATGACAGATCCAAACAACTTAACCGACATACCCCATATATCTTCCGAGTTTTTAAGATTAAACTTTTTATAAATTTTAACAATTGTATCAGGGTCAACATGCCTAAATCTGAATTCGGAAGTGCATGCATTTACATTCGTTTGTAGTATTGTCTCGGCCAGAGCAGATGAGGAACCTAATGACTCTGTAATCTTTACTGGAATGTTAGTAAAGAATGTTTCAAATTCCTGAGCTACTCCCGCCTCTGAACTGATAATACCGTATATCAATGTGTGTAAAATAATCAGTGTTGCCACTTTAGCCACTTCTTGGCTAGATCTAGCATCATTTTTGAACTCTAGGCTACAAAAAAAAATATTCGTTGGCTAAATATTTTAGCCACTTCCAGCTATTTGTAGCCAGTTTTAGTGACAGAGAAATTTCTAATATATAGCCATTTTTTGGGTACGGCTTAGCTACTTTTTCCGGAGGTAAGGTGGCAAAACTTAAGGGTATATTACTGTTGGCGCGCTCCATACAAACGAAATCTGGTTATATTGTCAATACTAACCAATTAAAGTCAATGAAATTTTTCAGAAACAATCTAGAAAGTAATCTCTATGCTTGTATCATGTCAGATTTTCGTTACAATAGTTTTAACACAGTGCCTCTAAGATTTCCATACAAATATTAAATTAATCCTAGCATTGAAAATGTGTATTTTAACGAAAATCGGGCAAGATAGAAGCATAGATATTTGTTTCTAGATTGTTTCTGCAAAATTTCATTTACTTTAATTGGTTATTATTAAAAATATTTTGTATGGAGCACGCTCCGCATTATATTCCCTAAAAATAATTTACTTTATCTAAAAGCCCCACATAATTTTAGCTAAAATTCGCAGAAACTTGTGAATCCCGGGACTAGAGCTGATCATTTATTTAGAGCTACAAGTTAGTTGGCAGTCCCCGCGGGATCGCCGGGATTGAACGGGATTACGTTTAGGGGCCGATAGTTTGTCAATCTCGACATTTATTGAAGAGTATACATTACGTTCCAATATTAGGTGTTACGTACTGTACTAAGTATGTATTAGTTACATAACACATGACGTAGAACTATGGACGCCGGGTGTTGAATACACCTTTTCTACAGGGACTGTTGAGGTTGATGTATATAATAAAACACAGATATAGTATTCACTAGTGAATGTGGCTAAGCGTACGACCGCACGGCACGGCGGTCGGTGAGTGAATCCCAAGCGAATGCACGATAGATATTCACCATAGACCGCACCTGCCGATAGGTGGCGCTACCGGCGCTCTCCACATTAACTACTCTTTATTGCTGTATACTACCCCGGGTCTAGTACAAAATACTTGAATAAAGTGTCCGAGACAATAAAATAAACAAACCTAAGTACGTATAGTAACGTAAACCAACTAAAAACATTGAAAAAGGTGAAATTCTTTGCCATCACACTCCCCCATCGGGCGTGCCCCGAGCGCACCGATGAAACGAAGATTGTTGCGTAATTCGTTCTCATTTTTACGTTTTCGTTCTCTTTTTATTCGGACACTTTTGAGCGCGGACCCTCCGTCCAGTAGTGGTAAGTCAATGATTAGGTACATGGATTTAGAATGATAAAGGATACCAATCGCTATACCAGATTCTCAAAATACCAAATGACCAGCATACCAGATTCCTAATTTATCAGATTCCCACAATATCAGAATTTGTACAGTCAAATAAAAAATACAATGCGTTGTTAGCAGTCGTCCTGTCTTATTAATATTTTATAAACTTGCGAGCAAACCTACGTGTCGAAGAATAAATACAGCAATCCTTCCAATTATTATTGCTGGTTGGGTTATTGCAAGCAAGGGTCGTTATGTAACACTGCAACATTCGCTGGTCTATTGTGTTCGCCCCAAGCTCACCCATATTTTACGCACACGGCGCACACCTCCGAACTTATGGTATTTTTACTTTTCATTCTCGGGTATGCAGGTTTCCTCACGATATTTTCCTTCACCGCCGAGCTAGTGATAATGATAAATACAACCGTACATAATTTCTGTAGAACTAAGTGGTACAGGCCAGGGACCGCCGCCTCGTGATTGAGTCGCTAGCTCTCTTCCATATGAACTATCATCGCTCTTTGCTGTTATCCTCCTTACATTGCATTGAAACACGAAAATTGGCATGGCGTTCGGTAATGGTCAACCTTCTTTCGTACGTCGATGTTTCACTTTAGGTTTTCCCTAAATAAATATTCTTTTTTTAATTTGTCCTTGGATTAGAAAGGTACAAACCAACATCGACGATGAAAACGTACGATAGGAGGTTGAACATTACCGACCGCCAAGGAGTATTTTCATGTTTCACCGCTATAAGGCAGTCTGTGCTCCAGGTACAGACAATACCTATTTCCAGTTTCCTGATTAAGTATCTGTTTTATAATTAATTTAAGTAATAAAACCTCAAATCTTCATTATCTGAATTTATTAAATTTATCAACAACAATACAGATTGCAATCAAAAGCAAAGAGAATGAATAGAGTCATAGACTAAAAACAATACTTTTTAAATTGACTCGGATACACATACATCACCTCCCCCTTCAGCTTAGTAGATACAATATTTGAAACTATTAAACTTATAGGTCTAAAATCTGTCTGGGTTTTACTACTCTACCACTTCGGGTTACATAGTTTCCAAAATTTTCAGTGATCATGTTAGAAGCATTGTTATTATTAGAGGTTTCATCACATACATCATCGTCATTACTAACTAAAAGAGGACTGAGAGAATTTTCTTTATTATATTTATATTTCATATTATTAATAAAGGACTTCTTTAAATGTTTAGTATTTCTTCTTAGGTTCCTATTCTCTCCTTCCTTTTTTATCCAGTATGATCTTGGTTCGTTACACTTTCCAATTATAATTCCTTTTTTCCAATATTTATCTTTATCAGTTTTATGTACAATGTTATCCCCTACCTCATATTCTGTTTCTTTCTTCTTTACAAGACTTTCTTGTTTCCTAACAGACTGTTTCAGGACTAATAGTTTATGTGCATTTGCCTCGACTTTAGGCTCTAATAAATCAGACCCCATTGGTATCAATGTACGAACACATCTGCTATTCAGTATTTGTGATGGTGAAACATTTAATGATGACAATGGTGTATTATTATAATTAAGAACATAGTCTCTATAATCTTTCCTATCTTCACAAGCTTTTTTCAAGATGGTTTTACTGATATGAACAGCCTTTTCAGCCATTCCATTACTTCTTGGATAATGTGGACTACTTGTGGTTAAAGTTATATCTTTATCTTTGTAATATTTGCGACACTCAAAAGAATTAAACGGATTATTATCTGCAATAACTTCTTCAGGGTAACCAAATCGAGTAAAAGCCTCTTGAAAAGCATTTATTACAGATGTTGATGTTTTATCTGACAATGGTAAAATTTCGAGCCAATGTGAAAAATAATCTATAATGACAAGGTAATATTTCCCAGAAAAATCAAGAATATCAGTGCCTACTTTGGCATACCTACGGCTCGGGATACTATGAGGTAACAAATTATCATGCTTATTAGCTGCTCTAAATTTTTCACAAGTGCGACACTTCAGAACAAAGTCATTGATATCCTTTGTCAGTCCAGGCCAGTAAAATAGCTGCCTAGCTTTTCTTATACATTTACATATTCCTGCATGACCTTCATGGATTAAATTAAGAACATAATTTCTTAAAGTTTTGGGTACTATGATTTTGTTCTCATAAAATGCAATATCAGATTCGAAATAAATATCATCTTTTAACTTATACAGTTCTTTACAAACCTTCGGTATTTTACTTTCCTCCGGCCATCCGTTCAAATAGTATTCTTTTATTGAAGATAACATCGGATCATTTTTAGTCTCAGTTTGAAAATTAAGTTTTCTTTCAGGTAACATTGGTAAATGTACTGTAATCGAGTGTACCATCTGTAACATTTCCTCATCATTTTCAGTAACATTTAAAAAGTTTCTTGACAACATGTCAGCAAAATGTAACAATTTTCCTGGTACATAATACACATTTAGATTATACATTAATAGCTTTAGCCTTAAACGTTTCAATCTTGGAGATCCAATTTTACAAATTGACTTTGACATAATTGACACAATAGGTTTATGATCAGTCTGAACATCTACATCAGAACCATAAATGTATCTGTGAAACTTTTTCACTGCAAAGTATATTGAGAGTAATTCTTTCTCAGTTTGGCTATAATTGAGCTCAGTATCATTCATAGTTCTTGATGCACATGCTACAAGTTTTAAAACATTTTGATTATCCTGTTGAAACAAACAACAACCCAAACCACTTTGAGATGCATCACATTGCAATACAATTTACTTTTTTGAATCAAATGGTGTCAAGGATGGTGCATTACATACTTTTCTTTTCAATTCTGCAAATGCTAATCTATGAGCTGGTAACCACACAAACTCGGTGTCCTTTTTTAATAACTTGAACAATGGTGACATTATATTTGCCATGTCTGGAACATATCTACGTACGTAATTGAATGAACCTAATATTTGTCTAAGTTCATCACGATTAGTCGGTTCTTTTAAACTGAACAGGGACTCGACCCTATCTCTGTCAAGTGACATTCCATTTTCATTGAAAACTTGCCCAACATATTTAACCTCATTCTGTTTATATTGAAATTTATTTTTGTTGAAAACAATCCCTAGTTCCTTAGCTTTTTTTATTACACTTTGCAAGGCAATATCATGTTCCTCTTCAGAATTTCCCATTACCAGTATATCATCAGCCCATACAACATTTGGAATATCTGCAAACTGACTTTCGAGTACATCTTGGAATAATTCAGGAGCATTCATTAAACCATATGGTAATACAAGATAGCGGTAAACACCAAAAGGTGTAGCAAAACAGCATTTCCAAGATGACTCTTCATTCAGTTTCAGATGGTGGAATCCTTCAGTCAAATCGAGTACAGAGAAAAATTTCTTACCCTTTAATTTAAAACTCAAATCATCTAGTGTAGGTAATGTTTTAGGCTTTTTTACAATAATTTTGTTCAAATCAGAGGGATCTAAGCACAATCTTACATTTCCATTTGGCTTTTCCACAATCACCATTCTGTTTACACATGCATTTTCATTGATGTTATCGACTTTTACAATAGCTTTCCGGTCTTCCAATCTTTTTAATTCAATTTTTAGGGAATCGAGTAAACAGGGAGGTAGCCTGGGAGATGGGTGACAAATCTGTTCGTCCGAAGACTTTGTAGGAATATTTACATGTCCCGGCAACCTGCCTATTCCCTCAAACACATCCAAATTTCTCTTAATAAACTTTTCTTTCTCATTATTCCCCACAACAGTATTTACTCTTTTTATTAAATTTAATGCGACACACCCTGGCAGACCTAACAACATTGTACTCGACTCAACAATAATGAAATTTTCTTGACAAACATTTCCCCTGAAACTACATTTAAGGTTTACAATACCTATCGGCTTAACATTTTCACCTGTGAAAGACTGAATTTTAAACTCTGTGTCATGCAATTTTATATTGATTTTTTTATTTATTTTATCGAAAATACTTTTGGGCATAATACTCACATCTGCACCCGTATCCAATTTACATTTTATCTTCTGGCCTTCAATTACGATACTTTCAATCCACTCAGATTTGTCCATAGGATTGGATTTTACTTCTCCACAAAACACATTTCCCTCAGAGTCATCGGAGTCATTACACTTTGCCTCCCTGACATTTTTCACTCTACAACTGACCGCAAAATGATTTAAAATTCCGCACTTAGTACACTTTTTGCCGTACGCCGGACACACTTTTGGCCCATGCCTCTTCTGGCACCGACGACAATCAAATTTCCTGTCACTGCTGGTATACTTCAGTTTCTTTTCTTCAAAATTTTTAAAATTCTTTTTAATCTTAGCCTCATCTATTTCTATTTCAGGGTTCATAAGCTTTACCTGTGAACGGCTCACCTCGGAGGCTCTGCACATACTTGCGACCTTGTCAAGTGTCAAGTTTTCCATTCGAAGCAAATTTTCTTGCAATCCTTTGTCATAAATCCCTTGTACAATTCTGTCACGTAGTAATTGATCTTCAATTTCCGTTAGGTAGTTGCAGGACGATATGAGTTGCCGTAAACTAGTGTAGAAGTTCTCAAATTTTTCACCGTCCTCTTGTTTTCTTTCATTAAATTTATATCTCTCGAACACCTCATTACATTTCGGATTTACATATTTCTCGATTTCCTGTAGAACCTTTTCATAGTTTTCGCCTTCTTCCTTCGACATTTTTAAGGACTGAATCACTTTGGTCGATTCCGGCCCCATCATGTTTCTTAACAACGAAAGTTTTATTTTATCGCTGGCGCCGTCTTGTCCGATGCCTATCAGATAGTCTTCAAACATACATTTCCAGGCCTTCCATTCCGTCGCTGCTGCCTGAGCTCTGATATCAAAATTAGGTGGTAATTTTACCGGGTTCGCGTCCATGGTGGCGATCTCACACGCACGCCGCCCCGTGAAAAAAATCGGTGTCAAACTTCACAATCCGTCGAATACTTCTTTGTATTAACACTTTAGATTTAGTGTTTTTTCGGCTGCGCCATGTTTTATAATTAATTTAAGTAATAAAACCTCAAATCTTCATTATCTGAATTTATTAAATTTATCAACAACAATACAGATTGCAATCAAAAGCAAAGAGAATGAATAGAGTCATAGACTAAAAACAATACTTTTTAAATTGACTCGGATACACATACATCAGTATCTACCTACACAATTTATAAGGCAAGCGTTAGTGGAAATGTTGCAAGGGGACGACCTTGACGTCGCGTCGTATACAAGGTCAGATATACGCGAAATCGACGAGCATGCACGAAAATTGAAAGGACTAGTGAATGTGGAAAAAGCGAAAGCGGTATATCAGGATAGTAGCAGTAGGCGTTCCGTTCTCTCTGCCTACCCCAGTGGGAAAAGGCGTGAGAATATATATGTATGTATGTAACTATGCAACTTGAACGTGTAACTACACGACTTGGAAAATGTTTTATTCAAAATAATAACACATGGATAGCTTTCTGACGTCTTTTTTTAATCTATCACCGCGTCGGAAGGTGTTCCGTTGTAGAGAAAATGCGGTCAGAAACTCTACTTCGTTCATTTTTTTTTTAAATACGTGTGTTGTAAACTAACAAATTACATTTGGTCATTCATATAAACATCGAGTTTATAGTATCCTTTTTTACAGAGGACTTGCTTTAACATGGGACTTAAACTTTTTGTCTGGCAAGTTTAGAATATAAATAGGTTGGTAATTCCCATTTGTTCCATGGAACATGGCGTTATTGAATAGAATGGCGTTTTTTTTCTCAATAGTTCCAGAGAAGTTTATACTAGCATACCTATTGCATTTTTAATCGAGCTCACTTTGTCATTGGATGTCATCGGACAAAATGTTTTCCATTCTAACTTCCCGTAGTCACTGACTACCCCTCAGGGAATCTAGTCGTGAGCATATTATGATCTGCATTCTACAACCAGAAGTGCGATTAAACTCATACGTTGAATATGTCAATATTACTATGGAGATAGTACCTACTTCGTATCTGCAATATGCATCTTTCTACTGCTGATTTGACTTTCAAAAATCATATTTCAGGGCCCCTAGACAAAGTACTTTCGATTAGCGTTAGCAACAATAGAAAGCATTAAAAATGTATGGACTTGACGGCTGGTGACGAAAAAACGTCAAAATGTTTCGATCGCTAATGTCAAATCCATAGGTACATTTTGTCCGTTTCTACTAGCGTCGGCGCCAATAGAATGTAACTTTGTGTAGAGGGGCAGGAGTGCGATTATTGAAAGTCAAATCAACAGTAGAAAGATGCATATCTCCATAGTAATTTTGACATTTTCAACTGCTGAGTTCAACTGCTGAGTTTCAGAAATCGCACTCCAGATTCGTAACATAACAACATATCAATAAAATATTAGTATGTTTGCGTGGTCTGTAGCTATGGAATGATAACTGACTCATTGAAATGTATTCAAAGCCAGCATTGATTTAATTAGTTAGTAGTTATGTTATGTAAATTGCAAGAACTAACCGAGTTCCCAAATACATAACCTCCGCTCCGGATCTTCAGGTCAATAGGGAATACACATCTTGTGTACGGAGAGTTACAAATAAACATTTAAGGGAATTAAACATTAAGTCAAAGTCAAAATAATTTATTCAATATGGAGCTTGAAGCACACTTATTAAACGTCAATTCTTTTTTTAAGCTACCAGCGCGTCGGAACTTGTTGTCAATGTAGAGAAGATGCGGCCAGAAACTCTACAACATAACACGCCTTAAGGACCTATGTCGAAAAATAATTGAAGCGAAACGGGCATGTGATAGCTTATATTACTGCCTGATGCGAGAGAAATTTATAAAAATCAATTTCTTTTTTTTAAATCAAGCCTCTTGTTTCTAATATTCACCGTTTAGCACATCCAAGCGTTTATCGACAAAGACGGAGGCTACTTTGGCTTGTTTTTCTATCGAGAAAATGTGTCTTAATCGTGTTTTGGCTCTAATCAAAACTTCAATTATATGTTCAATTTACACATATCCGCAAATCATACTCCTACTGTTAGTACTTCATGAGATATGATGCTTTGAAGAATCCTATTTTTTTCATATAGCCCCTTAAAGACTATTACAATATAAATTCTTAAGCTAGGTATATGTATACAGTAATACATAATCTATTTAATTAAATAAATGATACTATACAGTAAACTGTAAGTTAGTGACACTCAGACCAAAGCATCTTGATCATTTAAATAATCATCCAGTTTATAATATGCTTTTTTTCAGAGGACTTTTTTGATCTTAGTTTTAAACATGTCTTCGGAAAGATTCAAAATGGTCTCGGGGATTTTATTATAACAGTGTATACAGTGACCCATGAAAGACGTGTTGACCCTACTAATCCGAAAGTGTGGAAATATCCTTAATTATGGACATCACATTTTTTTTGAACCAATGACATATTAATTTCCTTAAAGAGGTCGCGAAGCGAATGACGGGGGTGGTTTAGAACATCAAACTGAACAACTTTCACTATGGGAACAATATAGAAACTGCGAAAAAAAAATCTGATGCCCCATAGGTACTAAACTACAAATCTACTCGAGCTTTCAAGAATGACGGCAGATTTTTTTTCGGTGCATTGTATTGTATTTATTTATTTACCTGAATTCATACCTATTTATCACGTCATAATCACAAACCAAAGGAGATGATAGGATAGGAGGTGATTATAAGCTTTTCCTAGAATAATGTGGTATACATGGTAAAATTTTAATCAGTACTTTAATAATTATGCATTTTACTTATCAAACTGAATAAAATGCACCTCCGATGCCAGCGGCCGATGCGACCGACGCGCGCGGCTCGCGGCCGTCGGCCGATGCGACAATACTAGTTACTATGAAAACGTATGGCGCCGCTTCCGATGCCAGTGACTGACGCGTGCGTCAGACGCGCGCTGCCGATGCGATAGACATATGGCATATGACAGAACCACGTGTCAGACGCGCGCGTCAGTCGCATCGGCCGCTGGCATCGGAAGTGCACCTTTACATTGGAGCCGACTTCGAAATCATAATAAAAATCTGCTCTACAATACATTTGAGTTGGTACTGTACTTTTGTATAAAACGGAGAATTTTTTTCACGATTTCCTGTATTCATCTTTAATTAAATAAAATAAAAAACATAATTAACTTAATTAAAATCTGTTTTCTTAAACAATAAATTCTTGTTAATTGTTTCCAAATAATTTTCTCAGTGTACAAACAAAAAGCTTAAAGTTCCAAATTCCTTGTTCACAGTATCGGCCTTACCATCGCCGACGTCGGCGGACGAGGACGACGAAGACGACGACACGACGCCACAAAGCCGAGCAGAGGCCGACGACGACGGCCGAATATACAAGAACCCACGAAATTCACCGTCTGCCCAGTGTCCTAGAGACGAAGAACAAGCAACGCTACTGGTTAGTTGATAATGTTGAAGACAACGATCTAATAATCAACGCCTTCTTACAGGCGTCCGAAAGTGCCATGTATTCTGCTTCCGTACTTAAAAGCGCGATCGTCCGCTGTTTTCGACATTCCCACGATGTTATCGTGCTTCCTATTTTAAAAACATATCCAGTATAGGATTTCCGATCGAGTTCGTTACCACCCCAATCTGCGTCGACATATCCAGTCACTTCTAAACCACTCTTTCTGAAAGTTAAACAGTAATTCATTGTTCCTTTCAGATACCTTCGTTTTTTTTCCTAATAGATAAGGTTATTTTTACCCGACTGCGCGACGCAAAGGAAGAGTAATGTGTATACCAGGCAAAAAAAAGTATGTATGTAAGTTTGGTCCTTTGACTAATTATTATAAGTACTAGCCTTGCGGTAGCATTTCCCCTCTGCCACGGTATAAGCACAATTGATCTTGTGCAATGAAATTAAATTTTACACCTTATCACTAAACGAGACAGCCTATAATTGCGAAATAATAACTTCGAACTTAGAACGTTAGGGGTTCACACGAGACTACTTGTCATGATTTTTAACATTCAAAATTAGAATCTAAAGTTATGGGGAACAAAATCCAAAGTTGCAGATTTCATGTTACCTCGCCCCCCGTAAAAAGTGGCAGAAATGTTTGTTAGTAGAATTACACGCGTAACCAGTCCATATATACCTAAATAGTCAAAGGTTTGGTCCTAAGTGGCACAACAAGAGGCCAACCGCGTGTGTCGATCTTGTTGATTCTTACGTCAATCGATTTGTTTTAATCTTACGAGTGTCACTAAAGACATGACAAATGCATGACAATGATCAAAATTCAATATGGCGACTACAAGACGCCGTAGTGTGAGAAAAAAAGTTGAACTATCACTCAGTTGCTGAAACGCTCATTTTAGTTTTTTATTTTTATTTTTCTTAATTAATGGCCGGTTGCTTGTGTCTAGCGCGGCAATTCTGCCAATGTCAAGTAGTTTATAATCTCAAGTAATTGTTTTATGGTTAAAACACAAAAGAGGTTCACAAAATGGCGGAGCCACGTGCAAGGCCAAGAGAGGCCAACACGCACGCGTCCACCCTCCGTCAGACATGCAGCGCGACTCCTCATTTTAGTTAATCCTCCATTAAATCTCTTGCTAGCTTGTCAACAAGACAAAAAGTGAAAGCATAGAGATTTAATGGAGGATTAACTGTAATGAGTGTTTCTGCAACTGAAAGTATGTCGAGTGGGGTATCATTGTTTTTATAAGCCGAACTAAGGACGAAGGCCGAATATAAATATTAGAATCTTCGAAATTTAACTTCTGGGCAGTGTATTAATAAGAACGAAGAACAAACTACTTTACAGGTAAGGTAATATGGGTCTTTTCAGGTTAGTTGTGTTTGTAAGCCGAGCTAGGTACGGACGAAGGCCGAATATACAAAATGCCTCTGAATTCACCATCTGCCCAGTATCTTAGGGACGAAGAACACATTTTAGAGTTAGTTATGTTTATAAGCCGAATTAAGGACGAAGGCCGAATATACAAGAATCCTCGGAATTCACCATTTGCCCAGTATTTTAGGGACGAAGAGCATATTTTTGAGTTAGTTGTGTTTATAAGCCGAACTATGGACGAAGGCCAAGAATCCTCGGAATTCACCGGCTGCCCAATGTCCTAGGCACGAAGAAAAAGCTACTTTACTCATTAAGTAATACGGTTCATGTTTTAAATTGATAACATTTAATTTAGATGACCATGCTATGCGCTAGACCACCGCACTTTTTTATACCTACGGAAATTATCTTTCTGCTAAAGTGTCCAAAAAAATCAGGATTTAATCTTGTTGAAGATTCAACTTAAAATAAAAGTAAATAGGCATTTCAAACGCAACCAATTAGAACATAACGTTAAAGCTGAAAAGTGTTTCAAAATTTAAATCGTCTCATTATAAAACCCCGGCTCGAGAGACGCAACTACCATCTAATCCTACTTAATTATAATGCAAACATTCCGCCCGCAAGAATTTAAAGACGCGTCCTTAAGAGCAGTTTATTCCAAAAGCGCTAATGCACGCTGCATATAAACGAATTCTGGTTATACTTTCAATACTAACCAATTAAAGTCAATGACATTTCACAGAAACCATCTAGAAAAAAAAAAATCTATGCTTGTATGTTGTCCGATTTTCGGAACTCTGTCCAGTGTGACGGGGGGTGAGCCCGTCGCCACTTATAATGGACAGTGGGTACAATACATGCCTCGAAATTGAAGCATGCAGGTTTCCTCATGATGTTTTCCTTCACCGAAAAGCCAGTGGTGTTACATTCAATCGTATATACATAAATGCCGAAAAACTCATTGGTACGAGTCGGCCTGGACGGGGATCCAACCATCGCCTCCTGTACGGCAGGCAAGGTTACTCGCCACTGGACCACCACGGTATACGGAATGATTTGTACAAAGAGTAAAAGCACACGAAGGCATTGTTGTACCTTTATTCCGCCTAAAATAAAAAAAGTTACTCAATCACGCAATGCCGCTCGTATTGCAACTAAGGAAATTAGGCGACGGGGGCTCAATTTATGCGGTCTATACGCTGTAGGCCAGTTACCTAACGTCCTGTTTTCATTTAATCAAAGTATGGATGGACCCACCTGGAAAATTTGTTGAGCAAACTTGCTTTCAATCTTGTATCTCGAATGTTTAGTCACGTCGTATGCTCTTGGTGAGATCGTTCCTTAACTGAATCAAATTATTTTATAAAAACTTCTCTTTTTAGAATGTGCGGAAAATTCCGAAATTTTCTTTCCGGAATGACGACTTTAAGTCTTTTAATGGATACTATTATACATTCTGAATAATTCTGTTTGTAGAACGAAATGTTTTTAGGTAAAAAAGCTTTTAAGCCCGCTTTCACAGATAAATGAATCCATACAACATTATAAATGTGAAAATGTATCTGTCCCTATTCTGCGACCGAATACATTGTGGATGATGCAAATCCTGGTCCCACCCTCCTATTACTATGCGTGATACATCATTGGATAGGTATTTTTGAGCTGAACAAATGTTACTATTGCGCCAAGTTCCAATTCTTAGTCCATTCAGAGTAAAACAAAATATGTTGTGAATCGTGTTCCCACCCTCCAATAGCTATGTGACATCATTGGATAGGTATTTTTGAGCTGAAAAAATGTTATTATTGCGCCAAATTCCAAATCTTAGTCCATTCAGAGTAAAAAAAAAGTTTTGTGAATCCTGTTCCCACCCTCCAATAGCAGGATTCACAAAACTTAAGGGGATGTTTCCGACCATCAAACTGAACAACTTTTACTGATAGAGACGAACTTTGAAATGGCGAAAAAAACTGCTGCTCCATAGAAAATGTCAACAGCTCGGTACTCGACCAGAATGTATGAAACAGCTGATTTTTTTCTCAATTTTAAAGTTGATGTCAAGTTGTTCAGTATTATGGTCTAAAGCACGCCCATACTACTCCATACAGTGTTTAATACTATTATTTAAGTTTACATCCTGTATATTCTGAGTGCCAAATCCGTTTTACCGTTTAACAGTGGCTTTTTGGGTGAAATCTGAGGGTGAAACATGAAAATACTCCTTGGCGGTCGATAATGTTCAACCTTCTTCGTACGTTTTTATCTTCACCTTTGGTTTGTCCCTTTCTAATCCAACGACGGAAATTAAAAAAAGAGTTTTATTAAATTTTTGTTCTGACAGAAAGGGACAAACCTAAAATTTGAAACATCGACGTTCGAAGAAGGTACCGGTTACCGACTGCTATGGCCTCAGAGGAAGGATCTCCGTAGAGTCCGCATAAATTTACGATTTTAGTTAGTCTCTTTTGTCTTATGACGTACCTTTAATAGTAGAAGGAGATGGAACTATAGATATTTGTTTGTGCGGCTGTCCACTTTTTTTTGAGCTAGTGTGTGTGAAAAGTGACCGTAAACATAAGGCCATATGTCACTTGGTGCCTTTTTTCCATACTACTTGACACCACACACTCAAACCTAAACGTCAAAAAAAGTGGACACTTTACAATTGATATGGCTCACTATATTAGATATAATCTCTTTGACTATGGCCAATCCGCGAGTTTCCAACATAGAGATAGGAAGTACTACGTGTTTCCAACTACAAATTGTAGTCAAATTAACAACTCTTTATCAAACGTCAAAACGTGTGCTTTGTATGGAATATACGTCATTGTTTTTTGTCGTCGTTTTGATACTTTTTATAGTTTATCCAGTAATTAAAAATATTATTCAAGCAACAGAGTTACTGAAAATGTGAGTTTAGCGTTATTTTTAAACAGTTTATTTACTGAGCAGTTAAAACTAAAATATATTTTATGTAATCTACTCCCCAATTCGTGTTTCCATGCTTGTAAGGAGGATTGGTATCCTTTATCATTCTAAAATCTTTGTGCAATCCACTGTAAAGGGATAAAAATGAGATAGTTGAAAGTTAAATAAAAGCTCCTTTCTTTGCAAACTCATTGCTCAATTACTTTATTTCTTCTTCAGCTCCAGAAATGCCTCCGGAAATGTTCCTCGGACGAAGACTGCAAGAGTAAAAAGAAGAAATGCCTATGCGACGGAGCTTGCGGCATGTCCTGCATAAAGCCAGGTAAGTGGTCACCATTCTTTTATGATAAAACGAACTATTTATTAAAAATCGTTAAAAGTTACAGTTGACTGCAGCATTCAAACTGCACCAACTGAGTGAAAATCTGAAGTAAGGGGAAGTACAGTAGTAGGTACCAAGTTCATAATGCTTATACAACGTGTCAATGAATAAGCGCAAAACCTCATACACCCCAGCTGATTGATAAAAAAATAATTATATTGAAACAATAATTTCATTGTTTTGATAGTTAACATTTTGAGTTATTCGCATTTTAAGTTTTCAGTCAAAAATGCAGCGCTAACGTGCTCATGGATACATTTTAAGAATCTTGTTTTGATTGTAAGTAGGGTGAGAGTGCCCGAGCGGAGGGTTGAGATCGAGTTCAGTAAATTTTACAAACAAATTAATTAATTTTTTGGAAAAAATATACCTACCTACGCTGAAAACATAATAATTCGATTCTGCTCTCGATTCTAAACAAACTACTTTCTAGTTTTGCGTTTATTCATTAACACTTTGTATAGGGTGTAAGGAAAAGTATCATTAACCTTAAAACCAGATATTCTACCCATCAAACTGAACAACTTTTTCTATGGGAGCAAATCTGTCAGCGCAAAAAAAATCTGCTGTTCCATACTAAACTGCAATGCCTACTCGACTAAAATGTATGAGACACCTGATTTTATTTTTATTTTTAAGGGTTGGTCCCATACTAAAAGTTGTTCAGTTTGATGGGTAGAGTATGTGGTTTAAACGTTAATGATACTTTTCCTTACACCATGTAGATGTAGGTACCTGTGCAGTTAACTATTGTTAAAATCGCACGAACCAATCACGGTACTCAAAGATTATGCGCCTAAAATGATCTGCTTTTATTGGTCGATTGATTTCGCGCCTAACGCATGACCGACGCGAACTAAATTCGGACAATTGACTGCACGGAAATCAATTTCC
Source organism: Agonopterix alstromeriana (assembly GCA_963924505.1). Classification (NCBI taxonomy): domain Eukaryota; kingdom Metazoa; phylum Arthropoda; class Insecta; order Lepidoptera; family Depressariidae; genus Agonopterix; species Agonopterix alstromeriana. The sequence continues at coordinate 11,355,469 of OZ004683.1, forward strand.
TTCTTTAACAGCGTAGCCATTAAGTTGATTATTTATCAAATGGTTTCGAGTAACTACCACCGGAAAATGTTAACACAGAAAAACGATGTTAGTCCTGTGTATGTATGTCCTGTGGAATTATTTTCCTGGTTGCACTGTAACGAATCTCAATTATAAACCATCTCAAACTCAAAATACAGGGTGTAAGCGACAGCCTAGAAAATACTGAAACGGTGAACTCAGACCATGAAACTGAACAACATTCACTATGGAGCCTCTCAGGAAACGCGAAAAAAAATCTGCTGTCCCATACGAACTGTTGTACCTACCAGACTCAAATGTATGGGACAGCTGATTTTTTTCGCGCTTCCTGGGGTAGGCTCCATAGTGAAAGTTGTTCAGTTTGATGGTCTGAGTTCACCGTTTCATTATTTGCTATGCTGTCACTGACACCCTGTATAGGGTTCTTCTAAATATGCTGACACTTTTTAGGGGATGACCAGACCGTCAAACTGAACAACTTTCTATAAGGCACCAACATCGAAATGTTGATGGTCTGATCATCCTCTTAAAAAATTTCGGCGTAATACGAAAGACCCTATATATACATACCGTTGGCTAAAGTGTCAAACCTCGTAACTCCATTTTATTCTTCAAATTACATTTTATACAATTTTATAGGTGTCCTGTCATTTCACCGACAGTCAATTTGCAAATTTTTACTTATCAACCAACTACTGACAAAAAAATGAATCGTTATTTCATCTTTACACAATTACTGATTTTACAAATTATTCAAGTATTAAACTAATCACCTGACTAATTTTCATTTTGCGACATATCATTTGACAAACGATTCATTTATCATTCATGTTATTTAAACAAACAACACTTGGTAAATTGCATTATTTGACATGTTGCATTATGTTGCATATGTGGCAGCGGCCGGCGAGTGCCAGAACCGAATCGCTCGTGTTAAACTAGTTTAGCCGACTCCACTAGGCCATCCATAGTAAAATGAGTCGGTTAGGTTAGGTTTGACTTGCGACCACGCCGCACGAGCCGAGCGAGCGGAGCGAGCGTGCCGCGGCAGCGGCCGGCGAGTGCCAGAACCGAATCGCTCGTGTTAAACTAGTTTAGCCGACTCCACTAGGCTATCCAAAGTAAAATGAGTCGGTTAGGTTAGGTTTGACTTGCGACCACGCCGCACGAGCCGAGCGAGCGGAGCGAGCGTGCCGCGGCAGCGGCCGGCGAGTGCCAGAACCGAATCGCTCGTGTTAAACTAGTTTAGCCGACTCCACTAGGCTATCCAAAGTAAAATGAATCGGTTAGGTTAGGTTTGACTTGCGACAACAATGATGCCAGAAACCATTTTTGTTTTTAGAAAAAAAAACTTTAGTACTTACTTACCTGTAAATTATTTGGCCCAAATCGAAATTGCAACCGTGCAGGACTGTGTTTTCAAAATTTGATCGCAAGCTTAAGATAGCTGCTTTTTCAAAGTATAATATGCAGACTTTTGGTTTGAAATCAATGTTATTTTCTGTTCCATATTCTATAAGCTATATATTTTGTTAATACGTGATTTTGTAAAATAGTAACAATATTACATGAAAAATACATAAAAGAAAAAAATACATTAGGTACATTTGTAAAGACAAGCTTTTGCAAAAAATATTTTGGTTAAGCGATTATTTGTAAAATGATCAATTTGCGGAACAAGGTGTTTGTAAAATGAATATTACATGAAACGTTGCTTGTTAAGTAATAATTTGCCAAAAAGTTTTTGGACAAACATTAGTGAACCAATTTTATAACTAATTTCTGAATGCATCCATGGCACAACTCTTAAATCCTTTTAAAAAGCCGTTACAATTTAAAATGATAAATAGAAAACCATATAACTCTGGGCTGTCATTGTTCGTAGTGACGTTTTTTGTGCCTCCTGTAAAATTTGATCTAATGGAGTTACGAGTTCTGACACTTTAGCCGACGATACATTCCTACTGCTTATAACATAAAATAAAATTAAATATCGGATCTGTCCCTCTCTAGTCCCCTTCAACATTATCCCTGTCTCCCGGGGGACCGTTTTGGGACCAGTTTAGTTAATTAAACTGCTATTTATGATGTTATTACGAATATTTTGCTGATTATATTGCGTTTGATATTGAGCTCAGTTTTAATCGTATATTAACAATCAACAATCTAATATTAGAACATACATTTATACAACGTGTTAATGAATAAGCGCAAAACCTCATACACCCCAACTGATTTATAACAAAATAATTCTTTTAATTATTTTGGTAATTAGTTTATTTGATGGAAAATCTTGTTCTTGAATACCTATACTTAATATAAATTTTTGAGTGTTTTTAACACGTAAGTACATCATAACATCGTAAAATCAGTCACAAATAAAATATTTGTGTACAGGTTGTAAGGAAAAGTATAATTAACCTTTAAACCCTTTGACTAATTATTATAAGGACTAGCCTTGCGGTAGCATTTCCCCTCTGCCACGGTATAAGCACAATTGATCTTGTGCATTTACATTCAATTTTACACCTTATCACTAAACGAGACAGCCTATTATTGCGAAATAATAACTTCGATCTTAGAACGTTTGGGGTTCACACGAGACTACTTTTCATGATTTTTAACATTCAAAATTAGAATCTAAAGTTATGGGGAATAAAATCCAAAGTTGCGGATTTCATGTTACCTCGCCCCCCCGCAAAAAGTGGCAGAAATGTTTGTTAGTAGAATTACACGCGTAACCAGTCCACATATAAATAGTCAAAGATCTCGGCTGTTCAGGTTTTCCCATGATGTAAACTGAAAAAAAAATTCATAGGTCGAGTCGAGTCTCAACTACAGGGTGAAACTGATATCATTAGAATCCTTTTAACCTAGAGTCTACCCATCGAACTGAGCAACATTTAGTATGGGAGCAAACCATTTGAGGCAAAAAAAAATCGTTATTGCATACTAAACTGCCTACTCGACTCAAATGTATGCAACAGCTGATTTTATTTTTTGCTCAGATCGGTTTGCTCCGATAGTAAAAGTTGTTCAGTTTGATGGGTAGACTCTTGCTGTGGTACAAATAAACGTGGTATAAAATGTTATACCAAGAATAAGCAAAATGTCTACTAATAAACCCGGAATAACTTAAACCTAGTATAACGTCGGTGTAACTGTTCTGTATCATAGACAAATTTCTGTTTTTTTAAGTTCATCTATGAACCGCGACGTTGCCACCAACGTAGTTACGAGTTTATTAGTAAGAAATTATGATCTCCTTATTCTTAGCTTATTCTAATCATAACTATTCCTATTATATGGATCGAATAAGTAAGTTTTTATTTGTACCACAGTTAGTTTAAAGGATGCAATTTTTTTTTTTGGTAATGACTATTACAGCGTTGCTCAGGGAGCAGTTACTGTTTTTTACTGCGGACTATTGGCGGGACCGGAAGGGTCTACCGAGCCAAATGAATGAACTTAAGCAACCGACCTAGGGGCACCCGAGGGGGTACGGACCTCGGCATAGGACGTTGCTGGGGCTACGTGGCGGATTGGTTAGCTGGGATCGGTGAGAAAGGATGCTAATATCAATTTCATCCTGTATGTTGGGACTGTACCGCGGCTTGTATGCAAAGTTTAACATTTAAACATCGTCTAAATATATCATCCGAAACATTTTCATTACGTCGAAATGTTTTAAGACGTCGTAAACGAAATGTCAGTACCCGGGGGTGCTAATAAAAATAAAAAGAAGAAATAGGCGAAAAGCGCCGGGTGTCCCTTTTTTAGGTTAAAAAGACTCAGATTTGGTCGTGGAGCTGGGTTATAGCTAACAAGAGCTGACTCTGTTTTTTGGTTTTATATTATAGGATTCAGGGTCGAAACTATTCCTTAAGCTTTTCATGTGGGGTTCTGACCAGTAGCATGTCATGCACGATAAAGCAACAAAATGAAAAAAAACGCCATGCGCGCTCGCAAGAGGCACATTTTTGTCGTTTTCTTGGAGGTGGCATGCTAGGGCCACTGGTAGCAAATAGTAGTTTTATAAATTTACTTATTTAGATAAATATGTGTTCGGAGTTGAAAAAATATAAGTTACGCACAGAAGAATAGCAAGTACTGTAATTATTGAAGCCATCAAGTTTTCATAACAACAAGTTTTAAACAGGGTTATCTTTTGTTTTGAAAGTATGACAATTTGCATTCAATTATGTTTATTTTTAATGTTTGAGCACAGAATAGGTAATAGTATATAGTTCTTCATAGTTTGGGCGAGAGTAGTCTTTACATTGTTTTTTCTTGAATCTGTATCTTTGACTAATTATTATAAGGACTAGCCTTGCGGTAGCATTTCCCCTCTGCCACGGTATAAGCACAATTGATCTTGTGCATTTACATTCAATTTTACACCTTATCACTAACCGAGACAGCCTATGATTGCGAAATAATAACTTCGAACTTAGAACGTTTGGGGTTCACACGAGACCACTTTTCATGATTTTTAACATTCAAAATTAGAATCTAAAGTTATGGGGAAAAAGTGGCAGAAATGTTTGTTAGTAGAATTACACGCGTAACCAGTCCACATATAAATAGTCAAAGATCTGAATTGTTAAATATCCGTAAATATATAAATTGTACACAATCTATTAAAAATTAAAAACCAATCGGAAAAGGCGTTGTTCTTGTTCATTTCTATAAATTTTTGTTTTTCTTGTGTACAAATCAAAAATCTTGGAGTGCGATTTTTGAAACTCATTCGTTCATTTCGTTGAACTCAGCAGTTGAAAATGTCAAAATTACTATGGAGATATGCATCTTTCTACTGCTGATTTGACTTTAAAAATCACACTCCTGGATTGTGATTTTTGAAAGTGAAATCAGCAGTAGAAAGACGCATATCTCCATAGTAATTTTAGACATTTTCCACAGCTAACTTGAACGCGTGAGTTTCAAAAATCGCACAAAATTACAACCCAAAAAAATCAACGACTTATGCAAATCTCAAGCTGCCTCTAACAATGAATTCATTATTTCCTTGGCCAACGTTCCTAAAGCTTGGTCCAAGCAATTTTAAGCTCAATTTTTTTTCCCATAATCCGTTTTATTTTTAATGCCTAAAAATTTAAGCCGTCTTTAGCCTCTTCGCCCAATTTGCGACACGAACTGTTTAAAGCTCGTAGTTAGGAAAGGGGATTAAAAAAAATCTTTTTTGGGAGTGTTTTCTCTAACCTAAAGGTTGTTTGAAACTAATCCTACTTTATAGGACGTAAACTCAATGTTTATAAAAGTTAATCCTCCATTAAATCTCTTGCTAGCTTTTACTACGTAAACAAGACTGAAAGTGACAGCAAGAAATTTAATGGAGGATTAACTTTAATGAACGTACGTTCAACTGGCAGTCAGACTGCCAAATTTTCATTATGGAGTGAACATCGAAATCGCGAAAGAAAAACAGCTGTTCCATAGAAAATGTCAATATCAATAGCTAGCTAAGTACTCGAACAAAATGTATGAAACAACAGATTTTTGTCGGGATTTCGTAATTGTCCAATTTTTTTTTCAGTTGGTGGTCGGAAGCACCCTAGGAATCCACCCTTACACCCTTTAATAATACTATTTTAAAAATTTGTAACAATGTTTTGATGTTTATGACTCAATCGTACATAAACGGCTGAACGGATTTTGAAGAAAATTGGCACACGGATAGAATATTCTCTAAATTACTGTGGTGTACAGCAATAAAGAGTAGTTAATGTGGAAAGCGCTGTTAGCGCCATCTATCGGCAGGTGCGGTCTATGGTGAATATCTATCGTGCATTCGCTTGGTATTCACTCACCGACCGCCGTGCCGTGCGGACGTACGCCTAGCCACATTCACTAGTGAATACTATATTGTGTTTTATTATTATACATCAACCTCAACGAACCCTGTAGAAAAGGTGTATTCTACAATTACCACATAGGATACTTTTTAAAGTCGATGCAGACGAAGTCGCAGGCAACAGCTACTTATCTTATCAGGCGCCGCAGTGTGCGGAGCGGATTGCCGGAAACACAAACATACGGCGATGTATAAATCGTTCACGGAGAAACGTTTTTGCACACGTCAAATTGTCCAACGGAGTTATCCAACGGGTGCGCGCGCCTGACTGCATTCCCTTGCTCGGCTCCCCTCAAGTATCCCCCGAAAGTGTGAGGTGAAGTGGGGTATCCGAAGTCAGAGATGGGCAGAGAGTAGCCGTTCTGTATGTAGAAATATATACTACTAGCAGCCCGTCCCGGCTTCGCACGGGTTAGACAAATAAATTTTAAGACTCATTTTTCTACACCTTCGGTTACATTGTTCAAATTTTACCAAGGATCCCTAATTTTTTTCAAAATGAAATGTAGCCTATGTCAAATTGGAAGAATGTAGCATTCTATTGGTGAAAGAATTTTTTAAATCGGCCCAGTACTTTTTGAGCCTATTCATTACAAACATACAAACATACAAAAATAGGTACAAATCTTTCCTCTTTATAATATTAGTGTAGATGTAGATTACCTATTCTGTGGATCAGTTCAAATGCATGTTCAATGAATGCTTTAAACTTTCATTGGTCGATAGGAACACGTGTAGATTACCCTCGGGTCTCTGCCCATCCCACATTGCTATTTAAATAACACACATAGCTTGAAATTTGCCTTACCTACCATATTTACACTTGGCTAAAATGTGGCAAGTCTGTTTACTTGCCGAGTGCTTGACGTAACCAATATCAATAGTATGATATTCAAACAGTAACGACACAACATCACTATACCAACGGCACAGAATAGGTTATAGTATACAGGGTGTTAGGGTAAACAGTTGCATTACTCTAAAGGGCGATTCTACCCATGATACTGAACAACTTTCAAACAATTTCGGATCTTCGATACTTAACCCCTTAAAATAATGCAACTGTTTACCCTAACACCCTGTATAATTCTATATACAGAACGGCCACTCCCCCCTCCCCCACCCCTCTGACTTCAGATACCCCAAATCTTCGCCAAGCATTGAATTCTTGAATTGTTTTATATAAAACTAGCCGTCACCCGTGATTTCGTCTGCATGGAATTTCACCTAAGTCTTTCCTTATGGTTCAAGCTTTCTCTGTAACAGAATTTATCAAAATCGGTTCAGCTGTTTACTTATGAATACGTAAACAGTCAGATTAGACATACATACTTTCACATTATGGACATCCTAAAATGGCATTTATAGATGGATAGAAAATAATAATTTATCTTGAATCGTTATATTGTTTGACTCAATAATAGTAAAAGACTGTTCATTGATGTTCATACTTCGGAAAACATGAAGGTTTTCTTGTCTTTCGTAAATTTTTGCAAAATTCGTTGTATTTCCACTTAAAATTTTGCTTTCTTTCACAAAATTCTCAAAAAAAACTATGTTGCAGAAAATCTAATAAAAACAAAAACCGTCCGATTTCGAAGGAACTTCAATGAAAAGTAATCACACTGCTTGATAACTACATTGTGTAGCAACTTAAACCCGGCTTACACGAAGCCAGTAAATATCAAGCCTGTTTATACGACACTGGACTAATTTGAACTTAGTGCTTAAGCCCTAAGATTTATTATCAGTCTAGCAGAGCTCCTGCAAATTGTTCTTAGTTGCTTGGTTTTGGTCGTTAAGGTGACAAAATGACTTTAGTGCCGCTCTAGATTTTCATTCTGTTCTAGGCTTAGGTTAGGTTAGGTTAGGTTAGGTTAGGTTAGGTTATATAACCTGTATACATACTACAACTAGTCAAAATTTACTTTCACATAATGTGTTAGGTTAAACAGTAAATATTTTTTCGCACGCGACAGCACCGGTAGAGCTGCGACCTTTCTGGCTCTAGCCAATGACGTTCCTGAGCGACAGAAAAAGATATAGAGCGTGCAAAAATGCGTTTCCGTGCTGCTGGATAAGGTTCAACCCTTATCCCTTCCATCCATCCAAGAGCGATGATAGTCCATACGGAAGAGAGCCAGCGACTCAATCACGAGGCGGCGGTTCGATTAACGGCCTGTACCAAAAAGCCGTGGTGGTCCAGTGGCGAGTAACCTTGCCTGCAGTGCAGGAGGCGATGGTTCGATCCCCGTCCAGACCGACTCGTACCAATGAGTTTGTTGGAATTTATGTACAATTTGTAACACCACTAGCTTTTCGGTGAAGGATAATATCGTGAGGAAACCTGCATGCATCAATTTCGAGGCATGTATTGTACCCACTGTCCATTCTAAGTTGCGACGGGCTCACCCCCCGTCACACTGGACAGAGTTTCGGTACTACTGGTGAAACGTGGATGTTCTGAGGTTTCAGAATATCTCTGACTACCCCCTCGGGGAATATAGTCGTGAGCATATGCTTATGCCACTAAGCTCTAAGGAATTTATATACGGTTGTATTTGCCAATCGTTAGCTCGGTGGTGAAGGAAAACATCGCGAGGAAACCTGCATACCCGAGATTGAAAAGAAAATACCAGAATTTTGGAGATATGTGTAGAGCAAACACAATAGACCAGCAAAGGTCAAAGTGTTATAATGTGGAACTTGCACAGTTTTATTTTTTAGTGTATCATAAAGATTTAAGACTTACTGCGGTCAAATTCCGAAAAACTCATTGACGAGTCGACATGGACGTGGACCGAACCATCGCCTCCTGCGCGGCAGCCTTGGTGAACTCGTTACTCGAGTTATTCACATTTTATGTTTTGAGGCAAAATAATTGGTTATCATTTCAGCAATGAATGAAAGCGATTTCGATTCGATTCTGCTCTTGATTCACCGTTTAGCTTGCGGGGGGGGGGGGGGGGGGGGACTTTAACATTTTATTTTACCACTTTGTCGGCGTGATTAATATGTATACCCAAGTCAAATTAGAGCTTTCTAGCATTAAGCGTCTCTGAGCTAAGCCGCGAACAGACGGACAGACGGACAGACATGGCGAAACTATAAGGGTTCCTTGTTCACAACGGAACCCTAAAAAATGATAAAAGTAGTCCGTCCAGTAAAAAGTTACTTTATTATGAAACAAAACTTTAAAAAAAAGTATATATCATCCACATACATTGTGGTAATTTAACTAAAAAGATCATACTACATTTTTATGGGACTTACAAAATTAAATTGAATTAAAAATGATTTTTTTCAGATTATTCATCCATATTGTGTTAAAATGATCAGGTTTCCAGTATTTCCATACTACAGAGATTAACAAAACAACCTAGTAATACTTAAGGGGGTGCTTCAGACCACCAAATTGAACAACTTTCACTATGGAGCCAACATCGAAATCGCGAAAAAATATCCGCTCTTTCATACAAAACTGCAGTACAGTCTCGACTCAAATGCTGAATTGCTGAATAAAAATACCAAAAACAGAATTGATAAAATATGCACCAATTATTTATTTATTGGAAATCATAAGTATTCCGCGCCAACGCTCACTACGATGACGTGACGTCATACCTTTTCATGACGCGTTAAGTTCATTACAAATCATCCGCTGTAATATGTGGTCGTACTACTAACGCACACAAGTTGCAAATCGCTTCGTCACTTTGCTTTTTGGTGTTTGAAATTACGTTCTGATCCACGTAACTTGTAATTGAAATATTACGTATAAAAATAAAAACTTTAGAATAAATCTTTCAGTAATGTTCTATTCACAACTATTATTTTCATTATTTCAATTTCGAGGCATGTATTGTATCCCCTGTCCATTATGTGGCGACGGGCTCACCCCAGTCACACTGGACAGAGTTTCGGTACTACTGGTGAAACGTGGATGTTCTGAGGTTTCAGAATATCTCAGACTACCCCCTCGGGGAATTTAGTCGTTAGTATATGCTATTATCATTATAATTCTAGTGCAAGTTCCCCATTATAAGCCTCGGCTATCAAATATAGCCCTCCCAAAATAAGAATTAATAATAAAATATCCCTTCCATTCTCCTCCAATAACACATAAAAAAATACCCAAGTGGTACATAAAGCGTACCCACATGGCACATAATACTCCATCGGCTGAAGAAAAGTTAGTATTAAAGTCTGCAAATTTTTAATATATTATAAGGTATTTGATGTAGAGTTATACTCAAAAAAATTATAAAAAATATAACTTTTTTTAGATAATAGTTCGTAACCTGGTTCGCCGATATCTAACATTTATAACAACTATTAAGGAAATTAATATTTTAACAGTTTATGGACAGTTTATTTATGAAAACATTTTATATGTAAGAAAAAATGTTTCTTTATTTCCAAAAAATTGTGATGTCTATAATTACAACACTCGAAACAAAAATAAACTGATATCTTCACACTTTCGGCTTAGTAGGGTCAACACGTCTTTCATGGGTCACTGTATACGTTGTTATAATAAAATCCCCGAGACCATTTTGAATCTTTCCGAAAACATGTTTAAAACTAAAATCAAAAAAGTCCTCTGTAAAAAAGCATGTTATAAACTGGATGATTATTTAAATGATCAAAATGCTTGGGTCTGAGGTCACTAGCTTATAGTTTATTTACTTTACTGTATAGCATCATTATTTTATTAAATAGACTATGTATTATTGTATACATAACTTTAGCTTAAGAATTTATATTTTAATAGTTATTAAGTCGTGTTATGTTGTAGAGTTTCTGGCCGCATCTTCTGTACAGCGACAACACGTTCCGACGCGGTGGTAGCTTTAAACAAGATTTGACATTTGATAAGTGTGCTGCAAGCTCCTATATTGAATAAATTATATTGACTTTGACTTTGAGTGTATAATATGAAACTAATAACACATAATGACAGTTGAAACCAGAAATATTCAATTTTAGATCAATATTAATATGAGATATTGAGAATACCTAAAGTGTATTTACCATAAGTTCGAAAGTGTTATAACATGTTATAAATATGTATATTAACAAATACCCGATGTATATTTTTGACACATCATCAACTCTAATATTATTATAACTAAGTGGTTATTTTACGGCTTCTACGCCCGGACTATAAGCGCAAAACTTAACACACATAAATTACTCATAAAAAATTAACACATTTTAATAAGTGAAAAAGCGAGTGGTCAGTCCAGCAGAAAACTATTTGGTTAATGCTGGCGTAGTGGCCGCTCTGGCCGCTCCACCACTTATCAACAAGCCAGGGAGCTATTTTGTCATCATTCGCCTGCCACGGTAGTAGAGTAGTAGATAATGTTTAGCCGCGAGTACCTAACTCTTTCTTTATACTTAGACTATACAACTATGGACGAGTTACGCGTGTCATTCTACTAACAAAGTTTTCTGCCAGTTTTTGCGGGGTTTTGGATGTTATTGCATTACTTTAGATTCTAATTTTAATTGTTAAAAATGTGAACCCCGAACGCGATAGTTTGAAGTTATTGTTCCGCGATAATAGGCTGTTTCGTTTAGTGAAAAGGTATAAATTGTATGTAAATGTACATGATCAATTGATCTAGTAACGTGGCAGAGGGGAAATGCTACCGCAAGGCTGGTCCCTAGTTATATTATCTTAATTCTTATACTATTCTGTGGCAGCGTGGTAAGACAGACAGTGACAGCAAAATAAAAATTTTAATAAATTATTTTGCTCGTAAAGTGGCTCTTACTGCACCGCTTTTAGGCACATAATGCAGATTATAAAACACGTGTGTGTGTTGTTGCATTATTCCATACATTATTTTACTTTTTTAAAACCTTTTATTTTATTTTTCTGCGGCGTAAAGGTGCACTTCCGATGCCAGCGGCCGATGCGACTGACGCGCGCGGCTCGCGGCCGACGGCCGATGCGACAATACTAGTTACTATGAAAACGTATGGCGCCGCTTCCGATGCCAGCGACTGACGCGTGCGTCAGACGCGCGCGGCCGATGCGATAGACATATGGCATACGACAGAACCACGCGTCAGTCGCATCGGCCGCTGGCATCGGAAGTGCACCTGCAAGGTGTACATTTTTTTTATTTATAATTAATGGACTCTTTGCTTGTGCGTTAGCACCGCATTTCCGCCAATGTCAAGTAGTTTGTAGGGAGCATCTATCCCAATCTCAGGGATTGTTTTTGATAAAGAACAAGAAGAGATTAAGGAATGCGGAGCCTCGTGGCAGGCAAAGACGCGACACGCGAGACAAGTTCTCGGGTCAGAACCTGCAACGTGACTCCAAGGCGTAAATTATGGTTGTGAAGTGACAGCTGACAACTGTCAATCAAAACGTCACAATACGAGTTGATATTTGTCGCAGGAACGTTCGTTACGAACAATTAGAGGTGACATGAGAAATAGTTATCTGTACAAAACCGCAGGACCTTGTTAAATTTAGTTTGAAGAGCCAAGACATATCGTGGTCTTGTTAAATGTTTGATATGCAGGTTGTCAACGAGCTTCTGGCTTTTTTGGTAGTTTAAATTCTATATAGTTAGTAAAAAATATAACAGAGGTATATTTAGTCAAAATAAAGGAAAAAGTCCCTGGTATAATGGCCGGCAAACATCTTGAACAAGACCTTGACTGCGTAGAATCCAAATTTGCTACTTAAACATTCAGTTGCATGTACGTCCATTAATGTTAATCCTCCATTAAATCTCTTGCTAGCTTTTACTACGTCCACATGACAAAAAGTGACAGCAAAATATTTAATGGTGGATTTATATGAACTTTAATTACCTATGCATATTTCCGAGTATAATCAATATAGGGTCCTTCTTAATATGCTGACAGTTTTTTAAGAGGATGATCATACCGTCTAACTGAACAACTTTCTCTATAGCACCAACATCGAAATCGCTAAAAAAAAAACAATGTTCCATACTAAACTGCAAACCTATTCGAGCTAAATGTATGGGAACGTTGTTCAGTTTGATGGTCTGGTCATCCCCTTAAAAAAGTGTCAGCATATTAAAAAGGACCCTGTTTATTAGTGCATATTCAACCGTAGGTACCTATTCAACATAATTGTGGCAAAATGTTTCTACTTTACTTACGTCTGCAACGATAATGGATGTTTTTTTATCAGTTTTCTTTCTTTTTTATTTGTATTGTTTATTTTAGGTTATATACAGGAAATTACAAAAATAAAAATATCGATGTTGGTGTCATAGAGAAAGTTGTTTAGTTTGACGATCTGATCATCCCCTTAAAAAACCCTATAGTTTAAAAAAATAAAAACATCTGTTAAAAATTATTTCCATCCACCATACTAGCATAGCGTATTTTTACTGGACTTTTTTTCTAGTACATTACAGAGTCAAACTCGGTCCATAGCCTCGCCAACATAAGTTTTGAAAAGATCACAATCACAAGAATACCTTCCCAACCCGACCCCTGCATGTTTAACGAGGAACGCATCATGCAGGCTTTCAGCTCTAAAAAATCTTTTCACCCACATTTCCCTACTGAACCATAAATAAAGGATGACCTATATTCTCTGCTTTCACTATGAGCTTTAATACCTTGGTTACAGAGGCTAGTTTCGATGAGATTTTATAAATAAAATAGTGCCGAATGTTGCTTGGGATTTAAAATGTTGGTTGTTGCATTTATAAATTATGTATTTAAAATTTTTATCTTTATTACGAAAATCAACAGCTTTTTTAAAATAATACTCATCACCAATTTAAAAATTTGTTGGTTGGTGGGGACGTTTCCATCCATGGTCAACAATGTTACACTATGTAATTTAATATTGAATTTATGTAATTGTACTTTGTATATTTTGTTTTGTTTAAAAGAAGTGTGTTGTAGAGTTTCTGGCCGCATCTTCTCTACAACGGAACACCTTCCGACGCGGTGGTAGATTCAAAAACATGACGTCAAAAAGTTATCTATGTGATATTATTTTGAATAAACAATTTTGACTTTTGACTTTGGTCCAATGTTTGTTTGTTTTTACCCAACTGCGCCTTTATTAGGGTTATTTATGTCTGGAGTAATCTCCGAAACTACTGTACCGATTCTAAAAATACCGGTCAAGTGCGAGTCGGGCTACTCGCGCACAGAGGGTTTCGGACCACACCTCTACACAACAAATTAACTTAGGAAAAAGTTTTGCTTTTTCCGGGACCTTTAGCGCGAGACCGACTCACACTTGGTCAGTTTTTATTATTTGTTGTTATACTGTAGAGTTTGCTCTATGATCACACCAAGTGATACGGTTCCGTAGCCATTGTATGAGTAGAAAAAGAAGAAAAGTTTTATTTTTTATTTTCGTGTAATGCCTTCTAGTTTGTTCTTAGAGAACATAATAATATATATTTTACTGTTTTATTCCGAAACTGGTTGAGATACAGCATCCGTTATAATTTTCAGTACTTACCTTTACCTTAAACTATATTTTATAACATATTCAGATTTTTCACTCCAGTAATTTAGAAGTTGCGACGGGCTCACTCCCCGTCACACTGGACAGAGACTTGGTACTACTAGTGAAACGTGTTCTGAGTTTTCAGAATATCTCTGACTACCCCCTCGGGGATTATGGTCGTGAACATATGCTATATGCTATGCTGTATTTTAGAAGTTAGGGGGGGGGGGGGGGGTTAACAACGCATATTACGTAAACATTTCAACTGTCTAGCTATAACGGTTCAAAATTTACAGCCCTAAATAGGTAGGACGGACGGACAGCGTAGGCTTATGAATAGGGTCCCATTTTCACCCTTAGAGTACGGAACCCTAAAAAGTTTGTATAGAGTTTTAAAATAAATGCGTTAAATACTTTTGGAGGTGCTTCAGACCATCAAACTGAACAACTTTTACTATAGGACCTATAAACGCGTAATAAAATCTGTTGTTCCTTAGAAAACGTCAAAGTTTGATATTCGATTTCGACCCAAATGTGTGGACAGTAGATTTTTTACAAGATTCTCTGGCTCCATAGTGAAAGTTGTTCAGTTGGATCAATGATATGTTATTACCGTAACTAGATCAGTAGTATAGGGTACCAAAGCGTTGCCACTTCGATGAAGGCCGCAGTCTTCCTTGACTTCAGTTCAGTAGCTTATCTATGGTGAGTACGGACGTATCCGTGACGTTTAAATTAAGTTACGAAAATGGGGAATTGCGCCGTAAAAATTTGCAAATCACGGTCCGAAAAGAATGATAAAGGAAGTGGTGTTACTTTTCACAAGTAAGTTTACTATATTTTGTTAAGATTATTCAAAATAACATTAAAAACTAAATACATTTTTCACGCATTGTTTTTGCCATTAGTGTTGCCAGTAAATACGATTTTGATTTTCCCACACTGTTGGGAGTTTCGGTACCCTCTTCATAATAATTTACGTTATTTCATCATAATGTGTAGGCTTTGACTATTTATATGTGAACTGGTTACGCGTGTAATTCTACTAACAAACATTTCCGCCACTTTTTGTGGGGGGCGAGGTAACATGAAATTCGAAACTTTGGATTTTATTCCCCATAACTTTAGATTCTAATTTTGAATGTTAAAAATCATGAAAAGTTGTCTCGTGTGAACCCCAAACGTTCTAAGTTCGAAGTTATTATTTCGCAATTATAGGCTGTCTCGTTTAGTGATAAGGTGTAAAATTGAATGTAAATGCACAAGATCAATTGTGCTTATACCGTGGCAGAAGGGAAATGCTACCGCAAGGCTAGTCCTTATAATATTTATATTAGTCAAAGTGTGTAGGTAATCGTCGACTCAAATGTATGGGACATCTGATTTCTTTTTTCGCGATTTCGAAGTTGGCACCATAGTGAAAGTAAAGAGAATACATGGTGACGTTATCAGCTGATTAAAAATCAACCCTGTAATATGATATATTTAAAGTTTAATTAGAAATCTGTTCAGAACACACAGAGCCTTTATATTCAAGCTTAGAATTCAGGTAATAAATTCATTAAATTCAGTAATTCATTCTGGGGAAAGTATTCCTGACCACTAGCAACTCTGGCCGTTTTTCCTGAGGTTTTACGATTAATAACGTTTTTCTCATTTCAACGTAATTTTTTTGACGGCAGGTGAAAGGAGACAAACATAGTTTACTTTGGCGTATGTATCGATTTCCAAGCTACGTCTTTGGAACTCGGAAGTGGTTACGCATTTTTGAGAATTGTTTGTAAGTAACTATCCTTCTAGTATTGTCTAAGCTCACTGAGTTGGATGGTATAGGTTGGTAATTAACTTAACTTAATCCACTTCAAGCAGGCACTGATAAACTACTTGTACCTAGTTAATCCTCATTTCCCGCAGTCTACATCCTTAAGGATTTCGCTTAGATCATTGATTTAAGGGATTTAGATAGGGAGGGGACTGATTTTGCTGTTCAACTTGTGTTATATTGAGTCCTTCTTAATTTTGTAAGGGGATGATCAGACCGTCAAACTGAACATCTTTGTCTATGGCACCAACATTGAAGTCGCGAAAAAAAATCAGCTCTTCCATACAAAACTGCAAACCTACTTGAGCCACATGATTCAGAGGACAGCAGATTTTTTTTTTCGCGATTTCGATGTTGGTCTCATAGAGAAAGTTGTTCCGTTTGACGGTGATCATCCCTATGGGGTGTAAGTGACAGCCTAGCAAATACTGAAACGGTGAACTAAGACCATCAAACTGTACAACTTTCTATTCGCTATGGAGCCTACTCAGGAAAAACGATAAAAATCTATTGTCCCATACATTTCAGTCGGGTAGGTACAGCAGTTTCGTATGGGAGAGAAAAAAGATACAGGATATTTATTTTTACGTGCTTGTTTTAGAAAGACATTATTTTTTTATTATGGCCCAAAAGATGTATTTTCTTTCGGGATGATCAGACACTTAGCTACAACAACAAAAATTAATGATTAAGCGTGCAACAGTAAGAAGGCTCACGTGTACTAGAATGTCAATTTCAGGATGGAATAACGATTTTCTTGTTTTGGAGTATACGAGATGCAACGGTTTAAAGATTCTTCATAGCATAGCATATCATATGCTCACGACTATATTCCCCGAGGGTGTAGTCAGAGATAATCCGAAACCACTGAACTACCACGAGATAAAGATTTTTTTGCATGAATACCAAAAATACTAACCATATGAAACAAGGAATCCAACCAGCAGATTTAAAAAGCGGTGAAATGCTAAAGTATGAAAATCCACTAAAAAACACTGTATCTTTTTTTATCTCGAAAAGATATTGGTGGCACATAAAAATAATGTTCTATATTAAACCAACTCAACTCAAAATGTTTTATTCAAAATAATAAAATAAATAAAAAATAAATAAATAATAAATATCTTAGACATTGTCACACAAATTATCTAGTCACTATTTAAAGTACCAGAATCTAACCTGGACTTGTATTATGATGACTAGACAACGATATAGAATACATATATAGATACAAACGTCCATGACTCGGGTACAAATATTCATATTCATCATACAAATATTTGTCCTTACGGGATTCGAACCCGCGACCCTTGGCACATCAGGCAGGTAACACACAATAATAAGCAGGTAATAATATCACATGGATAGCTTTCTGATGTCATTTTTGACTCTACCAACGCGTCGGAAGGTGTTCCGTTGTAGAGAAGATGCGGCCAGAAACTCTACAACAGACTTCTTTTAAAAAAAACAAAATATACAAAGTACACTTACAAAATACAATATTGAATTACATAGTGTAACATTGTCAAGACCAGACATTTTGGTCATTCATATAATCATCGAGTTTATAGTAGCCTTTTTTACAGAGGACTTGCTTAACATGGGACGTAAACTTTTTGTCTGGCAAGTTTAGAATATCCTCTGGTACGAGTATCTTATTATAATAGCGTATACAGTGCCCCATGAAAGATGTGTTGACTTTACTGAGTCGAAAATGTGGGAATACTAACTTATTTTTATTTCTTGTATTGTAACTATGAACGTCACTGTTTTTGGGAAAGAGATTTGACTATTTATATGTGGACTGGTTACGCGTGTAATTCTACTAACAAACATTTCTGCCACTTTTTGCGGGGGGCGAGGTAACATGAAATCCGCAACTTTGGATTTTATTCCCCATAACTTTAGATTCTAATTTTGAATGTTTAAAATCATGAAAAGTAGTCTCGAGTGAACCCCAAACGTTCTAAGTTCGAAGTTATTATTTCGCAATTATAGGCTGTCTCGTTTAGTGATAAGGTGTAAAATTGAATGTAAATGCACAAGATCAATTGTGCTTATACCGTGGCAGAGGGGAAATGCTACCGCAAGGCTAGTCCTTATAATAATTAGTCAAAGGGAAAGAGAGACAAAACCGACTTTCAAACGTCGTATGCCAGTTAGGTGGGGCTCTTGGACAACTCCTGCCCACTGTCCTTTTATAACTGAATTTCATTAGCCATCCAGAGGTAATGCCGCTGGAACCTATGCTACCATTTTGTGCAAATGAAACAAGAGTGTACAATATTTTTTAATAAACAAAGCAAAACAGAATAATTATTCTACAAATATTCACGAGGTTACCTCCGAATGCAAATATTCGGTTGAATAATATGAGGGTGGTAAAGTGCGTTCCAATTTTTTGTGCAAAAATTCTAAACAAAGTGTGTGTTTTTATTTCTTGACATTGTCACACAAATTATCTCGTCACATTGAAAGTACCAGAACCTAACATAAATAGATAGAAACGTCCATGACTCGGGTACAAATATTCATATTCATCATACAAATATTTCTCCTTTACGGGATTCGAACCCGCGACCCTGGGCACAGCAGGCAGGTTCACTACCGACTGTGCTATCGGGCCGTCTAGCTCATATAAGTATAATAAATCGCAGGAACGAACGGGGGTTCAGTACTTAACCTAATGTAACATACCTACATATTTTTTTTGTGTAAAATCTACAGCGTTATAAATTTAATTATGCTTACTTACAGTGCTTAACTTACAGATTGGCCATTCTGTTAGCACTGTAACTAACTTACACTACACTGGACCCCTGTTCATTCCTGCGCAACCTGGGTCAAATAAATAACTTTTTATTTATGAGATAACATATTATTTGATGCAGTTTGTTTACTTTTTCCGTAGCTACAAATTGAAACAAACTTTATTATATTCGTGGAGTTTACATAAACCAGAGATAAGCGCTTGCTATCGTTGTTATGAATATTTGAATATATTTTGAATCTGTCCCCGGTCGCCTTTGTACCTATCTAATATACAGGATGGAAGCTATTGACTTAATATTTGGAGATATACAGGGTGTAACAAAACACTCTAGTTATACAGGGTGTAAGGAAAAGTATTTTTAAGCTTTAAACCACATACTCTACCCATCAAACTGAACAACTTTTACTATGAAAAAAACGTTGATAGAAACTAGTTTCTTGTATGAGGACCCCCCCTAAATTTTAAACAAATCCGCCATAATAAACAAATTCTGTGAAAATTTCAACCGTCTAGCTATTACGGTTCAAAAGTTACAGCCCTAAATAGGTAAGACGGACGGACGGACGGAGGGACAAAGTAGGCTTAGTAATAGGGTCCCGTATTCACCCTTTGGATACGGAACCCTAAAAAGCTATTTCGATTCAGATTCCATTTTCATACGAGTGAGTAGACCAAAAAGCAGGAACAAAAGAAAATAAATTCACAAAAACTACGAGTGTATGCTCCAATTTAAAATGAACGCTCTAAAAGAGAAAAATAGAGTAGCAGAAGTCAAAATAAAGGGTTCAGTAGTCTCTGTTTTATTCCGAACAGTGTTCCCCTTAAAATTCTCTCTGGGGAAAATAAATAATTAGATTAAAGGAGATTTTAGACAAAATTCAAAGGTGGGTGGTGAATCTGGACCCAACCAACCACCAACCAACCAATACTAACCAACCTAACCACCAACTACCAATACCAACCAACCAACCACCATCCTTTGGTATGGTTACCAATTTACTCATTTCTTGGTTTTATTTTACTATACACGTAATTTTTACTATACACGTTTTCATTTATGTACGACTCTAAGCCATTCTTCTTTGATTCCAATAATTTAAGCGGGATTTCTACCAGAGGGATAATTGGAATAATCCAAACATCCTTTGGAAATTACCTTCTGTCGTATACAGGGTCCTTATTATGCTGATACTTTTTAAGGGGATGATCAGATCATCAAACTAAACAACTTTCTCTATGGAGTCGCGCTGCAATTCTGGCGGAGTACGGACGCGCGTGCGTATCGGCGCGTTGGGATTGCACGTGGCTCCACCATTTTGTGAACTCTTTTGTGTTTTAACCTTAAAACAATCACTTGAGATTATAAACTACTTACATTGGCAAAACTGCCACTCTAGACTTAATAAATACTACTGATCATTTTCCTTCATATACTATCCACATAAAGAGACATTGGCTGAATTGTGATAACACATCGGATGCCACTAAACAAAAATTTAATTGAATTGAACTTTCTCTATGGCACCAACATCAAAATCTGCTCTTCCATACAAAACTGCAAACCTACTTGAGCCAAATGTATGGGACAGCAGTTTTTTTTTCGCGAATTTGATGTTAGTCCCATAGAGAAAGTTGTTCAGTTTGACGGTCTCATCATCCCCTTAAAAAAGTGTCAGCATATTAAGAAGGACCCTGTATATCGGTATTTAATATGCGTTTGACACGGAACCCAAAAATGCTAAAAAATGCCTACAGTCAAAGAGGAATGCGTAACCCATTAATTCCACGCTGCTATGTTCACAGGGTGATTTATTTCGAACAATAAGCGAGCGTCGTTTGTTTTACACTTTAGACGACAAGTACAAAGTGCTAAGTTTTGGCAGTTTTAGTACAGGATGTTTATTTTGTTAGCAGACTAACGTTGAATGTTTTAATGCGGATCTAGTGGAATTGTTGATCATCTGTTACATTCAAATAAGATTTTTTAAGAGGATAGTCCTTGCAGTGCGCCCGAACGCGCAGCGTGTAAACGAAGTTAGATCATATTTTCAATACTAACCAAAATAAAAAATTCTTTAACTTTTCTTTTTAAACCTATTTCGTCCCATAGCTAGGCAAAGGTTAACTTTATCATAGACATTTTTAAACACGATCTAAGATAAATCTATGTGTGTCGAGTAATATATGTGTGTAGAACATTATAAGAGGGGTTAGAAATGCAAAGTAGCGCTTTTGCTTCGGAGACGGCTGTCGCCACTTGTCTTCCCACTCACGCTGCTACAATTACTCTTGCCCTCTCGCTCGCACCACGCCGCGCGCCTTATGGTGTTATGCAAATCATTGCATAACCTGTGGCGACACGTTCCACGCCTACTTTGCACTTCTAACCCCACTTATAATGTCTTCTAACCCCTCTGATAAAAATAATCTGTGGTTTCAATGTTAGTATATTATTAACTGAATGATTATTTAAATGATCAAAATGCCTGGGTCTGAGGTCACTAACTTTTAGTTTATTTATTTTACTGTACAGTATCAATTATTTTATTAAATAGACTATGTATTATTGTATACATTATATTGTAATAGTTATTAAGTCGTGTTATGTTGTAGAGTTTTTGGCCGCATCTTTAACGAAAATCGGACTTCATACAAGCAGAGAGATTAGTACACTGAGTAGTGAGTAGTTACACTGGACAGAGTTTCGGTACTACTGGTGAAACGTGGATGTTCTGAGGTTTCAGAATATCTCAGACTACTCCCTCGGGGAATATAGTCGTGAGCATATGCTTATGCATGCCATGCTTATAGAGATTAGTTTCTAGATTGTTTCTGAAAAATGTAAGCATAAGCTCACGACTATATTCCCCGAGGGGGTAGTCAGAGATATTCTGAAACCTCAGAACGTCCACATTTAACCAGTAGTACCGAAACTCTATCCAGTGTGACGGGGGGTGAGCCCGTCGCCACTTATAATGGACAGTGGGTACAATACATGCCTCAAAATTGAAGCATGCAGGTTTCCTCACAATGTTTTCCTTCACCGAAAATCCAGTGGTGTTACAAATCGTACATAAATTCCGAAAAACTCATTGGTACGAGTCGGCCTGGACGGGGATCGAACCTCGCATTGACTTTAGTTAGTATTGAAAATATCACCTGACTTCGTTTGTATGGAGCTCACGCATGCAGACATCAGACCTATCACATATCAATTACTAAGAACCGCAAATGGGTTATAAAAATGCATTTCCTAACATTCATTCAAGTACATACATGACAATAATGTGAATCAATTATGATAATTTCATTCACGCACTTTCACTAAGCAATCTGCACTCGATGACTCTTCTACAACAAATCTGACAAGCAAAACAATACCTTATTACTATGTGATACGAATATAGTCTCATAATTTCTCTGTCACTTTCATTCTGAAACGAAGCCTTAATAGAAACGATATAGGGTCTAAAATTTATTGTCAGTGTAAAACGTCATTTTGTGCCTTTATACAGTGGAATTGCGTGTAAAAAGTGGTCTCACGGTTATATTGATGCGTAGTTTGATTTGAGTGTTGCTATTATATAAGTTCATTGTCTACAATCGATCTTTTACAGGAAATGTCAAATGGGAATAAAATAATTAGGGTACCTTTACTATGAAGAAATTGAGGATTTACTGAAACATTTAGAATAAAATAAGATATAACCTCATACCCACACTCTCACTCTTATACACACTCGCACACAAACACCTCCACACCACTTACACACACACACACTCAATCTATCTAATCTTAAGATACTTACCTCCACCTGCTAGCAGTACCTAATCGTATTGTGTGAACTGATCCCAAGACTTATTGTTTGTTGAAGGGCTAGTGGACTGCACTGAAGTTAAACTAAAACTTAAATTCTGGCATGTTTTTCTCAATTACTATTTTTCAATAATTTAAACAAGATTATGTTTGTAAAATAAGAAATATTGTATTTCTCAATTAACTGTAGTTAATAATTTTTGTACGAATTAGCTATGTAACTAGCACTATGTGTACATTACCTTGGGAAGAGCGGTATCTTCTGGCACAGGTGTTTTTTATAACATTTTTTCAGAAGATTCCAACCACAAGATAAAATTATGTACTTTTAAGAAAGCGAAATAAATATTTTTATTTATTTATTTTATATGTATACAGGGTGTTAGGGTAAGCAGTTGCATTACTTTAAGGGTGATTGTACCCATGATACTGAAAAACTTTCCCTAAGAAGCCTATAGGAAATTTCCTGAAATTGGGAATTTCCTATAGGTTTCTTAGGGAAAGTTGTTCAGTATCATGGGTACAATCACCCCTTGAAGTAATGCAACTGTTTACCCTAACAGCCTGTACATGTAGATATACAGGGTGAAATTGATATCATTGTCCACCCCTTGGAAAAAGTATATACAGGATCCTTCTTAATATGCTGACACTTTTTTAAGGGGATGATCAGACCATCAAACTAAACAACTTTCTCTATAGCACCAACATCGAAATCGCGAAAAAAAATCTGCTCTTCCATACAAAACTGCAAACCTACTCGAGCCAACTGTATGGGACAACTGATTTTTTCCCATAGAGAAAGTTGTTCAGTTTGATGGTCTGGTCATCCCCTTAAAAAGTGTCAGCATATTAAGAAGGACCCTGTATAATAGTGAAATTCTGTGGTATAGAGTGTGTTATCTTAAAAAAATCCCTAAAAAAAATCTACTGTTCCATACTAAACAATGCCTACTCGACTCAAATATATGCAACAGCAGATTCTTTTTTGCTCCGATCGAGTTGCTCCCATTATAAAAGTTGTTCAGTTTGATGGGTAGACTCTTAGTTTAAAAGGATGCTAATGATATCAATTTCACCCTGTAGAGTGTGTTAACTTAAATGCGTTACCTATAATTGCGGAACTATGATTTCAAAGTAGTCTTGTTCGGGGTTCACACGAGAAAATTTTTAACAATCACAATTCGAATCTAAAGTAATGGAATAAAATCAAAAAATGCGGATTTCATGCTACCCCCGCAAAAAGTGGCAGAAAAGTTTGATAGTAGAATTACACGCGTTTCTCGTCCATAGTTATATTGTCTAAGTGGTGATGTGTCTAATAAAATTAGATAATTCGTCCAGAGGGTAAAAATAATTTTCATTCAACATTTTATACTATCTATCCGAGACCAACTTCTTAACGTGCCTTCCGAAGCACGGAAACGCCCGTGTTATAACTATTCGTTAAGCAAGGTCAGAGGCCTATTAAGGCGGCTTGAAAATTATCTAATAGCAAGTTGACCACTAACTTGCCTCCACCAACACGCACTGGGCCCGAGTGGTGGAGTATGGCCCACTCCCTCTCACCCTTATTAGTGAGAGGAGGCCTATGCCCTGCAGTGTGATTCTACAGGCTATAACTTAACTTGACGTAGCATATGCTCACGACTATATTCCCCTAGGGGGTAGTCAGAGATATTCTGAAACCTCAGAACATGTAATTGGCTTGTGTCATATTTGTTTATATTACATATCTTAAAGAATGTTTGTAATAGGCTGTTGATTTTTCTAACATCCACGATTCACCAGTAGTGCCGAAATTCTGTCCAGTGTGACGGGGGGTGAGCCCGTCGCCACTTATAATGGACAGTGGGTACAATACATGCCTCGAAATTGAAGCTGCTGGTTTCCTCGCGATGTTTTCCTTCACCGAAAAGCCAGTGGTGCTACAAATCGTATATAAATTACGAAAAACTCATTGGTACGAGTCGGCCTGGACGGGGATTGAACCATCGCCTTCTGCACGGCAAGTAACCTTGCCTAGGTTACTCGCCACTGGACCACCACGGCTTAAGGGGATATTATTCGGAGCGCGCTCCATACAAACGTACTATGGTGAAATTTCCAATACAAACCGATTAAAGTCAATGAAATTTTGCAGAAACAATCTAGAAACAGATCTTTATGCTTGTATGCAGTCAGATTTTCGTTAAAATTTACAGTTTCAATGCTAGGATTAATTTAAAATTTGTATGGAAATCTTTGAGGCAATGTAACTTTAAAACTATACATTTTAACGAAAATCGGACTCCGTACAAGCATAGAGATTTGTTTCTAGATTGTTTCTGCAAAATTTTACTGACTTTAATTGGTTAGTATTGAAAATATCACCATAGTACGTTTGTATGGAGCACGCTCCGGATTATATCCTCTTAACGTAACTTATTTTATACTACCTTTTCTTATCTTCCAGACTAGAAAACAACTTCACAATATATTGTAAGCTATTACGAAAAAATGTTGAAGAGTAGAAGGTTTGAGGTCAAACAGCGGTTAATTAACTGACCCTAGTCTGGCAGTAAACTAAAACGAGAATGAAGTGTACAAGGACGTTGTACTTACTGACTTAGGATTCCTTAGGCTGAAGGGTTCGAAAATACAAACTGAATCAAATTAAAGATTGAAAAATTTGACTCGGGCGGGACTTGAACCCTCTTCCAAACCGGGGAAGTGCGTTATCAAATTTCGCTACCGAGTCCACTAGCCAGAGAACGAAATTTTAAATCTATTGCGTCTTAACTTGGAACAGGGTGTGTCATCTATATCGTATGAATTCAAGTTGAAATGCTCGACTTACGTGTTGGTTCAAAGTCAAAGTCAATATAATTTATTCAATATAGGAGCTTGCAGCACATTATCATAAGATATCCCACTGTAGGGCACAGGCCTAACCTCAGGGAAGGTCAATGTAGTCTACTTATAACTTGTATAATTATAATCTGATTTTTTTATTTGTGTTTATAAAGAGACCATTATGAATGTGCATTATAACTATTTATTTTACGGAACCCTCATTCTAAAGTCGTACCAAAACTTGACCGACTTCTCTTTGTAAAGTTACCTACGCCGATTCAGTTGTACAAAATAATTTACACCAACTTATTTCCTTCCCGCTTCAGTCTAGTCTTTTGTGTTAAAAATTTATTGTCGTGAATAAATTTTAATGTCACTATTGTGCGGCTTGTTCTTTTGTTTGTTGTAGTCGTTACTTGGGGGGAGGGGGGATGGGGGATGGGGGGGATGTTGGGAAATATTTTAAGGAAGCTCTGTAAAAGTTTTTCTTTGTTACTTTCCGAGTAAGTTCTAGGTGTTTTAAGAGCTTTTTTTGGACAAGACAAACTTGAGCATATCATTCAACAAAGTTTGTGAACACTCCAAAATAGAATACAGCCGTGATTTATATACTCCATTCAAAATAGCACCGATATTTTAAGGCTTTTTTGCATTACACAAACAGATATTTTAAACACTTCCTCTCACTTATTCTTAGAACAGCTTTAGTAACGTCCAAGATATGTCGGATAGTATATGTATCCAAGAAATTAATTCCATTTGGTAATCAGAATTGGTCACAAAGCTAAATATGAATCGGAAAATCTCGTCGTCCTTATTTAGAATGAACTGTAGGTATGCCTCTTTGGTTTTTAGATTCAAAAAGATTCAGACTTGCAGTTATTGGACTGGGTGGTTTTCAGATATACCACTTTGGTTTTCAGATCCGAAGTGGTTCAGATTTTCGGAGATTAGACAGGGTGGTTTAGATCTATGATTTTGAGAGTACTTCGTTAAAATGTATAGTTTTAAAGTTACAGTGCCTCAAAGATTTACATCAATCAATCAAATCAGCCCACATCAACCCACTGCTGGGCGTAGGCCTCCTTTTTATTCCTCACGGTCCTGTGCCAATCTGATCCATGTACGACCCGCAACCCTTACAATGTCGTCTGACCATCGCATCGGTGAGACGACGAAGATTTCCATACAAATCTTAAATTAATCCTAGCATTTCTACTTCTTATCGTGTGGTGTGGACAGCAAGCTCTGGTGTCTTAGCACTAAAACGCATTCGGAATAAACTTCTCTTAACACTTTCGCTGCTGACGTCCTACGTCGTAGGTCGGCAACTAATGGGCCGCAGTGCTGAAGAACCCACGTAACGAGTCGGTTCAATTGCATGTGCTCATGGCCTACCGTGCGAGTCACCGAAAACCATACGCTCGCGCGGGTGACCCACGACGCGAGCCACATTTATCGTTTTACCGTAACGGCTGTGCGCACGACCTACGAGGGGTGTCAAGTTCTATTGCATTCACCTGTGCTCATGATCTACAGCACGAGTCACCTTAACCTTACGCCTGTACGGGTGACACACAAGGTGAGCCATTTTGATCGTTTCACCGTTACGACTGTGCGCGCGACCTACGAGGGTGTCAACTTTAGGATCATGAGTTTGACCTTAGCAGAGAAAGTGTTAATAGCATGCCTACAACGCGACTCCCTTACAAAACAGAATTATTTACAAAGTTTGGTAAAATTTAACATAATATACTCAACCATAGTATTAATATACCAAATAGTTAGTCTAACATACGGTTATTAATGTAAAACACGCACTCGACACTTCAGTTGGCGTGTATGCGGTTATCGCGGCCCAATTTGTGGAACCTAAATTGTTTGTCGGGACGAGCATACCCTTAGATTAATCATTTTGTGGTCAAAGATTATGCGGGTGTTTTAGAGGCGACACGCTCTTTGTAGAAACGAGAGCTGACTAATACATACCTACATCGTTGATGTTCTTGTTGATGATATGGCAATAAATGGTACCTACTTGTAAAAAAAAGAAAACTTTACACGGGATATTTAAATGATAGGTATCGCGGAATAACTGTTCTTGGTTTGATCCTTAAGGGGCTATAGGTTCAGACGAATATGTTCTATGAGAAACGCGATTGCCCAGCCCTCCTAAATGTGCGTGCGTGTGCCGTATTTTCGATTAAAAACAATTAACAAAAGTAATTTTTAAAGATTTTTTTTACGATTTCACTCATACATAAACAAATGTTGAATATGTGAGTATAAATACCAAAAGTCGGAAACTATTTTAAGTTCTTATAAAACGAGTTTTTTTTTTAATTTTGAATATAAGTCGTGTTTGTGACGATTTTCTATCGAGTAAAGTAATTCCAATCGTGTATTCAATTTATGATTTCACTATATAAACTATCCAAGAATACTGAGGTATGACTTTGGTTTCGGTAAATTGTATGAATCTAGTCGAAAAATTAAAAATTAAAAGATGTCTCCAAGGTATTTCGTCCTACTATTGCGCCTTAAATCACATTTCATTCACCAAACAAATTGGTGCCTAATTTTATGGTCGGGTCTTAGTATACAAGATCCTTCTTAATATGATGACACTTTTTAAGGGGGTGATCAGACCATCAAACTGAACAACTTTGTCTATGGGACCAATGTCGAAATCGCGAGAAAGAAATCAGCTGTCCCATACAATTGGGTCAAGTAAGATATCAGTTTAGTATGGAACAGATGATTTTTGAAGAGAGAGAAATTTGTTCAGTTTGATGGTCTGATCATCCTCTTAAAAAACTGTCAGCATATTAAGTTGGACCCTGTATATTGCCATAGCATCAATAAGAACATCAATAAGGCCTTATAAATTAGCCTTTTACCTGTCAACCATATTGCAAAAACTGTTTTATCACTTGTCTTTTTATCGAATTTCTTTCATTTTCTCAAAGACACCTGCGTCTAAAGCCGTAAAACTTATTTGAACCTCAATCGCTTTTCTGTCAAAAGCTCTAACCTATTATTGTGTTGACAGTTTCATTCAAGACCTATACTTCATTCCAAATAAGGACGAAGAGATTTTCCGATTCCTATTTAGCTTTCTGGCCGACATATCTTGAACGTTACTAAAGCGGTTCTAAGAATAAGTGAAAGGAAGTGTTTCAAATCTCTGTTTTTGTAATGCAAAATAGCCTTAAAATTTCGTTGCTATTTTGAATGGAGTATATAAATCACGACTGCATTCTATTTTGGGGTGTTCACAAACTTTGTTGAATGATATGCTCAAGTTTGTCTTGCCCAAAAAAAACTACCCTTAGAAGCTCTTAAAACACCTAGAACTTACTCTGAAAGTAACAAAGAAAAACTTTTACAGAGCTTCCTTAAAATATTTCCCAACATCCCCCCCCCCCCCTTAAAATTTCGTTGCTATTTTTAATGGAGTATAGTGACAAAAAAGAGATATAAATGAATAAATGAATGAAAATGAAAATCATCCGAAAAAACAAAACAAGTGGCAGTAGGTTCCGAAGTTGTCAAAGTTCTTATACAGCATAAGCATATGCTCACGGCTATATTCCCCGAGGAGGTAGTCAGAGATATTCTGAAACCCCAGAACATCCACGTTTCACCAGTAATACCGAAACTCTGTCCAGTGTGACAGAGGGTGAGCCCGTCCCCACATAATCGTCAGTGGGTACAATACATGCCTCGAAATTGAAGCATGCAGGTTTCCTCACGATGTTTTCCTTCACCGAAAAGCCAGTGGTGTTACAAATCGTACATAAATTCCGAAAAACTCATTAGTACGAGTCGGCGTGGACAGGGATCGAACCATCGCCTCCTGCACGGTAGGCAAGGTTACTCGCCACTGGACCACCACGGCTTTTTCAGGTTCTTATACAGGTTGTAACAAAACACTCTATAATGGCTTTAGATCAAGCAGTTTTTATGAAACATACGATTTCTTTTTCTCAATGTTGGCTCTTGGTTTGTTGTTTTTGTTTGATGGTCTGATCCACCCGTTTAAACATTACTTGTGTTTTGTTACACAATGTGTATATTCTCCACATTCTTATTTTTCCAATATAGGTAAATATTTGTTCGTATTCCGAATATTTCCTAATATTATTATACATTATTTATTAGTATACATTATTGTTTCATTTTATTTTGTTTTATTAGGTTCACCAACAACACATTGATGAAAAAGACTTTGATTATTCCCAAGATTTTTGCTTTAATTATACTTATCTATAAAGAAATCTAAGTATAAGTATAAGCATAAGACTATATAGGGTCCTTCTTAATATGCTAACACTTTTTTAAGAGGATGATCATACCATGAAACTGAACAACTTTCTCAATGGGACCAATGCAATGTCGAAATCGCGAAAATAAAATCAGCTGTTCCATACTAAACTGAAATCTTACTCGACCCAATTGTATGGGACAGGTGATTTCTTTTTCGCGATTTCGAAATTGGTCCCATAGAGAATGTTGCTCAGTTCGATGGTCTGATAATCCTCTTAAAAAACTGTTAGCATATAAAGTTGGACCCAGTATTCCCCGAGGGGGTACACTCAGATACTCTGAAAACTCAAAACATTCACGTTTCACTAGTAATACCGAAACTCTGCCCAGTGTCAGGAGTGAGCCGATAGTGGGTAAAATACATGCCTCGATATTGAAGCATGCAGGTTTCTTCACAGTGTTTGTTTCACCGAAACGACAGTGGTGTTACAAATTGTACATAAATTCCGAAAAACTCATTGGTACGAGTCGGCCTGTAGACCGATTGCGTTAATTTAAAACATCGAAGTTCTATGTATTCTTCGCGAACTATAGCTTTTGACATTTTAGATATTGCGCTAATCGCGGTACTGCTCTTGACAGCCGTTAGAGCCGTTTTGACAGATCGCTCAGACGTTAAAGGCTGTCAGTTAGCTGTCAGCACAGTTGAATGGTAATTGGATTGAAATGTGATTAGAACTGAAATTGGTTAAGAATAGAACTTCGATGTTTTAAATTAGGGCAATCGGTCTCCTGGACGGGCATCGAACCATCGCCTCCTGCACGGCAGTCAAGGTTACTCGCCACCGGACC
Organism: Agonopterix alstromeriana; assembly: GCA_963924505.1. Taxonomy (NCBI): domain Eukaryota; kingdom Metazoa; phylum Arthropoda; class Insecta; order Lepidoptera; family Depressariidae; genus Agonopterix; species Agonopterix alstromeriana. The sequence goes on from OZ004683.1 coordinate 11,386,209, forward strand.
ACCACGTTTTTTTTTAAAAGAAATCTAATTTCAAAAATGTTTAATTTCAATTGATTATCACATCTACGATAAAGTATCACAGGTTAAAGTTAGAATCGAGATAATTGTATAGCATTCACAAGTTTCTCGTTTGGTGTTTAACGATTTAATGGACTTGTACGCGGGTCGGTAGGCGCTCTTACCAACTTCGTGCCCCGCCTTAAAAGTGTACTTCCGATGCCAGCGGCCGATGCGACTGACGCGCGCGGCTCGTGGCCGACGGCCGATGCTACAATACTAGTTACTATGAAAACGTATGGCGCCGCTTCCGATGCCAGCGACTGACACGTGCGTCCGACGCGCGCGGCCGATGCGATAGACATATGGTATTTGACAGAACCACGCGTCAGACGCGCGCGTCCGTCGCATCGGCCGCTGGAATCGGAAGTGCACCTTAAACAGTTTGCCTCTCTATTGATTGGTGACTTGCTCATTAATAGTTTAGTTAGTTGTTGTATGACCTTTACCGACACTGGAAAGATGGCCTACAATCGTGACAATTTAGCTGTCATATAAATAAATAATAATAATAAATAGCTTGGACATTGTCACACAAATTATCTAGTCACATTTAAGATGGTTGCAGAGTCATACAAATTTTCATACAAAAGTTTGACGAATAATACGCGCGGACGGTATTATGCGTCAAACTTTTAATAAAATTTTAAATTTTCTATGGATATTAGCGAATTTCATATACGTTTCTAAGGGAAAGTTGTTCAGTTTCATGGGTACAATGGGTACAATTGGCGGCCCGATAGCACAGTCTGTAGTGAACCTGCCTGCTGTGCCGAGGGTCGCGGGTTCAAACCCCCGGAAGGGACAAATATTTGTATGATGAATATTAATATTATTGTACCCGAGTCATGAACGTTTGTATCTATACAAGGTGTTACAAAAATACCAATAAACATTTAAGAGGGTGGTTTAGACCATCAAACTGAACAACTTTCACTAAGGGACCAATACCGAAATCGCGAAAAAAAAATTGATGTTCCATACTAAACTACAAATCTACTCGAGGTAAATGTATGGGACTGATGATTTTTTTTTCGCGATTTCGTTTTTGGTCTCATAGTGAAAGTTGTTCAGTTTGATGGTCTTAACAACCCCATTAACAGTTTTAAATGTTTAATATACTTTTGTAACAACACCTCATATATGTATTCTATATCGTTGTCTAGTCATCATAACTGGTCTTTGACTAATTATTATAAGGACTAGCCTTGCGGTAGCATTTCCCCTCTGCCACGGTATAAGCACAATTGATCTTGTGCATTTACATTCAATTTTACACCTTATCACTAAACGAGACAGCCTATAATTGCGAAATAATAACTTCGAACTTAGAACGTTTGCGGTTCACACGAGACTACTTTTCATGATTTTTAACATTCAAAATTAGAATCTAAAGTTATGGGGAATAAAATCCATGTTACCTCGCCCCCCGCAAAAAGTGGCAGAAATGTTTGTTAGTAGAATTACACGCGTAACCAGTCCACATATAATTAGTCAAAGTAACTGGTACTTTCAATGTGACTAGATAATTTGTGTGACAATATCCAAGATATTTATTATTTATAATCATCCCTTAAAGTATTACGACTGTTTACCCTAATCCATGTAGTTTTTTACAAGTGTAAATTTTATTGAATGAAAATTTGTATGGTATTTGAACCCCGGTGCGGGTCGCTAGCGTCAAATAAAAGTCAATCACAAAACAAATATACGAAATAGTTCGACATTCCTCAACTGGGAATCGAACCCAATATCGACGGAGCGGTATGTGATGCTCTCGTTTTGCAATTTGCGTCAAAGCGTCTATATTTTATGGAGAATTTCTTTGTAACTGAATACCAGCATTTCATGTCCCAGTGGGTAGGGTGACTGTGTTTTGTGAAAACTGTAGGACACTGTATACAGCATGCATGCATGCATATGCTCACGACTATATTCCCCGAGGGCGTAGTCAGAGATATTCAGAAAACTCAGAACATCCACGTTTCACTAGAAGTACCGAAACTCTTACCAGTGTGACGGGGAGTGAGCCCGTCACCACTTATAATGGACAGTAGGTGCTTCGAAATTGAAGCATGCAGGTTTTCTCACGATGTTTTCCTTCACCAAAAAGCCAGTGGTGTGTACAAATCGTACATAAATTCCGTAAAACTCATTGGATACAGGATGTAACAATATAACACCGTAATGTTAACGGGTTAGTTTAGATTTGACTATCAAACTGAATAACTTTCCCTATGGAGCCATCGTCGAGAAAAAATAAGAAACAATCTGCTGCTCCATTCCGGGTGAAATTGAAATCATTACCATCCTTTTAGACGAAGAATCTACCTATCAAACTGAACAACTTTTTCTAAAGATGCAAACCGATCGGAGCACGTATGCATGTATATTTGAGCCTCGTAGGTAGGTACACTGCAGTTTTGTGTGAAAAAGCAGATTTTTTTCGTCACAAATTCAAACTAATCATCGGGGACATCGAAAGCATTGCTATAGATACCTAGAAACTAAGTTTTTGGAGACGAGTTTAATTTCTTACAGCTGATAATTACAACAGCTCTACAAGTTTACAGCTTATTTACAAAACCTAGGCGTGAATGGTGCAAAATTTATATATTTTGCAACATGTTGATTTATGTGAAGTCAACATCGATCATCATCAGATTTTTTCAATACTGAGGCACTGAGGATCTCAGTACCACAGATTATACAGGGTCCTTCTTAGTATGTCCTTTTTTAAGGGGATGGTAGACCGTCAAACTGAACAACTTTCTCTATAGCATCAACATCGAAATCGCGAAAAAAAAATCTGCTGTTCCAAACTAAACTGCAAACTTACTCGACCCAAATGTATGGGACAGCAGATTTTTTTTTTATTTCGATGTTGGTCCCATAAAGAAAGTTGTTCAGTTTTATGGTCTACCATCCCCTTAAAAGTGTCAGCATATTAAGAAGGACCCTGTAGTTACTTCGTAACAGATATCACTTTCTTCGAAAACGATTAGTTTTTAGTACGCGCGAAAATGTATCTAATGGTGCTTGACTCAACGTTGTTATTACTGCGTAAAGCGCGCGACGTTGCCGTCTGGAGCGTGTGGTAGAATTCATACAAGCGCATCGCTTACGATGCGTCAAAGTGTAGATACTTATCTCGGTGCCTACGGCCGAGTGACGAGTACCTTTATTTAAAAATTAATGGATCTTGCTTGTGCGTTAGCACTGCATTTCCGCCAATGTCTAGTAGTTTCTGCGAAAGTTATCCCAAATTCTGGGATTGTCTTTTGAGCAAAAACTGTTGAGAAGAGATGTCGGGGCCTTGTGGCAAGCTCGAACTCGAACCGCGCAAACAAAACGCGAACGACACAACCGCTCACGGTAAAACTTGCAACGTGACTCTGTCTCAGTACCTCATATCATAATGGAATGAGATTAAACCTGCCTACATTTCTTACTGACTTACTTACCTGGATTTTTTACAGAAATAGTTTTTTCGAACGATCTCAGCAACCACTCAAATTATATCCACCCTATCACCTGTGAGGCGATGACCTGTTTTTTTATGTTATTTGATTTGTCTCGCCCTCTCTTTCTCCCTCCTCCTCAACCACCCTTAGCCCTGAGGCTGGAGATGACATACTTAGATATAAATTATGTATAAACAGACTAGAATGAAACGAATCAAATAAATACTTTATTCAAATCGACAAAAAATACAAAACAGGATAACAAAAAAATACATTGTTACAAATCATGCTGTTTTGTCTTAAAAGATAGAAATCTGGCCGGGGCCCAATCGCGCCAATTTGATACTTTTACATCAAAGTTCAATCCTTATTCAATTTCAGTTCTAATCACATTGCAATCCAGTTATTATTCAACTGTGTTGTATTCGATATCGCGCTAAACTTGACTTATTTACAATGTGATTGAGTGGGGAGTCACGTTGCAGGGTTTGTCCCGAACACTTCTCTTTCGCGTGGTGTTCGCGCGGTTCGCGTTTGAGCCTGCCACGAGGGTCCGTAACCCTTCTCAGTTGTGTTCTTACTCAAAAACAATCCTCGAGATTGGATAGATACTTCCTCAAACCACTTGACACTGGCGGAAATCCGGTGCTAACGCACAAGCAATAAATCAATTTTTTTTTTAAATGTGATACAGCCTAAAGTGTCTGTCGGTCTGTCAAACGACTGTCATGAGCTGTCAAATGATTGGGCAACACCGAATGTGTAAAAAGTTGTGGGAGTCACATTGCAGGTTCTGACCCGAGTACTTGTCTCGCGTAGTTTTCGCGCGTCGCTTTTTTGCCTGCCATGAGGCTCCGCAATCCTCAATCTCTTCTTGTTCTTGATCAGAAACAACCCCTGAGATTGGGATGGATACTCCCATAAACTACTTGGCACTGTTGGAAATGCAGTGCTAACGTACAAGCAAGAGTCCATTAAATTATATTAAAAAAAATGTTGTGATTCACATGCAGTCCAATAACGTTCCTGTGGAGATTTATTTAGCGCGATTGGGACCCTGGACTTATTTAAAGCAGTCAATGCGATCACTTTTTATTTAATTAATTATATAGGGTGTAAACTGGCATACGATCATCTTATATACAGGGTGTTACAAAAACACCCCTTAACAAAAAAGGGTGTTAAAGGGTTCCTTCTAAAGAGTTTATTGACGGTGTATGACGACCGAAGTATAATATTATTATTTACCGAAATATTTGTTATCGATACTAAAATAATAAAAATATTCATAGTTGAAGCGCAGCACTATTTTACTGACTGTCCTATAGTTCAAAGACTAAACGGCAGCAGATACGTCGTAAGGCCACTGCGATGTCACCACTATCTTGTTAGTACTTAATTTAAAAGATGATTATTCACCTTTGACTAATTATTAGAAGGACTAGCCTTGCGGTCGCATTTCCCATCTGCCACGGTATAAGCACAATTGATCTTGTGCATTTACATTCAATTTTACACCTTATCACTAAACGAGACAGCGTATAATTGCGAAATAATAACTTTGAACTTAGAACGTTTGGGGTTCACACGAGACTACTTTTCATGATTTTTGACATTCAAAATTAGAATCTAAAGTTATGAGGAATAAAATCCAAAGTTGCGGATTTCATGTTACCTCGCCCCCCGCAAAAAGTGGCAGAAATGTTTGTTAGTAGAATTACACGCGTAACCAGTCCACATATAAATAGTCAAAGTTGTTCACTAAGTTATCTTTATTACTAAATCTAACTTGAATATTAATACCTTTTTGTTGAAAAAAGCATTAAATAACAGATTGACAAAAAAGTTAAATTATTGTTACAAAAATAAAGAATTGAAATCACAAAAAAAACGATAATCGCTTCTCGACCCAAATGTATGGAACAGCAGATTTTTTTCACGTTCTGTTTTGGTCCCGTAGTGAAAGTTGCTCAATTTAATGGCCTGAAGCGATTTTAGATTAAGCCGTGTATGTTCACCATGATGTCAGAATTAATAGGACACTTTTAAAGCCATCCCATTACAGGGTCCAACTTAATATGCTGACAGTTTTTTAAGAGTATGATCAGACCATCAAACTGAACAACATTTTTTATGGGACCAATGTCGAAATCGCGAAAAAGAAATCAGCTCTTCCATACAATTTGATCAAGTAACATTTCAGTTTAGTATAGACATTGGTGTCATAGAGAAAGTTGTTCAGTTTGGTGGTCTGATCATCCTCTTAAAAAAGTGTCAGAATATAAAGAAGGACTCTGTATATTTTGTTTTTCCCAACAAAACTTTTATGGTTCTTTCATTTTAAAGCACAACTTCTTGGCAGTTTGCCCTCTTTGACAACTACGCCAGTTTTCAACTTTGTGTCGGCAACTCTGCCCTGGGGCTCCGGTACGAGGTAACCGTTTTGTGAAACTTTTTAGGGTTCCGTACCCAAAGGGTGCGAACGGGACACTAATACTATGTCGCCCTATGTATGTCCTACCTTTAAAAGGCAACTTTTGAATCGTAAAAGAAGCAAAAAATGTAGGGCCCAAACAAGAAACTTAGTTTTTTGTTGTACCTTCTTAATATGCTGACAGTTTTTTAAGAGGATGATCAGACCATCAAACTGAACAACTTTCTCTGTATGACCAATGTCGAAATTGCCAATATTGAAATTTCGCGATTTCAACATTGGTCCCATAGCGAAAGTTGTTCAGTTTGATGGTCTGATCATCCTCTTAAAAAAGTGTCAGCATATTAAGAAAGACCCTATACAACGTGTTAATGAATTAACGCAAAACTAGACTAGAAAGTAGTTTGTTAAGAATCAAGAGCAGAATCGAAATTCAAAATATTAAATTTGTTTGTAATATTTTAAATTTACTGAACTCGATCTCAACCCAAAACTCTCACCATAATACTTACTACCAAAACACGATTCTTAAAATGTATCCATGAGCACGTTAGCGTTTTTATTCATTGCTGAAATGATAACAAATCATTTTTGCCTCAAAACTTAAAATGTGAATAACTTTAAATTTTTACTATCAAAATAATTAAATTATTGTTGCAATCTAATTTTTTGTTATAAATCAGTTGGGGTGTATGAGCTTTTGCGCTTATTCATTAACACGTTGTATAGTAAAAATTTATTAAATGATTAAAAAAACCTATAATAAAACTGACCAAGTGTGAGTCAGGCCTTGAGCTAAGGATCCCGAAGAATTGAGACAAAACACTTTTTTTTTTTGTAAAAACATAATTATAATTGTATCTATATGATGGTACGGATCCCTCTGGCCGCGAGACCGACTCGCAATTGGCCGATTTTTCTTCTAACTGTTGGTTTCTTTTACCTGCCTTGTGATGGCAATTTATACTTTGACTTCTGAGTTCAAATCAAATCGTATATTATTTAAACTTTCTTCCAATGTACTTTGCTATAATAAAATGTGTACGAGGTGACTAAGGGTTAAGGTTTCGTATAAAGTGTTTTTGTGAGTGAAAAGCCAGCGGCCTTTCACTATTTCCATTCTGAGACGTTCAATATGCTAAAGTTAGCCTCACTGCAACTTAAAATGCTGGTTGGTATTGGTAGTTTGTAACAAGGTTTTGGACCACCCCGAAAAGGATAAAGTTCATGAGTTTATCTATACTCCATTTCAAATAGCAACGAAATTTTAAGGCTATTTTGAATTACGAAACAGAGATTTGAAACACTTCATCTCACTTATTCTTAGAACAGCTTTAGGAACGTTCAAGATATGTCTGATAGTCTATATCTTACTGATAAAAATAATTATATTTGCAAATCAGAATTTGCCAGAAAGCTAAATAGTAATCGGAAAATCTTTTCGTCCTTATTTGAAACTAGCTGTGCCCGCGACATCTGAAATTATATAAAGAGAAAGAAATAAAGAAAAAAACATCCAAATCCACCATCCATCCATGCCATCAAATTAAAACATAAAGTAGAATCTAACAGATAGAAAGAATCTAGTAGAAATGTATTTGTCTATTCTTGGTGTGCAAATCCAAGAGGAAGGATCTCCATAGAGTCCGCATAAATTTACGATTGTAGTTGGTCTCTTTTGTCTTATGACGTACCTTTAATAGTAAAATGAGACAGGGATCGGAAACCGGTTAATTTTGGAAACCGGTTTTGGTCATTGACCCCAAACCTGAATTGATTGCGGTTTAGTTTTCGGTTACCGGTATTTTAACCGGTTAATCTATCAAACCGGTTTTTTACAAATTTCAATTTTGTTGAGCAGAATTAACCGGTTAATTTGAGTAAAAAACGAGCGCCATCTCTTGTAGTTACTGCATAACGGAACTCTCGCTTTTTCTGCGGCTTGCCACTACAAGGTCAAGGTTCAGTGTGGGC